>OZ014525.1:23008889-23411389 GCA_963966055.1 Lathyrus aphaca
CATTACAAATCTATTAGATTAAAATGATAAATGCACAAAGTTGCATTATTCCCATTTCATATGTTGTATTGACATAGATGATGGAACTCTAGGTTTATCATGTTCTTGACTATGTAATGTATGTAAGAATTTCAATTCAAAGTCAATTTTTGAAGAGACATTGTCTAAATAACCCTTTAATTTCTAAATTAAGAAGATTTGAAGATCAAGTTGCTTTCATGAAGATTAATGAAGATCATATATGTCAGTTTTACTTGTCCTAGTCCTTGAAGATGTTCTCTTCTTAAAAGGGTGTAACCCTATTTTGGAATTGAGGATTTTGGTCTAGAGGTTGAAATGTTGCGCACTAAGGATTAGGGTTTTTACTTTGTCTTGTAATTTGTGAGTTATTCATACATCACCTAGATGATTGAATTGGACTGATTTTTGAGTTGTAATTTTGTCCACTCTAAACTTTTAAGCATGAATGTTTGTTCTTGATCAAAGCTTTTAAGTAAGATCAAGGTGTTGTGTTTTGGAAGAGTGGTCTTCTGTTTTCTTTAAAGTGGTTGTTTATTACAGTGTGTGATTGAGGAGAAATGAGATGATGATTTCTCATATCTAGATGTTGATTTATAGATAGAAGTTGCACTGGGTAGGTTCAAGTGAAAAGTTGTTAACTATGACTGTTTAGGCTTTGAATTGTTCTATTAATAGTGGATTTCTTTCCTGGATTAGTATCTCCCATAGTAGGTGTGGTTGCACCGAACTGGTTAACAATTCTATGTGTTTTTACTGCTGTTATTTATGTTGTCTTTATCTTGTTAATACTCAAGTATTAATGTCGTGACATCACCTTCGACATCATGTATCTGATACTAGAATTTCAGTATGCAAAACCATATTGCTCAGAGTAATGTATCAATTTAAAACTACTTGCATGTTCTTATTCTAAATAGTAGAACTACACAATGAATCAATTTATACTTTCCCCAATTCAATTCTAAACTTAGTGAAATACACAGTGTTTTCAACCTTATTTCACTAGTTTATTATCAATTGAAGAATAATGTAGATAGTGAAATGACATACCTGAGCAATTTTAAATCAGATTAAAGATTTTGATTTTGTATTTTTCTTCCTTGGAGCACTTCTTTTTTCGTTTCTAGTTTTTTACGTGTGTGTATAATGGAAAGAGTGTGTGAAATTGTTTGAGTGGTTTATTTTAAGTTAAAATTTGTTATCAAAGTTCTGAAATGTGCCTCTCACTAAGCGAGTTGTAGCTGGCTAAGCGAGAATTCTTAACTTTTTAAGTTTTGGAGTTTGGATTCTTTTCTATCCAAGAGAGTTTTGTCTAAGATAAGGATCGTATGATTTTACTACCCATGTGCCATTATGCACTTAGTAAGTTGCCCTTCATTATGTTTATGCATTTTGCTTATTCCATTACATTTTTAAAGCTAAATTAAAAGACTAACTAGAAAAACTATAACATGGATTAGATAGCCTCCCAACAAGAAATTATTTAAATTTAATACCTTGATATTTTTCAGTGTTACGTTATACATATTACTTTAAAACATACATCATGATTTCTAATTCTAACCTTTACTTGACTTGTGTCCACGTCCACCAACATTCTTGTTGTTTTAATGAATGATTTTCCCAGAATTAGAGGTATTTTTGGATCTACCTCAACATCTAGTACCATGAAATCTACAATAAATGATAACTTGTCAATCTTGATAAAAACATATTTTATCGATCCCATTGGTTTCCAACATGTTTTGTCGTCGTCCGCAATGTTGTTACAATTGGCACTATTTTGAGGTCACCAATTTTCTTTGCCACCGATAATTGTATTATGTTTACACTTTCACCCAAGTGAATGAGATCATTTCCAATTTCTATATCACCAATGGATACATGCAATATGACTACACCATGATTTGCTTCTTTTTGGGGTGGATTTTGTTGAGTAATATCGTAGCTTTCCTCATGTGACTTTTCTTTCTATGGACTTTATGTTTATTCTTCCTTGATTGTAACAAAAATGATTTTATCATCAACAACTACACTATTACTCTCTTTTAGATTCATCTGTGTATTGGTATTTGATGTGTTTTTTTGTTGGTCAGCCAATTGTGTTGCTAATTGGACGACTTGTGTTTTTCTTACGGAGGCTTAAGTATTATTGTGGCTGGCCATAGACACTTACATAAATAGATTAAGTGTTTACTCCAACTTTGTTGATTTTTCTTGTTGTGGAGGTGTTTGTGTATAATGTTTAAAGGATTGTCAATTTGATGAACCAACTTCAAATCTCCATCCTTAATTGAAGTTATTATTCCTTGGGAAGTTGTTATTTGCATATTACTCAAGCCTTTGTTGATTGCCTACATAATTAACATTCGCATCCGCTTAGGGGGGAAATATAGTTGGAAGATCACTGATACATAATTCACAAAATTCAATTTGCTTTTGTTGTGGTGATTCATGCATATCCTTCATTTTTCATGGCAGTTTAGGCAACTGGTTTGCCAACTTATCCATTGTATGTGTCAAAAACTTGTTTTGTGCCAGAATAACATCTTTGATATTCAACTTCATGAAAATACTATTTCTTTGCAAAGGGTTTCTATTATATTGTCCTTTATGATCATTGAGTTTCATTCTTTCAATGGTTTCAATTACATGTTCTGCGCTTTTTGACATAAGAAAACTTCCACCAGTAGCATCTAGCAACAATTTTGGTTGTTGTTTTAATCTATTTATGAATATGTGGATTTGTGAACCTCTTCCATGCTTTATAAAGAGTCTTAATTGCTCCATGGGAGAACACCATAATGGTTATCATTGCTTCCATGAATTTGTTGTGAGGGAAGATTTTGTTCAAGAACTTTTCCTCCAACGCATCCCAATTTGTCATCATCAATGTTGGTTTGTCTAGATACCACTCTCTTTATTTTCCAATCAATGAATGTTGAAAAAATCTCAGGAATGTTGCTCATCTTCAGTTTCTAGAGTTGTTAGTTTTGCTAGAAATCTCGTAGAACTTCGTGAGCTGTGTGTATAAGTCCTCGTAGTCTAATCTTAAAAAAGGGTTAGCATAAATAATTTGTAACAAACTTCTTTTCATTTACATTTAAAATTCTGATATGACAGACTCAGATGTTGAATACAGAGTTGAGACATTTGATCTGTTACTTATAAACATGGCAAGGCACAAACAAAAACATTCTAAACTTCTGATATACCAGATTCAAACTTTCTTCGGGATGTTTAGACATCTGATATGACATTCAACACAAATACTGCATAAAGTATAAAACATAAAAGTTGTAAAGAACACATTCAAATTGTTAACCCAGTTCGATGCAAAGTCATCTACTCTGGGGGCTACCAAGCCAAGAATAAAATCCACTATGTAGTATCAATTGAAAGACTTCTCAGCAAACACCTACAATTTACAGTTTTCTCACTTAATCACTACCAATGCAACTTCTACTTAGGAACTCCTAAATATGAGAAACCCATCCTCACTTCCAATCACCTCAATGATGTCTCACAGTCCCAACTCTCAGTTGCTGATATTGACGGCTCTTTACGTAAACAATAAGGAAAAACAAAAGACACACTTCTATGATAGCACCTTAACCTTGCTTCACAGCTTTAGTCAAGAACACAACATCTCTTGCTTAAAAGCTTCGAGACTCAGAAATAAACACAACCACAAAGTCTGAAACTTATTGCGCATGACTGCTCCAAGAATACAAACCTAATGATATGATCTTTACATCTTTAGTTGGTTACTAAACCTAGGTTACAAGGTTTCTTTTTATAACCTAATCCCAACTGGATTTTGGGCCTAAAACGTAGCATAACAGCTACTACAATAATGTAGAAAAATCTGCTACAAATAAAAGATCTTCAAATTAACAACTCCCTAAAAATATCTCTAAATATAGAAACTATATATTTATTCAATATTTGATATTTGTCTTCAATGTAAATTTGAGTCTTCAAGATCTTTTAAAACAACGCCAATTGGATTGCTTCAAATCTTCTAAATATTTTGTTTCTGTTAAAACATAATAGAATCTTCAATCCATCTTCAGCAGTTCATGATGTCGAATGAACTATCGTGACATCTTCTTCGACATGTTGTTCTAGATGTTGAAACACTTCAACACAACATATTTAGGTGCACAAAAGGACTCCTTGCTTAAATTGTTCTTTATTATGCAAAGATCTTGTACATATTACATTGTTGCTATATTTGTTTTACAAAATTAATGTCAATCCTAAAATACAGAGCTTACAATCTCCCCCTTTGGAAAATTTTGGCTAAAAAAAATAATAATACAAAAAAATTTACATCAGACTTCAGCAGCAAAAACATAAAAAACAACAGCAAAAGGCAAACTCTCCATTATGTCAGGACATGTTGTTTGACATCTTCTTCAGCAGCAACAATGAAAAAGGAACAATAGTCACCTATTCTTTCAGTGGACAAGTTGCTTTTACCTTTTCTTCTAGTAACAACAGTGGACAAGGAGTAGGAAGTCCTGAAGTCTTGGTCGAACCAATTCATTACAACCCCTTTCCATTCAGGTTCACCAGAACCCTTCCTCTCAATCTGTTGAACATTCTCCATCAAGGAGACAAATGGTGGCTTAAGAGAATAACACCCCATTCCCTTATGTAACTCAAAACACAAGTCACAATTGTGTTCTTTAACTCAAGACACGTGTCACAAAGGCTATCATTCAATAACCACCTTGACATCCTGGCATCCACCATACATGAACATAACAGATGCAACTGTTGTGACAACAACCCCAAACACACCATCTGCACACATTCTTTCTCCCCTTTTTAGCCAAAACTTGGCAAATACAGCCCTCACAGCACTACACCCTCGTATTATTCATCCGGATACAAAAGAACCCTATTAGAAAGAAGAAAAGATGGAAATATTCACATGCTGATGGAGGAGAAACTCGTTTCTATAAATAGTGAGCAAAGACATAGATAGTAACGAACTATCCTTGAATAAAGAAGCATTCTTGGTCCAAGATCTTTATGAAAGGAGAAAACATTTTTGCACCATTAAATGAGGATCACACAAAAACAGACCTCGACTAGCTGACTTGCTCTCCCAAAATAAATGGCCCAATAACAAACACGCATGAATAAAACCCATGTTTCACATTCTTCTGTCAGCGTCATCCACAATTATTCCTAGTTAGGAAAAAATACACACATGTTTTGAAACATGTTCTGACATCCAACCATATATTGTCTGCTAGAAATACAACAACATGGTTCACACCTCCTTCAGAATCCAAAATAGACTGCAGAAAGCAGCTTTATACCATATATCCTTTTGGACCCCTAGGACATTCCTCATCTGGATCACAAGGGCATACTCTCCCTTAACTTCAGAAAACCAACTGCACAGAATTGTAACACACTCCCGATATCAAGGATACTACATGATTCTTTGAAATTCGATGAAAGGAAAACATAAGACGCATCTTCATGTCTTCAATATCTCACCCTTTGTTCAATTCCCAATTGAACATATTCACTTCTAGTACCAAAGCACACCTGATCCCTTCTTGGTTTGTTGTTACCACAAACTACACATGTTGAACATCTTCTTGCATGCAGGTCCTGATACTAGGCCAACATAATATCTTTACAGTCCTTTGGCCATACAATCCAGACAATAATCATTCAAACTAATTCTGAAATTAGAATGAATGTCCACAATCAAACTTCCAAGCAATCAATACATGATCTACTTCAGTCTACTCTACATGTTTCTTTTAAGACAGATTATCTACTTCATCATTCTCCCATATGATTAGGTAGGCTAAAAACAGAAACCATGTAGACAAACACCCCAGATAATGTTCTAACACCAGTTAGAACATCTTCCAAACACCAAGACCTCATTACTAAGATTCTTGATGTTCTCCACCAACTGAACTTACTATAGCAGAGTAATCCAAGAACTGGAAATCTTCACCAACACTATGCCACCAGCTTGAATCAGAAATCCAGAAAGAGAGATAAACTCTCATCCACCTTCAAGAAAAATAAATCTCCTTGAGTCTTCAACTCATCACTCTTCTGCCCAAGAGCAACTTGTTCCAAGACAATCCTCAAGACCAACCAGCTGCCACACTCTGATTATCTTGATTCTTCGAATCCACTATAGAGATCAACAAATTGCCACATTTTAATCACCTCATTTAGGAATCCTCATATGAAAAAAACAACTGCCACACTTTGTCTTCTTCACGTATATCATAAATATTTCAAAGATATCTTAATCAATAAAATTGATCTCTAGCAAGCTGTCAAGATAACAGACCTTTTGAAGCATGCAATCCCTGTAGATCATTTTATCTTAAATTGACGCGTCACTTCACTAATTGAGATTCTGATGTTAAACTAGATGTTAGAACATTGTTACTCCACATCCATCTATTTAATTCAGCTCCTTCTTCTGCCACTTGAAAGAACCTCCTTTCTTAACATAACAAGTGTTTCATGCTCTCATAGACTTGATTCATCAACCAAGTTTGAGTATACAACCTTAATTTTGTTGATTTTGCAGAAATTCCTATCAATATCACATATTGTTAAGAAACTCCCACTATTTCTCCAAAGTCTTCAAACCTGCCATTGTCTGAATCTTCAAAAGGAATAGTTCAGAACTACACCTTGGAGCTATAGCTAGGATGACATTTCTCCTTAAGTAAAGCAATCTTCACAAATTCCTAATGATTTTGTCAGTTATAACTTCATGATTCTAACCACCTTCCTTATCATGGGAAGAACAAAAATCCAGCTGCACCCACCAAAAACAGTCTGCACTCTTGCATTAATTGACCACAAATAGCACTTATTAACTTCCCATCTCATGAACAACCAAAGCTCTTCTTGAAGACGAGCATTAGTTTCCCAATACCCTTTCTGAACCATAAGATTCAGACTGCAGATATGCATACTTCCCAGATAAATACTAAGTCTTCCTTCAAAGTATCCACCTTTATGCATCATAAAAACAATAGTCAAATACCAAGTCTCCCATCAAGGTATTTACTATTGGTCATATAAGATTACCTTGTCACACGGGGTAGGACATGATTCTGACTTCTTCTTCTTCTTCTTCTTCTTCTGCAGGCATCTGATACTTTCTGAGATGATGTTCTAACATTCCTTCAGACATCAGTATCAGTCACATACACCTCCACACAAACACATGCATGTGAACACAGGGGAATCAACCACCAGTATTTGATCAAGCTATCATACTAAAACACAAACCTATGCAGCAGCTAGAACACTTCAACAGACTTTTCCTTCAGACTCAGTCTTCAGAATGTCTGATTTGAGATGACTCCACACCCAATATAGCAATTAATCGGCTATATTCACATTAGTCAACTCCACCAGTTGACACAGCTTGACCTTCATGTACAAGGAATCTCTCTAAAATAATACTCCTTGAAGCTCAGGTACTTCACTCCTGCATCAAAGACCAGAAATAAAGTGTCCTCGGGAGAACAAGACACGTTGATCACTCCTTGACCAACACACGCAACTAAGAGAAGTTATAGGGTCGGAACCTTCTTAGACACACCATACAAATGCCTCCTCTTCCAGATCAGAAGTAGGTTCCAAACATGTGTGATATAACCACAATAGTTTAACACCCAAGCATCTATACATCCAGCCCTTAGACAACATAATCATGCCTAATTATGATGTGATGTTTTATCAAAGGATATGACATCATTCCAGGAATCTCATAAAGAGATCTACAGACAGAGATATGTCTGTTTAAAGCAATCTTTATATCTCTAAACAACCACTTCTCTTCACAGTGCCTTGAGTGGACTTGAAAAAGAGTCTCCAAGTATCATTAGCACAGTTAACAAAAGCAGATAGACATATATCCCCAACACCATAGGATATATCTCTAGAGAAGAGAAACATTCTCAAACATCAGGAGTTATCAGATAGATAAGCAACGGATACAAACTTCTCAGATACTTCATGTGTCACAAATCAGCCATAGCAATATCTCCAGGTGACACCAACAACCATAGGTTTGAAAATAAATCAAACCTGTCACATCAGCAACATACCACCATGATACAAAATCATAATAGTCCATCTTCCACTTCTAGGGACAATTCACACAACAAACATCTTTTCAGTAGACCACTTCTACCTTGACCATGAACCAAAAAGTATCCCCCTTGGATCTTATCCAGAAACAGACTAAGATGCATGCTCTGATACTAATTGAAATAATGGTATGACAGACTCAGATGTCGAATACAGAGTTAAGACATATGATATGTTACTTATAAACATGGCAAGGCACAAACAACATCATTCTAAACTTCTGATATACCCGATTCAAACTTTCTTCAGGATGTTTAGACATTTGATATGACATTCAGCACAAATACTGCATAAAGTATAAAACAGGAAAGCTGTAAAGAACACATTCAAATTGTTAACCCAGTTCGATGAAAACTCATCTACTCTGGGGGCTACCAAGCCAGGAAGAAAATCAATTATGTAATATCAATTCAAAGACTTCTCAGTAAACACCTACAATTTATAGTCTTCTCACTTAATCACTACCAATGCAACTTCTACTTAGGAACTCCTAAATATGAGAAACCCATCCTTACTTCCAATCACCTCAATGAAGTCTCACAATCCCAACTCTTAGTTGCTGATATTGACAGCTCTTTACCTAAACAATAAGGCAAAACAGAAGACACACTTCCATGACAACACCTTAACCTTGCTTCACAGCTTCAATCAAGAACACAATATCTCTTGCTTAAAAGCTTCGAGACTCACAAATAAACACAACCATAAAGTGTGAAACTTGTTGCGCACGGCTGCTCCAAGAACAAAACCCTAATGATATGATCTTTACATCTTTGGTGGGTTACTAAACCTAGGTTACAAGGTTTCTTTTTATAACCTAATCCCAACTGGATTTTGGGCCTAAAAACGCATCATAACAGCTGCTACAATAATGCAGAAAAAACTGCTACAAATAAAAAGATCTTCAAATCAACAACTCCTTAAAATATCTCTAAATATAGAAACTTTATATTTATTCAATATTTGATATTTGTCTTCAATGTAAATTTGAGTCTTCAAGATCTTTTAAAACCGCGCCAATTGGATTGCTTCAAATCTTCTAAATATTTTGTTTCTGTTAAAACATAACAGAATCTTCAATCCATCTTCAGTAGTTCATGATGTCGAATGAACTGTCTTGACATCTTCTTCGACATGTTGTTCCGGATGTTGAAACGCTTCAACACAACATGATTAGGCGCACAAAAGGACTCCTTGCTTAAACTGTTCTTTATTTTGCAAAGATCCTGTATATATTACATTGTTTCTATATTTGTTTTACAAAATTAATGTCAATCATAAAAATACAGAGCTTACAACATTTGATTTATATTTGTTTATGGCATAGCTATGTGTGTTAGACGTCTTGGATTCTTGTAGCATGGCATGCCACCACCATTTTTTCCATTGTTGTAATTGTTGTTGTTGTTTTGAATGTTGTTGTCCATATCAACCATTATTTCTTACTTTGAAATAAAAGATGCTTCAAGATCTTGAAACTTGGCTTGCAACTTTTTATTTATATTATTATCGTTGTTTGTGCTAGTGATTCTTTCGATTTCGGGAGCGCCCATAAGTTGTTTTACCGGGTCCTTACCTCTTATAAACAAGTAATAATAGAACTAGCTAACATGATTAGTAGGTTAATGACTATAAACAAAATGTCCCCTGATATTAGAAAATATAAATACAAAAGTTAAAATGATAAAAAGCATCACAATATCATTAAATACTAATGTATGTGTAAACACCCCAAATTTGCCCTCACCCATTCACACCATGGCTTGTGATCATTCTCATATGCATAAACACAATCATATCATCTCACATCTCATTTGTTTCACTGGATAGCTTCTAAGGCATCTGCACCTAGGGTTTGTGATCTGAGCAATCCCAAAGCTTCTTGAGGCATTCCAAAGGCTACCAATCAACTCAAAGGGGTCCATGTGTGTTCCTATATCATATTTCATCTCCTCAAAGTCAAAATTGCAGAGGAATCACAAGAACTAGGGTTTGAGTGGATGCAGAGCCAGTTTGACTGCACAGTTGACTGAAAATTAGGGTTTTGGTTTCAGAGGCCATAACTCCAAAATTTTTGGTCATTCTTGTTTTCATTGATCTCTATATGGTATAGGGAGTATACATATCAATTTTCATGAAGAAATTCCATGGGGAAGTCATCTGATCAAGAGTTGACTTTTCAGACAAGTCAGTGCAAAATCAGGGCATCTGAGGCCCCCAATGACCCAACCAATGGGTGATCTTCATCATTTTGAGTGTATATGGTCTTTATTTGATCATGGAAGAAGATTGAAGTTCATAGAAATCAAGAATTTAGGGTTTTTGCAAATGTTGACTTTTTGGGCATAGTTGACTTTTCAAGAATGCATCATTTTAGGTCATTTTTCAAGCTTTGATTCTTGGTCCAAGAAGGCTTCAAATGGAAAAACTTTGGTCATGAAAGTTGTAGATCTCATCTTTCCCTTTTCAAAAAGTACAAGAACATGATCAAACTCTTCTTGGATCAAAAGTTATGGCAATGCAAAGTTGGCTAAAATCATTAATTTTCAAGGCATGCCCTAAGTGAGAACTTTGCAAAATCTTGGACCAATGCACATTGCAGCCTCTAATTCATTTCAAACCAGCACATAAGCATTCTCTAAGTTACAAAATTCAGAATTGGATCAAGTTTCATCATGGTTTGGTTTGTGTAACAAGGCATTTTTCATGAAAATCCATAAAGTAACCAATTTGCAAAACTCATGATCAAGCCTTCACCACTTGCTGCCTTGAATGCTGAACCAAACTAGCTCCATACACACATCATGCTGCGCAACCCCATGCTCATTGTACTTAGCTAGAGTTTAGCCCATGCCCTCTCTTACAAGAAGTGGACTTTTTGCAAAAGTTGCCTTACCAATCAATAAAGGGCATGTCTTGTCAACTGACCAATGAGAGAGAAATATGTGGACAGTTTGCAAGCTAAACATATGAAGAAGGCAAGGCTGAAACCATCACATTCACCACATTCACAAAATCCCTTCACATTGCAAAAGCCTTCGAATTTCTCTATACAGCCTGAAAACACTCAAACTTTCTTCATCATCCAACTCAACACACTTCATAGACAAGAAACCACCCAAAGCATAAGCCTGAAACAGCCAGAAAACTCCATTGCCATCATTCACTTCAGTTTGCAGTTTCATTCGAAACTCTCACCTTAGCTCACAAACACACAAACAAACACTCCAGACCTTCTCCATCCATCCTCAGGATCACATAGAACCCATCACCATGACCTGAAACCTTCAGAAACACCATTGCCATTTTTGATCAAGCTGAAGCAGTTCCTTTCGAAACTCATCATCAAGCCAACTTAAACTCCATTTGAGCATTCAAACATCATCAAGAGGTTCTAAGGAGTAGATTGCACAAGGAGAGGTGGCCAGAAAGTTCCTAAACTGAAAGCTCCAAATCTCAGGTAGCTCGAAAATAATTTTTCCAGAAATCATTTTTCTTGTTACAAACTTGTTCTATGTGATTCACTGATCATCCTGATGTTCTTAGTTTTTGAAATGGTTTTGATTTGAGAGTTTAATTTGTCTCTGAAGCTTGCGTGCCCTAGTTTTTCTTTCTTTCGATTCAGCTTGTTTAGGAAAAATAAATTTGTTTTGAGAGAGGGGTTTGATTCGTGAGAGGCTGGAGATCATTTCCCAATTCATAGATTTTGTTTTTGTTACGTTTTGAGAGGTTTTGAGGTTTCTCAGGTGAGAGCTGGCCGGAGAAGACGACCGGAAGTCTTCTCCGGCCACCTGAAAGTGGTTTGTGCCCTAATTGCGCAATTAATTTCAGTTTGAATGTGGGCCGTAGATAGCCATTGACCAGTTGACTTCCCTCCAGTTTTGATGGCCCAGATGCGTTTGATTAGCCCTAACCTTTTTCATTTAGTTAATTAATTCATAATTAGACTAATTTAATCAGAATCAACCTGGACCCTTAGATCACGCGCCAGTCAACACTTTCAAATCCTAGGCGCATCCTGGCCCTTCATCCCTCTGACTTTTATTTTATTTGATTTTTAATTCATTTTATCTCATTAAACTTGCATAATTATTTTAAAATAGCAAAAATGTCTTAAAAATTATGAAACTTTTTCTTTAAAGTTTTATTAATATTTAAGACCCAAAAATATTTTTTATTTTATTTTTATCATTAAAAAAGTATTTTTAAATATTTAAAAGATTATTTTTAATTGATTAATGAGAATTAATTAATTAAAAATACTTTTAGGTATTTAAAAATTACAAAAAAAAATTCATGAAATGTTCTAAGACATTTAGAAACATTGTCCAACCTTCAAACCAAATTTCTTTTTTGATCTTGATGCATTTTAAGAATTTTTCATTGAATTGAATCATTTTTTATGCATTATTTTGATCACATGTTTGAAAATTCATTTCTGCCTTTTGAAGAAGGTTGAGACATTGGTTCTTCTTGCATTGTCTTCTATTTAGCATGTAGTTTCAAGGATAAAAAGGCCATGAATTGTTCTTGCATTTTCACATTGTTTGGCATTTGTTTTGTTAAGAACCCTAAAAAACCCTAATAACTTAGAAAATTCATATCTTGAGTTTGGTTGAGAGTTGAGAGCTCCCCTTTGGGCAGTGGTTCATCATAGGCCTAGGGTTTCTTTGGGTGCCATTTTCCATTTTTTATCATGAGGTTTGCTTCTGTTTTTGGTTTTTGTTTGATGTTTGATCCATGAACCCTAATTTGGGCTTTCTCTTGCATCCTTCTTGCACTTCCTTGCATGACATGACTTGTCTTTGCATTTTGTGCATTCTTGTGATCCATTTGACATCTTAAGACATATAGAAAGCATCTTTGATCATTGCATCCCATGTTTACCATGTCATTTGTCTTGTATGATTCATAACATTTCATGTTTGTTCATGCTCCTTAACTTGCATCATTTGCATTCATGATCTTGTATGAACATCCCCATTGCCTTGCCTCATGTTTGCAGCACCTCATAACATCATAATCATCATCAACATGCTTCTGGTTTTGCTTAGCATCATATCATTTCATCTCATCTTGCATTACATTGCATTTTCTTTCTAACATTGCAGGTGGTAAGTAAACTTGAGAAGTGGATTTGCCTTCACTTCTCATAACTTTTCTTTTCATCTCTCTTGCATCCATTGCTGCATTTTTATTTGTGTTTGAGTTTGAGCTTGCTCATTATTGCTTCTCCCACTTTCTTTCTTCAAGTAACTTGGCTTCTTGAATGAAGCAAGTCACTTTGCTTCTCTTGATCCTGTTCATCTGCTTCCTGGTGGTTCCATTGAAGATTGTCCTTGAAAACCTCACAAACCTTAGGACCAACCAAGTATGATAATGAATTAGGGTTTTGATTAGTCTCCCCTCATAGTTTTACCTTTGTGTCTCTCTTTGAGTCTTCTCTTCTCATCTCATAATCAAGGACTAAACCCTAAAGGCTTTAAGACTTGGTGATTGAGCTTATGCCTGCATCCTTCTCTTAGGATGGAGTGTATAACTTTAATCCTAAGTATTAAACCCTTAAGGTGTTTAAATCTCTTAATCAATTCATCTAATAATCATCAAGACATCACACTTGTAACTTGGGCCTTGCATTAGGGTTCTAATTCTTCCTTAAGTGGTTAAGAAGGACTAACCCTAGTGTTAATGGACAAGTCCCCCTCAAGTTGTCTTACAAATCATAAAATTCACTTCATCATCATATCATTAAACTAAAATCCACTTAATAAAGGCTTGTTTTGTCATGGGTTTAATCCCTAATCATGGATTAAGTTGAGGAGTCTTCCTCAGCTTAAACATTCTCATCTATTATCCTTCTTTTAGGATGGTGTAATGAGTCTGTTTAATCCTTGATTATGGCTTAACCTCATTACTCAACACTAAACAAAATCACAAAAACATCTAAATAATCACAAGTAGGTTAATGGTCTTAATCCTACACCAAAGGTGATTAAGTGTGAGAATCTGACTTCACACTTGAGGTATTCTCATTACCCCTAATCAGAGGGAAGATGTGATGAGTTTACTAACCCATTGGTTTAGGCTTAAGCTCATTATCTTATGACAAACTCCAAAAAGAAATAAAAGACTGAAAACTCAAAAACAAACAATAATCGTCCCCTTCGGGATTCTTTTCTCATCACCTTCACTCACAGTCGAGAACTTGCTTCTTCCGTCTAATGCAAGACAGTAAGCACCTGAGCCAGACAGGTCATACACTTGAGCATTGACAAGCAAGCAGTTCACAAGTCAATTCATCTTTCAGTCTCTTTGGGTCGAACTACGGTGTTCTGACTTCCTCATTGCACGAGAGGATACGTAGGCATAACTTAACGGTTATCGAACAAAAGTCTCTGTATATTCCCCCTCTTTCCAGCTTTATTCTCTTAGCCTCATGATCATGAGCATACTCTTTCCTTACACTGACACTTCACTTATGCACTTCACACTTCTTTTACACTGACACCTGTACATTCTTTTCCAGCTATTTTACACACAGATTGCACTGACACTACCCCTTTAAAACACAAATCTTTTAAGCGTGGATCCCGTCGAGTACGACGGACAATCTGGGTGCTAATACCTTCCCAGGTTGTAACCAACCCCCTTTCTCAGTCTCTCTAGTTCGCAACCGTCTTATCCGTATCTTTCTAGGTCTATGCAGCATTACCTTTCCTCCGGGATAAAAATGCCTAGCTGGCGACTCTATTCATTCTCCAGTGAGTTCACGGCTGTGTGTTCTCACTGTTCCCTTTGCCGACCGTTCGCGTCTGTACCTTCATCTGATCCATTTTCATTTGTCGGGAGCGACAGCTTGGCGACTCTGCTGGGGATCCTTATACTGCAACCAGGGCTTCTGGTTCTTTTTGTGGGTTCCTCCTAGCGCTTAATCGATTTGTGTTTACTGGGGTGTTATGTGCTTGTTTGTGCTTGTATTTATTTTTGTTTATTGCTTTATGTACAGTTACTTTACTGCTTTCTTTATTGCATTTATTTATATCATACTGTCATTGTTGCTGGCTGGATTTGGTTTTTGTTTTGGTGGGTGGGTGTTCCATTGAGAGTTAAGGTCCTATACCTGGGACCTGAGTGACACCTAGGCTAGAGTGAATCATATTCTTTCCCATTCCATTTCGGTCTGGTGCGGGAATATGAAACACGGTTCAGATATGGGTTTCTTCTTGAGAACTCTGTGTTGCAGATTTCCTGCAATGCTAGGGCTATCTGGGAAGCCTGCTAAGTCTGGATGACCTTTTAGTATTGACCTTCAGAAACTGAGGTGAATTAGAGGAGGAATTGTTATGGTTATTGTAAACACTGTACCTCCGGGTTAGAAGTGTTTACACTTCTCATAATTGATCCAAATCTGAGGATCCTTGTTCTAGATCACCACCTGTGAGGGGGTTGGGTTGTTTACAGGTTTGCAGGTACCTTGACCTCAGAATACCCTGTTACTTTGACTTTGTTAAGAATGCTCCATGTTGGATAGTTCTTGTGATTCTAAACCCTGGACATGTGGCTCTTTATTTGAGTCCCCCTACCCTGGTTACTGGATTTTTTAGACCTCCATCTGGATTTCTTGAACACACATGGATCTATACCAAGGCAGTTAATCAGATCCAGCTCAGTCACAAACCCTTGCATCTCATCTGCATACATACTCATTGCATCATATTAACATTTGCTTATTTGTGTTTCAGGGTATCCACCTTCATCTGGTTTTGGTTTTGACCCGATCTACTATATTGACCTATCTCCACCAGCACTTGCTTCAGTTTGTCAGCCACATACTTCAGTTACTTGCACTAGCCAGCCAGTGGCCCACTCCTCAGCATCTTCATCAGCACTTATTCTACTCAGTCTCAGCATCATGGCTCCAAAGAAAAGCAACATCACCTATCATTTCTTCCAACCAGACTTATCAGACATCAGGAGGATCCAAACCCTGATCACTCCAGATCACATACCTCTGTTCAGGGAGCATTATGGGGATATACTGGACATGGTTGTGGATCTGGACCCTTCACAGAGGAGCCTCATCCACACCTGCATTCAGTTTTATGATCCGCCATTGAGATGTTTCACCTTTCAAGACTTTCAGTTGGGGCCTCTTCTGGAAGAATACTCATCATTGACTGGTCTGCCCATCAAAAGAGAAATCCCATTCAACCCTGAAATGGTCTTTCCTAGCAATGGAGAGGTGGCAAAAGCTTTGTATCTGGAGCCTGTTTTGATTGAACAGCACATGACCTCTAAAGCTGGAATCCCTGGTTTTCATCTTGACTTCCTGATTTCTCAAGCTAGTCTGAAGGCCTCCTCGGGGGAGTGGAAAGCTGTTTGTGCTCTATTGGCCTTGAGTGTATATGGAATTGTATTGTTTGCAGATGAGCCTCGATTCATTAGCAAAAATGCAATCCATTTGTTCATCCTGAAGAACCCAGTGCCAACTTTACTGGGTGATCTCTATTACTCAGTACATCAGAGAAATGAGAAGCAGAGGGGAAGATTAGTGAGGATTTGTGCTCCATTATTCCATGCTTGGCTTCTCAGGCATCTACCCAGGACAGATGCATTTCTAAATCCTCATCAGCAAAGCAACTGGGCTAAGAGGCTCACTACTCTCACTTCAGCAAATATCAGATGGTGTACTCAGAGCACCAAGGGCAGAGATATGATCACCAGCTGTGGGCACTTTCCCAATGTGCCCTTAATAGGAGTTAAGGGAAGTATCAATTACAACCCTTTGCTGTTCAAGAGGCAATTAGGCTATGCACTGGTTCATACTCCTAGGGAACAAGATTTGGTTGAGACCCTCTACTGTGAGAACAAGATTAGTTTGGCTGTTGTTAGGCAGGCTGCCTGGGCCTGGGATCATGTTCAAACTAAGGGAATCACCATTCTGGGGAAGTGCAATAATGTGGCATCAGTCCAATATTATGAGTGGTCCCATGTTAGGGCCCAATTCTCTGGAATGCCCTTTACCATAGAAGATATGCCTGAGTCATCTTCAGCACCACCCCCTGCCACTATCAGTTTGGAAGAGTTTGAAAGCTTGAAGGAAAGGAATGAGAAGTTAACTCAAGCCCTGCAGAAGACCCTCCGGGAGAGGAGTGAAGGTGTGAGGGAGATTGAGAGATTGGAGAAATTGAAAGTGGAATACTTGACTAAGATCGAGAAGTCTGGGGAGTATATCAACAAGTCTAAAGCTGGTGAACAGATTCTGAAGAATGCTTACAAAGAAGCCCAGTTTCAGAGAGCAAGGACAGACTTGTATTTGAAAGAGAGTCAGGCCAGGTGGGTCCGGATCACTGAGGCCCGTACTCTAGAAGACAAGAGAGTTCAGGACAAGATGGAGCAGATGAAAAAAGCCCTGGCAGCAGCCCAGGAGGAAATATCAGAACTAAAGATCAAAGCAGGAGTGAAGAGGTCTAAAGACCAAAATCAGAATAAGAAGTTGACTGCAGCTGTTGCAACAAGAAACCTTCTCATCAGAAGTCTCACGGAGCATCCGGCTGATCCTGTGACCGAAGCACTTCTTAAGGAAGTTCGTGAGGATGAGTTTGGCCTTGGAGTTTGATCATTTGCTTGTTGTTGTTCCTTTTCCATGTACTTTTGCTTTTTGTGATGTATTTTGGCCCCTTCGAGGGTTTGTGTTGTAAAATGAACAAATTGTATTATTTCACCTTTGTAATATATTTGTGTTGGTTTCTATCTGGGTTCACATCAAAAGCAACTTCAACAGCGTCATCTTCAAGGGTCTGGAAGGGTCAAAACTGAAGGCCAAACCGGATACCTTGAGAACAAATAAGCATAACTGCATTGCATGCTAACCCTTTTGTTTGTTTTGTAGGTTTTTGTTTTGTTGTTGCTAACCTCTGTTGTGATATTCAGGAATTATTGCTCGCCGCCGGGTATTTCCTCTCAACAGGCCTCACAGGTACCCAACTAGAAACAACCTTCCGGGAATTCAGATGGATCAGATGCAGCAAGACCTTACAGAGGTCAGGAACCAGATGGCTAACGAAAGGTTGGAGATGAGAACTCAGATAACACAATTCATGGAAGTGATGAACAACTTAGCTCAAAGCCAGGAGAGGCTCAGAACTTTGGTAGAAGGGAGGAATCAAGAGGAGCCCCCTGTGGGAACTGCTGGCACAAGTAACAACGAGAGGGTCCAACCTCATGTCAATCCCCCAGTTTTTGGACCCCATCTCCATCCAGAGGCCAACATCCCAGTCAACATTCAAGGGACAGCCACAGCAGCCAGAGTACTTCAAGAAGATCCTCAGGAGGACCAGTATACAGTGATGGGTGCCGGAGAGGAAACATATGATAGACGATTGGAAGAGATAGCTGAGAAGTTGAGGTCCTTAGAATCTCAAAATTCTTTGGGTTTCGACGTCATGGACATGGGGCTGGTAGACGGGGTCAGGATCCCCCATAAGTTCAAGCCTCCTTGCTTCGAAAAGTATAATGGGACTTCATGCCCCCGAACTCATTTGCAATCATTTCTGGGAAGGCTGAAGGCCTATACAATGGATGAGAAATTGTGGATGTTCTATTTTGAAGATAGCTTGACTGGAGCTTCGAGGGAGTGGTATTCCCATCTGACAAGGGCAACTGTGAGATGCTGGAAGGACCTGGCAGAGGCCTTCATCCGACAGTATCAATACAACTTAGACATGGCACCCAACAGGACTCTCCTAATGGGAATGTCACAGTCGTCAAGGGAAAGTTTCCGAGAATATGCCCAAAGATGGAGGCAATTGGCTGCTGCCGTTCAACCACCAATGTCTGAAAGGGAAATGGCAGATATGTTCATGAATACTCTTCAGGGAACCTATATTGACAGGTTAGCTGCTTTCTCTTCCACCAGCTTCGCAGATGTTGTCATAGCTGGGGAGAGAATTGAAAGCCTATTAAAAATGGGGAAGATCTCAGACAACGGTGCAAGCTCGTCCAGTAATACAAGAAAGCCTTTTGCAGGCCCAAGAAGAACTGGCGAGACCAATGCCATCCACACCAACAGGGGTAGGCCCCAATATGTTCAGAGGTCAATAGCAGCAGTCACCATCCTTGCTCCAGCTCATCCACAGCCAGTCTATCAACCTCCTCAACAAAACTTCCAACAACAACCTCAGTATCAGCAGAATCAGTATCCTCCAAGAAACTTCAACAGTAACAACAACAACAACAATCAACAAAGGCCATTCCAACAAAGGCCATCCCAAGCTAACCGAGTGATCGACCCGATCCCAATGCCGTATGCTGCCTTGCTGCCACAACTTCTGAAACTCAACCTGGTTGAGCTAAGAACGTTGGCACCTCCGGATCCCAACAGTCTACCAAGAAACTATGACTCCAATGCTAGGTGTGCTTTTCATTCAAACGCACCTGGTCACAGTACAGAAAAATGCAGGGCTCTGCATATGAAGGTACAAGACTTGGTAGACTCCAAGGCTCTGAATTTTGCACCGCCGCCCAATGTCAATAAAAACCCAATGCCAAACCATGGTGGTCCCCGAATTAACGCTATTGAAGAAGACCAACCGTCTTATTTAATAACAAGTGTGGATCAGATCAGGACACCATTGGTGGAAATCAAAGCTCAACTCCGTGAAAACCAAATATTTCCGGGGTGTGAACTAGGGTGTCCCTACTGCAATATTTCATGGAATGGGTGCGAGGACCTGAGGAATGGCATTGACAGCCTTATTCAGAGTGGCCTGCTACAGATCACTACATCATTTCCGACAAATCCGGCAACTTCATCAACAACGGTTTCAGAACCTCCTACAACTGCAGCAACTATTGTTCCCGACAATTCATCAGCACCATCAACAAGTACTTCATCAGTCCTCCCAAATGATCAGTTTTCAACAGTTTCTCCTGCTACAACTTCAGCTTCATTCCATTTCGACTCTCCATCAACAACAACAACAGTCCTTCCAACAGAACCTCCTACAACACCAGCAATCAATCATGAAGATGTCTCTACTGTTACCATATTCTACGATCCTGAAAATAACTCCGCTTACCATTCAGAAGGTGCTGCTCCCACCAGAGCACCAGTTACAATCTTTTATGATCCACAAACAATAACAGTCCCTTCAGCAGCAGCAATCAGTCCGGTCACTGTCACGGTGCCTGGACCAGTACCATATGAAAGCAATAGGGCCATCCCTTGGCACTATGGCTCTGACGTGTACTGTGAAGGGAAAAGAATCACTCTTGAAACATCAGCACCTGCACCACAAGTAGATAATGTGGGGGGAGGCGGAGGCTTCACTCGAAGCGGACGTCTCTTTGCTTCACAAGTTCAAAGACCTACTGCCGAAGCAGAAGCTGCTGCCAAGGCAAAAGGAAAAGGCCCGGTGCAGGAAGATCCAACTGCCAAAGAAGCCCTGAAGACTCCATTTGATCAGGAAGTTGATGAGTTTATGCGAATCATCAAAAAGAGTGATTATAAAATTGTGGATCAACTTCACCAGACGCCATCCAAAATCTCTATCCTCTCACTGCTTATGTGCTCCGAAGCCCATCGGAATGCACTACTTAAAGTCCTGCACGCAGCTTACGTGCCTGAGGAGATTACTGTCAACCAATTGGAAACCGTGGTTGGAAATGTTACTGCTAGCAATGGGCTAGGGTTTACCAATTCTGACTTGACAGCGGATGGCCGCAATCACAACAAAGCCTTGCACATAACCATGGAATGCAAAGGAGCTGTCCTTTCTCATGTGCTGGTGGACACAGGTTCTTCCCTGAATGTCTTACCAAAGAAGGCTCTGGTGAAGTTAGAATATGATGGATTGGCATTGAGACCCAGCAACCTGGTGGTGAGAGCCTTTGATGGTTCGAAGAGATCGGTTCTGGGAGAAATTGAGCTGCCTGTGACAATTGGCCCACAGACCTTTAAAACTATCTTTTATGTGATGGACATTCAGCCCGCCTACAGCTGTTTGTTGGGTAGACCCTGGATTCACGCCGCCGGCGCAATAACGTCTACCCTTCACCAAAAGTTAAAATTTGAGTGGGAAGGTCAAGTTGTCACAATCTGTGGGGAAGAGGATATTTTCGTTAGCCATCTGGCTACTTACAAATACATTGAGATGGATGGAGAGATCCATGAGACAATGAGCCAAGGTTTTGAAGCCTTGAATGTCAATGAAGCATCTGCTGTATCTGGTACTCCAATGTCATCTTACCAACAAGCCCGGAAGGTTGTTGAAGAAGGAACTGCCCTAGGCTGGGGCAAGGTTTTAGCTGTGGAGGAGAAGAAAGACAAATTTGGGTTGGGTTACAAACCAACTCAACATCAAGCAAAGGCTGCTGGAGAGCCTGGTTTTGTCAGTGGGGGGATGCTTACCCCCGATGCTATCAACTGTCTGGAAGACGAGCTGGAAGAGGAGCGCAATCTGGAGAATTGGATTCGTCCGAAGATCCCGGGGAGCAGTGTCTCGAACTGGTCTTCCCAGGAAATTATAAGAGTTACTCATGCAGAGTAATTATTATTTCCTGTATTTTTTTTTTATATATAGCATGCATCAAAGTCTTGCATCTTGCCCAAGATGACAAGACTCATTTTGTAACCAGGGCCATCTGTACTTTTGTGCAAACAAGATTAAATTAATGAAATATCAGACATCTTTTTGCAAACGAGTCTTTTCCTTTTATGCTCACTGTTTTTCCATTTTTCTTTTTGTACAAAAAATAAATGGCGGTGTTTTCAAAATGATAACTTCATTTCACTTTTTTCTAAAGCAAGATTAAAATCAATCACTAAAATGAACAAACTTAACCCTTGCAGAGAGTGCCTTCCAGACTGCACCGACAACAGCACGGCTATGACATCGTATGACTTTGACAATCCAATCAATCAAGCTGATGAAGGGGTTGATGAAGAATATGAGCTTCCTGAAGAGCTAGCCAGGTTGTTGAGACAGGAGGAAAAGGTTATTACTCCTCATCAGGAGGAAATTGAAGTGATAAATCTTGGTACAGATGAAGACGTGAAAGAAGTCAAAATCGGGGCCTGCCTGCAAGACTCAGTGAAGAGACAACTGATAGATCTGCTTCAAGAGTATGTTGATGTGTTTGCTTGGTCGTATCAAGACATGCCAGGGTTGGATACCGACATTGTTGTGCACAAGCTGCCTTTAAGGGAAGAATGCCCACCAGTTAAACAGAAGCTGCGCCGAACTCGCCCAGACATGGCTATGAAAATCAAAGAAGAGGTACAAAAGCAATGGGACGCCGGGTTCCTTGCTGTGACTAGCTACCCGCCGTGGGTTGCTAACATAGTACCTGTGCCTAAGAAGGGCGGCAAAGTAAGAATGTGTGTTGACTACCGGGATCTGAACAGAGCCAGTCCGAAAGATGACTTCCCATTACCTCACATTGACGTATTGGTGGATAACACGGCTCAGTTCTCGGTATTCTCCTTCATGGATGGATTTTCAGGATATAATCAGATCAAGATGTCACCTGAAGACATGGAGAAGACAACATTCATTACACCTTGGGGCACGTTCTGTTACAAAGTGATGCCATTCGGACTGAAGAATGCTGGTGCCACATATCAACGGGCTATGGTGACATTGTTCCACGATATGATCCACAAGGAAATAGAATGCTATGTGGATGACATGATCGCCAAGTCCCTTACAGAGGAAGATCACCTGGTGAATCTGCTGAAGTTGTTCAAGCGTCTGAGGAAATACCAACTGAAGTTGAACCCCAACAAATGCACATTCGGGGTGCGATCCGGTAAGCTGCTGGGCTTTATTGTAAGCGAGAAAGGGATTGAAGTTGACCCTGACAAAGTCAAGGCTATTCAAGAGATGCCTGCACCGAGAACTGAGAAAGAAGTTCGAGGGTTCTTAGGACGATTGAACTACATTTCCCGGTTCATATCCCACCTTACGGCGACCTGTGAACCCTTGTTCAAGCTGTTAAGGAAGGAACAAACGGTCAGTTGGAACGAAGATTGCCAGAAGGCTTTTGACAAGATCAAAGAGTACTTGCAAGAACCTCCAATCCTCATGCCGCCAGTCGAAGGAAGACCTCTGATTATGTACTTGACAGTGCTAGAAGAGTCAATGGGGTGTGTACTAGGTCAGCATGACGAGTCTGGTCGAAAAGAGTATGCAATATACTACCTAAGCAAAAAGTTTACCGACTGTGAACAGCGTTATTCACTGCTCGAGAAAACTTGCTGTGCTTTAGCGTGGGCTGCTCGCCGACTGAGACAGTATATGCTGACCCACACTACCTTATTAATCTCAAAAATGGATCCAGTTAAGTACATTTTCGAGAAGCCAGCTCTTACCGGTCGGGTTGCAAGATGGCAGATGTTTCTCACAGAATACGACATACAGTACACCTCTCAGAAAGCCATCAAGGGCAGTGTGCTATCTGAATATCTTGCTGAGCAACCCATTGATGACTACCAGCCTATGAGGTTTGACTTCCCTGATGAAGACATCATGTTCATTAAAGCGAAAGATCACGAAGAGCCTATTCACACTGAAGGGCCCGACCCAGAAGAAGAATGGACTATGATGTTTGATGGGGCTGTTAACATGAATGGCCGTGGTGTTGGTGCAGTACTCATTACACCTAAAGGAGTTCACATGCCTTTCTCGGCAAAACTCGCTTTCAACTGCACCAACAACGAAGCTGAATACGAAGCTTGCATTATGGGTCTTGAGGAAGCCATTGACCTCAGGATCAAGACATTGACCGTATTCGGAGATTCAGCTTTGGTAGTCAATCAAACCAACGGGAAATGGTACACCCACCAAGATCATCTGATACCTTACAGGGATTATACAAGGAGGTTATTGACTTTCTTCACAACAGTCAAGCTTGAGTATATCCCTCGGGACGAGAATCAGTTTGCGGATGCTCTTGCTACCATTTCATCCATGATCAAAGTTCAAGCCGCTAACTTTATACCTCAGATTTCAGTGTCCAGACTCAACAGACCAGCATATGTATTTGCAGCGGATGTTGTAAAAGATGATAAGCCTTGGTTCCATGACATTAAGTGCTTCTTGGAGGATCAAACATACCCACCTGGGGCATCTTCCAATGATAAGAAGACTTTGAGAAGGCTTGCTGGTAGTTTCTTTCTGAACGCTGATGGGTCTTTGTACAAGAGGAACTTTGACATGGTACTCCTCAGATGTGTTGACAGGACGGAAGCAGATTTGCTGATGCATGAAGTGCACGAAGGATCTTTTGGTACCCATGCCGGAGGGCATGCCATGGCTAAGAAGTTGTTAAGATCAGGCTATTACTGGATCACGATGGATGCAGACTGTTGTGCTTACGCCAGAAAATGCCATAAATGCCAGATCTACGCAGATAGGGTGCATGTGCCTCCCAATCCTTTGAACATCATGTCTTCACCATGGCCCTTTGCCATGTGGGGCATTGATATGATTGGCAAGATTGAGCCGACTGCTTCAAACGGCCACAGATTCATCCTGGTCGCCATCGACTATTTCACCAAGTGGGTTGAAGCAGCCTCCTATGCAAATGTTACTAGGCAAGTGGTAGCCCGATTTCTGAAGAGAGATATCATCTGTCGGTATGGAGTGCCCGAGCGAATCATTACTGACAATGGTTCCAATTTAAACAACAAAATGATGGCAGAGCTGTGCCGGGACTTCAAGATCCAACATCACAATTCTTCTCCTTATAGGCCAAAGATGAACGGCGCTGTTGAGGCGGCAAATAAGAATATTAAGAAGATTGTGCAGAAGATGGTAATCACCTACAAAGACTGGCATGGAATGCTACCATTTGCCTTGCATGGGTATCGCACATCAATTAGAACATCCACTGGGGCAACACCGTATCAGCTTGTGTATGGTATGGAAGCAGTCCTACCTGTTGAAGTTGAATTACCCTCTCTACGGGTATTAATGGATGTTAAACTGAGTGAAGCAGAATGGGTTCGGTCCCGATACGAACAACTGAGTCTGATCGAAGAGAAGAGATTGGCTGCAATCTGCCATGGGCAGTTATATCAAAAGAGAATGAAGAAAGCCTTCGATCAGAAAGTCAGGCACCGAGAGTACCAAGTAGGAGATCTTGTGCTGAAAAGAATCCTCCCTCCTCATACAGACCACAGGGGCAAATGGACTCCAAATTATGAAGGACCATTTGTTGTAAAGAAAGTTTTCTCTGGTGGAGCACTGATGCTCAGCACCATGGATGGTGAAGATTTCCCGTCCCCTGTGAATTCAGATGCAGTTAAAAAATACTTCGCATAAAATGACCCGCTGGACATAAAAACAGAATGTAAGTCCAGGCAAAAATAGGGCATCCCGGCGAGTCAAAAACAGAATAAAAGACTCGGGCAAAAGTAAGGGAAATAAATGAAAAATGTACACCCGCTGAGTTGAAAAGCCGTATTGGACAGCTCAGGCAAAAATGGGTATCCCGATGGATTGAAAACCCGAAAGGGCGATCCATGCAAAATAAGGGAATAAGCGAACAACTGCATTTTGAATTCGTCTGTATCACCTACAACTTGGTAGGTTTCAAAGGATCAAGCCTCAATCAGAATCAATTCTCTCCAGAAAGCAAGACGAGAAGAACGTCATTGTCATACGGGTCATAGCAGAAGAGGAAGCTCCTTGAAAGCGTCGTCAGCATCGCCAGCATTTTGTTTCTCAATTTGTAACAATCTCCTCATTTCAGGAGATGTGTTTCTTTGACTGTATCTTGCCAATTCAGGGCACATGAATTAATAAAATCAGATTTTCAGTCATGTTTCGTCTTTTACATTTATGTTTTGCAAAGAGTTGTCTGATATCTCTAAAAATACAATTGCATAAGTACAGATGCCTTTCTCTAAAAACAAAGCACATGCTTGCAGGGAATATGATTACTCTCGAAAGTACTTAACTCCTATGACGGAATCCAGTAAGGGATACTTCGGGACCCCTTGTACGTTTCCTTATCTTTGCAGGACTGCAGGTATCCAGAGCGCAACCTGGGGCATGCTAGTTGCGTCTCAGCCAACTGGCGAATCATTATCAACATACAGCATCGAAAGTGCCCATTTCCCCAGCGGAGCTGCCAAATCAGCATACACTCGATATCAGCATCCAGGATGCTCTATCCCCAGCTGAGTTGCTCCCCATTGCTTTCCCCAGCAAAGTTGCCACATCAACTAACAGGCTTAACTCTCAGGATGCTATATCCCCAGCTGAGTTGCCTCTTGTTGCTCTCCCCAGCTGAATTGCCTCTCACACTTCCCCAGCCGAGTTGCCATTTTTCCTCAGCAGAATGCAGAAATCAGAGAATCATCTCCCCACAGAATCTTCAGCCTCTATTCAGAAGAGCAACGCACGAAGAAGTCACAACAGAGTGAAAAAAAAGCTTCTACAAACCCCAGCTGGGTCCCATATTATAAGAATATGTCAATCAGTGACCCATATCCCCGAGCAGATACATCATTAGATCTACCAGTGATCTCATCCCCAGCTGGGAGGTCCATTTCCAGCAGATCGACCAGAGATTTTCACAGCAACGGGATCCGAATCCCGGATCTGTGCCCTTTCGCATAATCATGGCATCCGCATCATATTCACCCCCCAGAGCGTAGCATTCCGTCTAATACGGAGCATTACGGCAAAAAACAAATGCATAGCATAATCATAAGTCATGTTGTGAATTGAACGCTTGTGATTAGTGATCAGTCATCAGAATACAGATTACTTTCCCCAAAAATCCCCACCAGAGTCCCAGCAAAAGCAATTGCCCTCACAAATCACAAACACCAGTATATGCACCTTTTGGCCACCGTCCGTGCCACCTTTCCCCGGTAAAATCGCCTGAACACCCTTTACAAACAAATCACCCGTATTACAGATACATCCTGACACCCGTCCGTGTCAAATCACCAGCAAAAAGCCAAAGACATCCTCTTTGCACTCACATATACCTATACATACACACTTTTCTTGACACCCGTCCGTGTCATATCCCCAGCGCAGTCGCCTAGACTTTGTATAGCAGATACTTGTTAATATTATACTTTTCTCTCTTGGCACCCGTCTGTGTCATTCTCCCCAGCAGTTAAAACACTCATCTATACAATACAATACTCACTACTCATGGTACGCTTATACAGATACTCGTCCGTATTTTGTATACATCATAACTCATATCCCCACAGATTCGACAGTAGTCCTTGTTCTTTGTTAACTAGTTGGTACTCGTCCGTACCATCATCTCAGAACACTGCGTCTAATGTTTGTTTCTACATGATACTCGTCCGTATCATAGTCTTAAGGATGCTCGTCCGCATCTTTAATCCATACACTGTGTCAAACACTTATGTCTTCTTGAATACAGATACTCGTCTGTGTCTACTATTCCCCAGAAGAGTCCTTTCAGATGCAACACTCGATACTCGTCAGTATCATCATCTCTGAACATGTGTCAGTTTGTTTCTACATGATACTCGTCCGTATCATAGTCTTAGGGATGCTCGTCCGCATCTTTAATCTATACACAATACCAAACACTTATACCTTTTGTTTCTTGGGTGTAAACGCTCGCCCGTGTTTGCATTATCCCCAGTAGATCACCAACAAATTTTCTTTTTATCTAACACTCGTCCCGTGTTATGATACCTTTGAGAGCAGCCGTACCCTGCTGAGTGGTCGTCCTCCACTTCTTGATGGTCGTCCTCCATCATGCTCATCCGATGGCCGTCCCCATCGTTGTTTTTAGCAGCCGTCCCCTGCTAGGTGGTCGTCCTCCACCTCTTGATGATCGTCTTTCATCAACTATATCCAATGGCCGTCCCCATTGTTGATTTTGGTTATCTGGCATTCGTCCTGTGTCATGATGAACCCTGAGAGCAGCCGTCCCCTGCTGAGTGGTCGTCCTCCACTTCTTGATGGTCATCCTCCATCTTGCTCGTCCGATGGCCGTCCCCATCGTTGACCTTATCTATCCGATGGCCGTCCCCATCGTTGATATTTTCGGCAGCCGTACCCTGCCAGGTGGTCGTCCTCCACCTTTGATGGCCGTCCCCATCATATTTCTTTTATTCCCCAACAGAGCAGCCGTCCCCTGCTAGGTGATCGTCCTTCACCTTTGATGGCCGTACCCCATCATCTGTTTATTTCATTCATTCTTTAACCCGATGGCCGTCCCCGTCGTGGTCCCTTTTCCTTTTTAGCCCGATGGCCGTCCCCATCGTTGTTTACTTTACCTTTATGAACTTGATGGCCGTCCCCGTCATGTTTCATTAATCCTCAGAAATTTTACAGTTTTATCTTGATGGCCGTCCCCGTCATGTTTTATTACATCCTCAGGAAATTTTACAGCTTTATCTTGATGGCCATCCCCATCATAATCTTCTTTCCCCAGCTAGTCGGCCGTCCCCGTCTTGGCTTTACTTTTTATCCCCAGTATGTCGGCCGTCCCCGTCATCGCTTTACACTCTCCCCAGCATGTCGGCCGTCCCCGTCATTGCTCCTTACCCAGCAGTCGTCCTCTGCTCGACGGTCGTCCTCCGTCGCCCACACTTTACAATATACTTTATTTTTCTGTTATAATCTATATCCCTTTTCTTCTTCATTCTGTGAGTGCAAATTTTGGACTGTCTTTGGTATTCAACCACAAGTTACCTTGTTTGCCTGTTAAGCCGTCGCTTACATCCTGCACAGCTAACTCATGTTTGAATAGGGGCAGCTGTAAACACCCCAAATTTGCCCTCACCCATTCACACCATGGCTTGTGATCATTCTCATATGCATAAACACAATCATATCATCTCACATCTCATTTGTTTCACTGGATAGCTTCTAAGGCATCTGCACCTAGGGTTTGTGATCTGAGCAATCCCAAAGCTTCTTGAGGCATTCCAAAGGCTACCAATCAACTCAAAGGGGTCCATGTGTGTTCCTATATCATATTTCATCTCCTCAAAGTCAAAATTGCAGAGGAATCACAAGAACTAGGGTTTGAGTGGATGCAGAGCCAGTTTGACTGCACAGTTGACTGAAAATTAGGGTTTTGGTTTCAGAGGCCATAACTCCAAAATTTTTGGTCATTCTTGTTTTCATTGATCTCTATATGGTATAGGTAGTATACATATCAATTTTCATGAAGAAATTCCATGGGGAAGTCATCTGATCAAGAGTTGACTTTTCAGACAAGTCAGTGCAAAATCAGGGCATCTGAGGCCCCCAATGACCCAACCAATGGGTGATCTTCATCATTTTGAGTGTATATGGTCTTTATTTGATCATGGAAGAAGATTGAAGTTCATAGAAATCAAGAATTTAGGGTTTTTGCAAATGTTGACTTTTTGGGCATAGTTGACTTTTCAAGAATGCATCATTTTAGGTCATTTTTCAAGCTTTGATTCTTGGTCCAAGAAGGCTTCAAATGGAAAAACTTTGGTCATGAAAGTTGTAGATCTCATCTTTCCCTTTTCAAAAAGTACAAGAACATGATCAAACTCTTCTTGGATCAAAAGTTATGGCAATGCAAAGTTGGCTAAAATCATTAATTTTCAAGGCATGCCCTAAGTGAGAACTTTGCAAAATCTTGGACCAATGCACATTGCAGCCTCTAATTCATTTCAAACCAGCACATAAGCATTCTCTAAGTTACAAAATTCAGAATTGGATCAAGTTTCATCATGGTTTGGTTTGTGTAACAAGGCATTTTTCATGAAAATCCATAAAGTAACCAATTTGCAAAACTCATGATCAAGCCTTCACCACTTGCTGCCTTGAATGCTGAACCAAACTAGCTCCATACACACATCATGCTGCGCAACCCCATGCTCATTGTACTTAGCTAGAGTTTAGCCCATGCCCTCTCTTACAAGAAGTGGACTTTTTGCAAAAGTTGCCTTACCAATCAATAAAGGGCATGTCTTGTCAACTGACCAATGAGAGAGAAATATGTGGACAGTTTGCAAGCTAAACATATGAAGAAGGCAAGGCTGAAACCATCACATTCACCACATTCACAAAATCCCTTCACATTGCAAAAGCCTTCGAATTTCTCTATACAGCCTGAAAACACTCAAACTTTCTTCATCATCCAACTCAACACACTTCATAGACAAGAAACCACCCAAAGCATAAGCCTGAAACAGCCAGAAAACTCCATTGCCATCATTCACTTCAGTTTGCAGTTTCATTCGAAACTCTCACCTTAGCTCACAAACACACAAACAAACACTCCAGACCTTCTCCATCCATCCTCAGGATCACATAGAACCCATCACCATGACCTGAAACCTTCAGAAACACCATTGCCATTTTTGATCAAGCTGAAGCAGTTCCTTTCGAAACTCATCATCAAGCCAACTTAAACTCCATTTGAGCATTCAAACATCATCAAGAGGTTCTAAGGAGTAGATTGCACAAGGAGAGGTGGCCAGAAAGTTCCTAAACTGAAAGCTCCAAATCTCAGGTAGCTCGAAAATAATTTTTCCAGAAATCATTTTTCTTGTTACAAACTTGTTCTATGTGATTCACTGATCATCCTGATGTTCTTAGTTTTTGAAATGGTTTTGATTTGAGAGTTTAATTTGTCTCTGAAGCTTGCGTGCCCTAGTTTTTCTTTCTTTCGATTCAGCTTGTTTAGGAAAAATAAATTTGTTTTGAGAGAGGGGTTTGATTCGTGAGAGGCTGGAGATCATTTCCCAATTCATAGATTTTGTTTTTGTTACGTTTTGAGAGGTTTTGAGGTTTCTCAGGTGAGAGCTGGCCGGAGAAGACGACCGGAAGTCTTCTCCGGCCACCTGAAAGTGGTTTGTGCCCTAATTGCGCAATTAATTTCAGTTTGAATGTGGGCCGTAGATAGCCATTGACCAGTTGACTTCCCTCCAGTTTTGATGGCCCAGATGCGTTTGATTAGCCCTAACCTTTTTCATTTAGTTAATTAATTCATAATTAGACTAATTTAATCAGAATCAACCTGGACCCTTAGATCACGCGCCAGTCAACACTTTCAAATCCTAGGCGCATCCTGGCCCTTCATCCCTCTGACTTTTATTTTATTTGATTTTTAATTCATTTTATCTCATTAAACTTGCATAATTATTTTAAAATAGCAAAAATGTCTTAAAAATTATGAAACTTTTTCTTTAAAGTTTTATTAATATTTAAGACCCAAAAATATTTTTTATTTTATTTTTATCATTAAAAAAGTATTTTTAAATATTTAAAAGATTATTTTTAATTGATTAATGAGAATTAATTAATTAAAAATACTTTTAGGTATTTAAAAATTACAAAAAAAAATTCATGAAATGTTCTAAGACATTTAGAAACATTGTCCAACCTTCAAACCAAATTTCTTTTTTGATCTTGATGCATTTTAAGAATTTTTCATTGAATTGAATCATTTTTTATGCATTATTTTGATCACATGTTTGAAAATTCATTTCTGCCTTTTGAAGAAGGTTGAGACATTGGTTCTTCTTGAATTGTCTTCTATTTAGCATGTAGTTTCAAGGATAAAAAGGCCATGAATTGTTCTTGCATTTTCACATTGTTTGGCATTTGTTTTGTTAAGAACCCTAAAAAACCCTAATAACTTAGAAAATTCATATCTTGAGTTTGGTTGAGAGTTGAGAGCTCCCCTTTGGGCAGTGGTTCATCATAGGCCTAGGGTTTCTTTGGGTGCCATTTTCCATTTTTTATCATGAGGTTTGCTTCTGTTTTTGGTTTTTGTTTGATGTTTGATCCATGAACCCTAATTTGGGCTTTCTCTTGCATCCTTCTTGCACTTCCTTGCATGACATGACTTGTCTTTGCATTTTGTGCATTCTTGTGATCCATTTGACATCTTAAGACATATAGAAAGCATCTTTGATCATTGCATCCCATGTTTACCATGTCATTTGTCTTGTATGATTCATAACATTTCATGTTTGTTCATGCTCCTTAACTTGCATCATTTGCATTCATGATCTTGTATGAACATCCCCATTGCCTTGCCTCATGTTTGCAGCACCTCATAACATCATAATCATCATCAACATGCTTCTGGTTTTGCTTAGCATCATATCATTTCATCTCATCTTGCATTACATTGCATTTTCTTTCTAACATTGCAGGTGGTAAGTAAACTTGAGAAGTGGATTTGCCTTCACTTCTCATAACTTTTCTTTTCATCTCTCTTGCATCCATTGCTGCATTTTTATTTGTGTTTGAGTTTGAGCTTGCTCATTCTTGCTTCTCCCACTTTCTTTCTTCAAGTAACTTGGCTTCTTGAATGAAGCAAGTCACTTTGCTTCTCTTGATCCTGTTCATCTGCTTCCTGGTGGTTCCATTGAAGATTGTCCTTGAAAACCTCACAAACCTTAGGACCAACCAAGTATGATAATGAATTAGGGTTTTGATTAGTCTCCCCTCATAGTTTTACCTTTGTGTCTCTCTTTGAGTCTTCTCTTCTCATCTCATAATCAAGGACTAAACCCTAAAGGCTTTAAGACTTGGTGATTGAGCTTATGCCTGCATCCTTCTCTTAGGATGGAGTGTATAACTTTAATCCTAAGTATTAAACCCTTAAGGTGTTTAAATCTCTTAATCAATTCATCTAATAATCATCAAGACATCACACTTGTAACTTGGGCCTTGCATTAGGGTTCTAATTCTTCCTTAAGTGGTTAAGAAGGACTAACCCTAGTGTTAATGGACAAGTCCCCCTCAAGTTGTCTTACAAATCATAAAATTCACTTCATCATCATATCATTAAACTAAAATCCACTTAATAAAGGCTTGTTTTGTCATGGGTTTAATCCCTAATCATGGATTAAGTTGAGGAGTCTTCCTCAGCTTAAACATTCTCATCTATTATCCTTCTTTTAGGATGGTGTAATGAGTCTGTTTAATCCTTGATTATGGCTTAACCTCATTACTCAACACTAAACAAAATCACAAAAACATCTAAATAATCACAAGTAGGTTAATGGTCTTAATCCTACACCAAAGGTGATTAAGTGTGAGAATCTGACTTCACACTTGAGGTATTCTCATTACCCCTAATCAGAGGGAAGATGTGATGAGTTTACTAACCCATTGGTTTAGGCTTAAGCTCATTATCTTATGACAAACTCCAAAAAGAAATAAAAGACTGAAAACTCAAAAACAAACAATAATCGTCCCCTTCGGGATTCTTTTCTCATCACCTTCACTCACAGTCGAGAACTTGCTTCTTCCGTCTAATGCAAGACAGTAAGCACCTGAGCCAGACAGGTCATACACTTGAGCATTGACAAGCAAGCAGTTCACAAGTCAATTCATCTTTCAGTCTCTTTGGGTCGAACTACGGTGTTCTGACTTCCTCATTGCACGAGAGGATACGTAGGCATAACTTAACGGTTATCGAACAAAAGTCTCTGTATATTCCCCCTCTTTCCAGCTTTATTCTCTTAGCCTCATGATCATGAGCATACTCTTTCCTTACACTGACACTTCACTTATGCACTTCACACTTCTTTTACACTGACACCTGTACATTCTTTTCCAGCTATTTTACACACAGATTGCACTGACACTACCCCTTTAAAACACAAATCTTTTAAGCGTGGATCCCGTCGAGTACGACGGACAATCTGGGTGCTAATACCTTCCCAGGTTGTAACCAACCCCCTTTCTCAGTCTCTCTGGTTCGCAACCGTCTTATCCGTATCTTTCTAGGTCTATGCAGCATTACCTTTCCTCCGGGATAAAAATGCCTAGCTGGCGACTCTATTCATTCTCCAGTGAGTTCACGGCTGTGTGTTCTCACTGTTCCCTTCGCCGACCGTTCGCGTCTGTACCTTCATCTGATCCATTTTCATTTGTCGGGAGCGACAGTATGTCCCCGACAATGACTATTTTATTGCAGTGCAGATAGGGAATGCAGTTTTATCGGCTCCATATGGAGTGAATGTGTTTCAAAGAGTGTTCATTAGTTTATATTACTTTAACTTTGGTTATCATGAGATTTATTGTTGGGTGAATACTTGAAAAGTAAAACAACAACAAATAAACATTTCATGCTTAGACTTTGATAAAACATTGTTAGGGTTATACTTCATTGACTTCTTCTTGTATATCATCATTGACCACTAATAAGCAATTATAATATGTTATTATTACCATGTGTTGCTCTCATCCCAGTTCATGTCTGAGTCCACAATGTGAGATGATTCATATTACCTAATAGAGGATCACTCAACATATTAACCAATATATCAATATTAAGTTTCAATAGTAAATACAGATATTAATGTCCCATTTCACCAATATATTCATTCATGCATATATCAACCTAAATCTATGTATATACTTTAGCGTCCAATAAATGATAGACTTTGATCTAGTAATGACCAATACCTTTTGAATATCAAGCCATACCATGAAAATATGTTTTAGGTAATTAATTCAAAACAAAAAATTAAAAATGAAGATTCCATCAATATTACAACTTAAAAAGAATTACATATAATTCCATGGTCGAGATCAAATTAAAAATAATAGGACTACTACATATAACCCCAACAAAAGATAATCAACTACATTAACTCATTGTATCTTTACAATCAAGCCCTGAAAGAAGGAAGTTGAAAAGCATATGTTGATGATTTCTCGGACAATGTAACCACACTCAATTTTCCTCTCCTATTCTATCATATTGTGATTTATGGTGATAACCTAGCTTCGCTACAGAACTACATTGAATTCCACCTAATTTGATAAAATAGTCTTAAATGGAATGAGTTGAATCTCATTGAATGTTTCAAATGATGTCCTAACACCCCTAATTATAGGATTTGGAAAGGTAGATTCGTTAAGTGCACCGACTAGGCTTGCTTAACGTACAGAATTTCGTCTTGATTAAGTCGTGTTATCTACCATAGGTCAAGACTTTCTGACTATGTTTACTAAGAGAACCATCAATGTTTTCTTAGCCACCAAACCATTGATTCACCTTGAAATAACTTAACTATGAAGTATTTGAAGCATTTGCTCGCTAAGTGCACTTGTGTTTCCTAGTATAGCAAGGATACACCTTTTCTTGCTAAGCGCATATGTATTTTTGGCTTAGTGACCCTTGATTTGTTGAAAAAGTTCTTAGCATGGTCACTTATGTTATTTTGATTGATTTTTTTTGACATTTTTGCATATATTTCATAAAATTGTAGTTAAAATGTCCAGATAGACGTTTTATCACCTTTCTATTATAAATCAGGGTTCTTTTATATGTTTTATATAAAACAAGTTAATAAGTGTCTATGTATTTAATATATTTTTGACATTTATCACAAGTGTTCGTTGTTATATACACATCAAAATTCTATTTTCCTTCAATGAAAATGTCAAACACAATTGAATAGACAATGTGTGTGACACCATATATGTGGTAGCAATAAAAATTTCAAATAAAGAAAAACAAACACAAGGGATTGGTAACCCATTTCGGTGCAATTACACCTACGTATGGAGGGCGTTAACCTAAGAAAGGAATTCTACTCTCAATAGTAAAAGTATAAATTGGTCTTAGACGAACTCTTATAGTTCATTGCCTTTTTTGCCTAATACTACCTGTGAATTTCTATTTAGGACCCCCTTTAAATATGATATCATTCTCACTTTCTCTCAGCAACTATCCCTAGTGTTTGACAAGTACAAAACATATTGAATGATGAAATATTACAACTTAATGACACAAATTTATTCCTTAGTATAGGAATGAATAACAAATAAAGTGTTACAGAGTAAACCACATAAAACAAAAAGACAAAAGTAAACATAAAACACCTTGTTAATATTTTTAAGGTTTGAGCCTTTTGCCAAGCATTAAAGCTCCTTAAATAGCCAAACACGACAACTGCAACTTTATTTAGGGTTTTGAAAACTCGTTGCTGAAGTAAGGTTCTTAAAGCGCAAATGACAACATGATTTAATTTGATTTCCAATCTTCCATAGATAAAATCTCAATTACTTATTTGGTCTTGATCTTCTATTGTTTTTAGGAATTCTTTCTTGTTCCAAAAAGCGCATAAATAAGCAGATAGATAAGGAAATAAATATGGCGCAGATATTGGCAAGGTGTAACCAATTCTGGTGTAGAAAGTTCCATCGTGTGTGGGACATTTGGCACCACATCTTTACAACCTGTTTTGAGTGCATAACTACCATATGTCTCAACCATATGTCATGACCTCTTGCATCACATGTTGACTATAAAAATATGCCAATCACTTGTAACAACAATCTCCTCCTTTAGCCCTTTTTAAGGAAAATACAAACATACATGATGTGCAACAAAATGTCTATAAAAATCTTCATGATATATCATCATAGAACAATGAAATACAAAACATATATAACTAGCATCATGCAGGTCGAACCACAACAATAACTCATAATGGAAAAACGAGAAATCAGAAAATCATGCATTCTCCCAATGTGATTTGTTCTCTCATTATTTGCCACAAAATGGGTAGGGGCCCAACAACAACTAATCAAAATAAACAAAGTGACCCATGAGAGGTAGATATCCATAGAACCGGCAAAAGAAAAAATGGGTCCAGAAATGGGAACCATTCTCCTACTCTTGGGGCAATTACACAATCATCAGAATAACCCACGCATGGGTGCAAAAACATCACAAAACAAATGTCCTTAATCATTAAAATTATCAGATGAACTAGAACTAGATTCAGCTTCACTTGCACTGAACACCTTCTCATTCTCATTCCCATTCTATTCATCAATTGTCCTTTCATTCTCTTGTTTAAAATCCCGAGAGGTTGAAGCACCAACATCCTTGGGAACCATCATTTTTATCAGCTCATTCACTTTATTCTTGCGAGTAGTGGATGCCACAATAATTTCCTGAAGGGACTTTGACACCTGCATTAATTCCAAAAATGCATTACTTCTGTCAGTACCATACATCAGAGGTACTTCATGGAGGTCACTCCCATTTGTCAGATTAAAATGAATATTGGGAACAAACATGCCTGGTACATGTGTCCCAACAAGCAACATATAATTGAAAGTTAGTGAACTACCACTAACACCCACAACCTCTTCACTAGTGATAATGCCAGGCCTTTGACTCACCAAAATTTCAGAAATTAGAGCATGAAAGCTAATAGGAAGCTTAACATCATATGATTTAGCTTGTTTGAGGACTTGCTTAAAAACATACTCTCCATAATCAAAAGCAGTTGACCCTAGTTCCTATATGAATATAAGTTTAGCCAAAAAGTTGTGATACCTGAGTTGTGGTTGGTTGGTTCCTAGTTTGCAACTCCAATTCTGTTGCGAATGACATGTTTTACATTCAAATTGGTTGTAGGGAACAGTCTTTTGCGAGGCCAATCTTCATAGGTACCTACAATGATCTCCTGAGAAATTGTCTTCATGTTTGAGACCTTATCAACAATTATCAATGTACCACAACCCAAATAATCATTGATGACAACAGGAGAAAACCCAATGCAGTAATCGCGAACATGTATTTTTCTATAATCTTTACTGCTAACTTTGTTGAAATCCTGAGAAATGTTCACAATGAACTCTTTCACTAGCTAAGGGTGGACAAGACTTAGACCATAAACAATCTTCATTACACAATCATATAAATAAATTCATAAAAAGAAAAGAAAAGAAAAGATTTGAGGCCTTAGTTTCCTTGTTGGCATATCCTAAGGTCGAGCACGGTGCCATATAAGGGTGTTCAAAACCAAACCAACCCAAGAGAAAACCGCAAACCAAACCAAATCAAATCGAAACCGCAAAAAATCGCACTTGGTTCGGATATATTTGGGCAATTTTTAACAAAACCGCGCAGTTCGGTTCAGTTTGTGGTTTGTATTTTGCAAACCGAACTAAACCAAACCAAATTGAATTATGTTACAACTCAAACTTCACTTATCTCACATCCAACCCAAAACTCAAATCTATTATGCCTTAATCATACAAATATCATCTTACTCACGCTTATGGTTTTAGTTTCAACCTTCTCAAATCTCTTCGAGTAGTATCACACATTCTTCTCATCATATTTGTTTTGTACATCTCACATCTTCTACTCTAATCTCTCTTATCTTATGTTCTTTCTTTTTCATCTTCATCTTCTCCTTTTTTATATTATTGTTTTCTCTTCCAATTACATTTTTATCGCACATTTCTTCTATAATATCGCATATCTTATGATCTTTATTTTTCATCTTCTCTAATCTTTTCTCTCCTCCGTTTTTCCTTTTTATTGTAATGTTTTTGATATTGTTTTATACTATTATTTTATGTTTTTATTCCACTTTTGTCTAATCTTATTTTTGTATACTGAATGAGAAATTATTGTCTAAATATGATGAGTTTTGTTGCTATTTGATAATGTATGAATGACTAAATAAAAAATTATGTTGTTCTCTATATGTGTATATATGACTCAATAAAAATATTGTAAAAAACTGAACAAATTCAAACCAAATTGGTTTGGTTTGGTTTGTTCGATTTTATTTCTTAAAGTCAATCGAACTAAACCAAACCGCATGTTTTTTTTCTCTTGTGGTTCGAATAATTTTTTGCGGGAAAACCGCTCAAACTGCACCGCGAACACCCTAGTGCCATATATATATATATATATATATATATATATATATATATATATATATATATATATATATATATATATATATATATATATATATATATATATATATATATATAACAACATGAAAAAGTATACGCTCCCGCGATTAATACAAGATCGCAAAATTAATTTTGTTTATAAATACACATTGTATATTTATTTTCAACACATCAATCAAATATTTTTCTCATAATTTTTGTTTATCATATATCTTGATTTTAGTTTTACTCATATATTTATTAATTTAGTAGTAAAAAAATATTTAAATCTATTTAGCACTTTTTAAAAAAGTTAATAAACTCGTCATCAAAATTTTACTTTTTTGACGTTTATATATATATATATATATATATATATATATATATATATATATATATATATATATATATATATATATATATATATATATATATATATATATATATATATATATATATATATATATATATATATATATATATATATATATATATATATATATATTTCACAGGAATGTAAAAAAGTTAACCAACAAAAGAAAAAAAAAAGTGACTAATAAATAAAAAAAGGAGATCCATCATGGTGATGATTGAATTGGTAGTCGCAATTCATGCCTTTACAATATATTTTGTTTCTTTAACGAAAACACACGAATATAGATTGTTTCGATATTTGACTCGTCTTTGATTCCAAAATCCTCTTGGTTTCACACGAATATATATACATAAATTTGAAAACTTATTAACACCGTCCCTCCGAAAATTATATATATATATATATATATATATATATATATATATATATATATATATATATATATATATATATATATATATATATATATATATATATATATATATATATATATATATATATATATATATATATATATATAATATATTAGTGTTTAGCATAAAGTTTGATATTATTACATGATAAAAATATATATATATATATATATATATATATATATATATATATATATATATATATATATATATATATATATATATATATATATATATATATTTGGATTGTTTGCAATCCATATTTTCTCCTTTCAATCTTTATTGTTGATCTAGGTTAATAGATGTCTTTATATCAATTAAATAATTCATTCTTTTTAACTAATTTATAAGAGAAGAGATTGACATTTACATCAGTAGATATTATACTATACAAATAGGTAGAATGAAAGCATATGTATAGATTTGTCTGTTAGTTTCCGTTTTGATAAGACCGAGAATATGAAATTTTATTATAGAAAAGACAGTTCTCAAAACTTTTTTAAGTAAAACATTCAAGTATATCATATTATTTATTTTTGATATTTTTAATTTTTAATAGCGGAAACAGTCAATTTATATACATAATGAAAAATTCATGTATAAAATGTTATAGCACCTAAAATAATAAATATAATTTTTAGGAGAATTGTTTTTCTTTTTTGTTTTTTTAAAATCAACGATATAGTTTTTGTTTATTTCCCTTTAAAAGTTATTTTATTTAATACGTATAAATACAATAGTATTTGGTATGAGTAGATGTAATCTGAGAAGAGTGTAGTGTAGGTCCCTCATGTAATGGACATGGGACACAAAGCCAATATATATCTATCTACAAATTAGAGCGACTCTCCCACACGAAAAAGATTATCTCTAACAGAGATTCTGTCCCAAAGAAATTGACATGAAAATAATACATATCTTATTGGGAGTATCATACTAAAATTCAACTGCGACTTATTAATTAAACATCAATTATACATTAGTTATTGATAAGAGAGATGGGTTATATGTATATTTAACTTCTTATAATTTTTTATTTTTTACCAAAACTTATAATTTTAAATGAAAATAAAGTGTGAGATCTTCTATTTGAGAGATGGATTTTTTAGAGTTTAAGAGGGTAAAAAAATATTTTGTGGCGTTTATGTAGAAGTTGTATGCCTACAAGAAAACAATGGATAGATAAAGGAGTATAATGTTAAGCTTATTATGAAATTTGTGGAAAAGGTTAAGATGATAAGCAACTTGTATTCTAATGTCCTAATAATATCCCTTCAACATTCATAATTTTATTTCTCTTTTTTTTTTAATTCTAAGTCATGACCAGGAATTTTTCTTTAAAATTACTTAATTTAATAAATAAAATACCAAAATAACTTAGTTCTCCAAAATATTACCAAAGTAACATATATATATATATATATATATATATATATATATATATATATATATATATATATATATATATATATATATATATATATATATATATATATATATATATATATATATATGGATTGGTGAATAGGAACAAAGTTGGTATATTCTTACAAGCATTCGTCAATCTGATTGACTAACATGTGCATGGTTGAAAAAAAAATTATTCTCTTAAAGCTTTCGCCAAATAAGATAGCGAAAGTGTTCGAATTTTTTTTTATTTCTTTTAAAGGTTTCGACAATTCAATTGGCTAAGGTGTTTAATTTTTTTTTTTTTTTTACTTTTGCACCAAATATATATATATATATATATATATATATATATATATATATATATATATATATATATATATATATATATATATATATATATATATATATATATATATATATATATATATATATATATATATATATATATATATAGTTGTGTATCTTTTTTACTTATTATTGATAATCTAATAAATGAAATTAAAAAAATTCAAAAAATAAAATATAATAGAAAAATATTATTGATAATTCAAAAGTGGGTATTACAAATGATTAATTTCGTGCCCGATCTAGGTGTCCCCCAGTTCCACATCCACGTGGATAACCCCGTCTTTGAACTCTACCACGAGGTGGTTGAGGTGCCTATTGTCTTTGCGTGTTTGGTGGAGGAGGTTGTTGTTGAGCCGAGGATACTTGAGTATTTGTTATGTTTGCAACCATTTGTCCCCAATAACCCGGTGGGTTGCTGCCAAAGGCGCTACCGTAACTTAGTTGAGTGTCCATGTTTTCAAAGTTGGGTCGTAGTGGTTGGGTTGGGTTGGGTTGGATTGGGTTGGGTGAGGACGGTACAATTGACCGAATGAGGATATTGCCTCGTTTTGAGAAGGATACAAAGGTGGGGGCTATGGTAGGCTGGGTGGAGTTGAAGGAGTTATCGGGGGTATATTGGTGTGGGCTAGGCTCTTGTTGTTGTGATTGAGTGTGTGGCAAGAATGGGTTACGGGCATTTGACCCATGTATAAAAGGTTTTGCCTTCTACAAGCCTATAATCCAAATTGATGGAACATGGCTCTACGGTAAATACAAAGGAACTCTATTGACGGCAGTGGCCCGAGACAGAAATAACAACATCTTCCTAATTGCATTCGCTCTAGTCGAAGGAGAGACTGCTGAGGGATGAAGTTTTTTTCTAAAAAATCTCTGATTTCACGTTGCTCCCCAGTTTAACATATATTTGATTTCGGACAGACATGCATCAATTGAGAGTGCATGGAAGAATGTTGATAACGACTGGCAGGATCCTCCTTCGACACATGTCTATTTCATTAGACACATCGCTCAAAATTTCATGAGAGAGATCAAAGACAAGGCATTGCGGAAGAAGGTCGTGAATGTATGGTATTCATTAACCGATCCGTCATTTAAACACTATTGTGACGAAATCAGACTAACAAATGAAGATGCATTTAGATAGATCAACCAAATTCCATTGGATAAGTGGACCAGGGCATACGACAAAGGACAACGATGAGGTCACATGACCACAAATCTCGTGGAATCAATGAACTCCGTTTTCAAAGGCATTCGTAACCTACCGATAACCGCATTGGTGAGGTCAACCTACTTTAGGCTCGGGGAACTTTTTGACACCAGACATTCAAAATGGAGTTTTATCCTACAGTCTGGTCAAGTGTTCAGCGATAGTTCAATGGCATTCATTAAAGAGGAAGCTGTCAAATCTAACACACATGTGGTCACGGTGTTCAACCGCAATAAAGGACATTTCAATGTTGATGAGATAATGGATCACCGCGAAGGGAGACCGAGGGGATCCTATCGGGTAGAACTTGATAACAATTGGTGCGACTGCGGAAGCCTTTCGTATGCCTTGCTCCCATGTCATAGCGGCATGTTCAAAGGTTCGGTTGGACCCATCAAACTTACTATTTGTTGTTTACCAAGTGAAAAAACTTTGCAATGTCTACAACAAAAACTTTCAGGTTGTTGCAAATGAGGACTACTATCCTACATACAACGGGGAAATAGTCTGGCACAATGAAAATATGCGAAGAAAGAAAAAAGGGCGTCCTAACTGCACGCGTATTCGAACAAAAATGGATACGGCGAACAGAATGGTGAGACTATGTAGTTCATGTCATCAACCCGGGTACAATCGTAAGAAATGTCCCAATGTTAGACCAAGCACAACGACATAATTTAAATCCATGTAATTATATCTCTTTATAATAGAGTTGTCGTTCATTTCATTCATATCATTAAATTCTTACAACTTCGTTAAACTTAAACAACCCAACAACAAGACAATATCATTTGGGCTATTTCAAGAACAAACATAAATAAAACAAGAACATACATAACACACAGAAAATAATAGGAACATACATAAATAAAACAACCAAAAACTTCAACATATCTAGGCTATTACAACCATCAAGACAACTTCATCTGGACCTAACATCATCATAAGGACACTCGCATCATTGACCACCTTTCTCCACATCATCACACCTGACTCCACAACCCGCTTCTCAATTTTCCTGATCATTTCTTTATGTCTGATTTCTCCTTCTAACCAACGGTTTAATTCCTAGTGCAAATGTTCCAAAGTCAGCGTGTTCCAAAGCAGCATCTTCAAATGAGACTTTATTGGTGAGAAAAATACCAGAGCATTTTTTTCTTCAAAATATCAAATTTTGGAAGCGGTTCTTCTAATGCTGATGTTGATGATGATGATGGACGAGGCGCAGACATGTTGTCATGAGAAAAAGAAAGAAATAACAAATGAGAATGAGAGCTCTTACTAAAAGGAATGAATGAGAGGAATGAATTGGAAGAAATGAATGAGATAACACTTACGTATTTATAGAGAAATAAAAAAAATGAAACCTAGTAGCCAATGCATATGGCGAAAGCATGTTATGAATTTCAACTCATTCGCCATCTCAATTGGAAAATGAGTGTAACATAAATTGCAAAAAAAAATTAAGAACCCATTCGCCATCTCATATGGCAAAAGCATGCAAAAGAAAAATTGAAATTGTTCCGATTCTCCAATCCATATGGCGAATGAATATATAAACTACGTTACTTTGGTAATATTTTGGAGAACTAGGTTATTTTGGTATTTTATTTATTAAACTGAGTTATTTTAAAAAAATCGACTAGGAATTTTTTTTCTCAAGACCAGTATATCTTAGTTTTGGTCATTATTTAGAGCATTTAGAAGGATATAAATAATTATATTTGGAATTACGTGAAAGATTCAGTAGAAACAATTCATGATCGTGCCTCTTACTTGTTTATGGGATGAACAAATGTGCAATAATTCAAATTAAGAAGTTCTGACCAAAATATAACTTATTTAATAAACACTTGTAGTGAGTTTAAAATGCAATATAAATGCTTCTTTCTCTATGATGTCACTCTATCGTTGCATATTTTCGATCAAAGAAACATATCAAAATAAGTTAAAGGGAAGCAAAAATGAAGAATAAAGGCCAGATAAAGATGCAAAAATAACTAAGTAGGGAGAAATAGAAACTTAGTGAAAATCAGGTGAGAATGGGAGCAAATGTTGCTTCTTTTTCTCAACCATGTCCAACCATTTCACGTACTCAACATCCTCAGTTGGAGGAGAAGAACGAAAAACATGGTTCTTGAAAAATTTGAACTTGAAAGGTTCATCAAGGAACACTAATGGTTCATAACTAGGATAGGCGGGGAAGAAATCTTGCAACATTTGGGGGTTTCTTGATGTATTTGGGTAAGGGACCCATGAAAGCATGCACCTTACCAGGAAGAATGTATGAGATGAAAGCAGAATGATACCATGCTTTTCTTTTTTCTACTTTCATAGGAGGCTCAGGTACATAAGTTCAGTCATTAATGTAAATAGGAAGCTTAATATCAGCAGCAAAACCTGCATGGTGTTGGACTGGAAGCGTCATTGAAATGAATGAGTTTTAGTAAAGATCTTAAGGAAGAAGAAGCAAAATGAGGTTTCTTTCATTTTGCGTGTGAGTTGTAGGAGGTTGGAAGTGAATTGAACTTTTTTTAGTGAACACGCTAAATAGTAAAAAAAAATGGTTTAGTTTTTCCCACCAAATGATTTCATACATGTGACGCGTCTGAGTCGACAAATGGTACCATAAAAGACATGGGAAAGATGAAATGGAATTTAGAGCATTTTTTAATGATTTCATTTTCATTTAAAGCTCCTAGGAAATGGGAGGTAATTATCATGGATTTGCACACACGTCTGTGATGTGACGTTTTTGTGTAAAGTGGTCATATTGGTTATAGTAATTAATTACGTTGGCGTTTCATTGATGTGATGTGTACAGGGTGAACAATGTCGAAGAGTTCAAAACGCCGCCTTTCTTCCAGTCAATCATGATCGAATGTGGTCTTTGGGGGGCATCTGTTGATATGGAATTTTCTACCTAGTAGAAAAATCAAGTCAATGCTGCATTTGGTGAAGTACTAAGTGTAACAATTGATGGGCAAGAGTCGACAATGATAGCACGTCGACTGGAGCTTCTCGACTAGAATCTTAAGATGTGGGTTGGAAGAATCTCAAGGGGATACCTTGAAGAATTAGTTGAAGGAGTCTTAGAAATAGACTTAAGTGATTGCTCGACACCATATCGAGGGAGGGTTCTTCGACAAACTTACTTAGAAGATTAAGGAAACCAAAGATGAAGGATTTTATGCGCTCAGTAACTGTCTTTGACAAGCAAGTTGTTACTAACCTCTAAACAGTTAGAGAAGATAGGAAAATGATTTCAGCAATTTCAAAGCCTTAACAACGTGGCAAGACGTGAAGACAAGAGTTGCATGCATACGGATGTCGTGTCAATTTTTGTAGAGTTAAACTGTCGAAAACAGTTATTCTTAGTTAGTATTTATAGTTGACTCGTGTGTTGTAATAATGATTCTTAAGTTTTCACATACATTCTCTATAGAATTGGAGTATCCAAACCAAAGAGTGAAACAATTTGTGAGTAATTATGTGAATCTACGTCCACTTTCAATTTGTACTTTTATGTATCCTTAATTGAAACATATTTTCTTTCTTGTCATTTACTGCATTGCATTGCATTTCATTTAATATTGTTTAATTCAAGTTCCTTTTACTTTAATATAAATTTATTGTCTTTAAAATTTATTTATGTATTGTCTTCAACCAGACATTCGTAGTTACGTCGTATACTTACATCATATTAACAATTTTCACACAAAATCAATCTTGAGATTTTTCGAGTTAATCTCAAAGACTTTCAAACTTATGATTGTTCGTTAAAAACACGTGCGAACACATATATAGTAGACTCATGGTTTGTCTTCGGAAAAATATATAAATACAAAACTATATATGAAGCTCAATTGAAATACAATTACATTAAAATAGACCGAATACAATGTATTTTTCCACACACAAAATTTTACTCATATCTTTAAAAGAGCACGGTGATATAAACTTCCAATAAATTTATTCTTTTGATATATTTACGGACATTTTAACAAAATCAACCCCAAATATGACTCATAACTAACTATTACAAAGAGCGTCAAAGAAATAATTTAGTTGAGGAGGAAAAAATAAATATTTCTTAAGAAAAAAGATATTGTACTTATTTTCACTAGATTTTTTTACTGATTCTTTTAGTAAATTTTAACGAAAAATATTCTAAATAAACAGACAAGAGATATTATGAATAATGAATATTCAAAATTTTATATCTTTTATTCTGATAAACACTAAATATATAATAATTCTTTATATATATATAAAATCTGATTTGTGTCTCTAACATTTGTTTTGTATTTGATGATAATATTCTTTTATTTTTGTTTTTCTTGTACATTCTTTCTTTCCATCTCTACGGAAGCTGTAAAGCCGGTATATTTATGGGCATTTGAAAAATATATCTCTGAATCTTAAAATAAATAAATATGGAAAGCCATGCGTAAATAAATTAATATATATTTTATCCTAACTTAGATTCCTTCCTTCAATATGAATGGTGCAAATGTGTTTAGATTCTCTTTATTTCGTGCAAGCGAGAGCATAACACGCCATGCCTTGCACAACTATTTCTCTACGATTGACTTCATTGCAACTAATTTTAAATTATTTGCTTACATTTTCTTAATGATAAAAGGACGAGGAAACTTTGGTGGTCAAATAAAATTAAATAGGGGTGTGCCACTTGTTAATTTTTTCCTTTTTATTATAATTAAAGTCATTGAGAGATCTAATTTAAAAATAAGTATTTAATTTTGATAAATGTATGAAGACATTTTTTATTATGTGATGAAGTGATAAAATAAACATTAGATGTGATATATTAGTATTTTTCGAGTCGATCGGACTTTTGATATGGTGGAAAAGGAAATATCTATAAGATTAATATAATGTCAAAGTAAATGAATGAATTAATTTGAGAGTGAGAATAAATTGAATACTTGAAATGAAAGAAGTTATCTTAAGAAATTTTAGTTTTTAATTTTTAACACTACCAAAATATATTTTTAATTAATTAAGCAACATTAATTTTCAAAAAGGTGATTTTAAGAGCTTAAGCGGACATGCGAAAGCGGGTATTTAAGCGTTTCAAATCCGATGTTAGACGAACGAAAGTCGCCAGCCCCTTTAAATTAATTTTTCTATATTAAGCATTTAAGCATTTAAAAGAAATTAATTTTCAAAAACACAAGTGTTGCTCTTTAACACGCAGACCACGCGAAAGCGGATGGTGTAGATTTTAGGTTAAAATCTGGTTCTGATTGCACGAAAGCGAGCAAATAATTTAAATTAATTCATTTTATTTACGAGAAAATATTGTCCCAACTTGATTATAAAGAATGACTTAAGTGAGCACTAGAGGTCGATGAGAGCCATATTTCAGTCTCTCGTCTTAAAAATCGTTTTTACAATTCTTTTGCACCTAAAACTTTTAATCATCACCTTAGATTTACATATCAATAGTAGATAACAGTAGTTTGATAATCGGTCCTTGTGGGGTCGATAATCTTTTATATTACTATGATATTTCTGATGCACTTTGATATGATCATCAACAGTTTTGGCCTTTGGTGCCGATATATAGGGTGATGTTTTATTGCTCGAGCGTCTCCGAAAGGGAAAAAGAAATGCTTTGGGAACATGTAAGTTCTCTTACCATTAAAAGAGGTATGTACCTAGAGAAGCTTAAAAAAGAGAACGTCTTGTTGTCAGAGATAAATGTTGATGTACAAAATTTTGGGTACCCTGACTTATTGGACGAGAAAATGTAATCACTTATATAAGAGATGAAGACAAATGATGAAGCTTTAACTACTGCTTGGACGACCCTATCCAAGTCTGGGGTTGTTATTGCTAAAGGGAACTAGGAGTTTGATTCATCGTGTAATACAATGAAGGAGTTAGAATTTTCTTTGAGCAAGGATCAAGAAGGTTGGAAGAAGACCAAAGATAACCTTCATGAGACACGTCTTGAAAACCCTACTTTATCTTAAGAGTATGCAAGTATCTTTTTAAAATGTATTGCGGCAGGTGGAATAGTTTCACTATTTTATGGTTTGTTGTCTTTATCCAAGTTATTTTTACTATGGGGTTTTATTTGCTTCATTTGTATGCACGACACCACCACCTAGTCATTCGCTATGGGGTTTTAATTTCTTTGGTGGTATGCCAAAGGCGTTTGGGACAAAACCCATGGTTTATGGGTATCATTTATGATAACAAGGTAGAGAATTTAGTGAAAGGTTATTCATTGATAGTTACAAAAATGTATTATATTATAATGAAAGGTGTGCATTAAACATGCGATAAAAGGAAAAATTTAACCAAGCAACGTGATTGCTGCTTATTTTCCTCTCAACCTACTCATATTATGTACCACGACCAACCAACTTGTTTATTCAAAGTCGTCTCCTACATATGTCAAGTCAGAATGTTTCACATCATACTTGTTGTTATCCTTAGTCCTTTATTTCGGGGGTTTGATCGTCATTTCTTTTAATTGCTTAGTGAGGGAGGCCATGTTCATTTTTATTGCCTTTTTTTGTCTTTCCTCTTCTGGTTATACTTAAAAGCTTTATGTATCCTTTGTGCTCAATACAAGTTAGTACATATCTTCATTAGCTCATAGTGAACATTGTGATACTTCAATTTTAGGTTGACTGGGGAGGCCATCGAGTCCACCATTATTGGAAAATGTTTATCCAAAGATGTAGTTGTAGACCCATGTGCAAGGAATTACTAGGAAACTTAGGTCGATCATCCTGGTATCTCTCCCTTCTCTAAGGGTAAACATCAACTCAATATATCCTTTGAGATGAGTTAACATGTCTATACAAGTGTTGAACCACAATCTGGAAGGTCCGATCACAGTGAGCACGAATAATTTACACTGGGAGGCCTCGTCAACATGGAAATAATTCAACCGTTCATTAATGAGTTGCACATGATCTTCCAAATCCCCTTCATGTTGTATTCATTAAACTTGGGATGTTTCTCCATTAATTTTGGTATTGTGTTATCTAAAATGCGGATACATAAAGGATGCTTTTGCAGATTCTTTAGTGGCTGCTTTTCTATTCGGTCTTGTGGATGAGCATGGCTGCCTCGATCTCCCCCCGGGCTCAGAGGAGAAATTCGGCGCTTTCTATTTTTATAATGATTTTACGACTTCGACGCTTCGTCTATTCTCGATGAGGTCAAACTTAGGGATGATAGCTTGACTTTTTTTGACATAGCCTTTTGAGTGGTGTTTCCTCGTTGAGGCACGTTGTGCAGGCTTTCTTCGAGACGAGGCAACATCTCCTATATTTCCAATTAATTCTATTGTCAGGCGATGATATACATGTTATTTAACAATTCATTGGCACCTTGTATCCCAAGCTTAGCTCGCAACATTTGGAAACCAAGTAAGCCATCTGGTTGTAAAACTGACGACGATAGCGAAAGTCTGATCATAATGGAACTTGGAGGAGATCTGAATGTAACGGAGTATCTACTACTAGATTTGTAACACCTTGCAAAGGAGGCGGAAGGAGTTGATTGATCATCGCTTTAGCGACAACGGTGAAACAAGTAGCTATGGATCTAACCATTACTGAGAAGTTCAGAAATCAATAATATAGAAATTTGAGAAACAGAAGTTGATACGCTACTTGATTAGGTCAATCATGATAGAGCTTCGTGTTTGATTTCGAGAACTCTTGATCCTACAAACTGAGGAGGTTTCAAATCGATAAATTGACAAACACGTGATTTGTGGAAAACTTAAGTCGATTCCCACATACAGAACCCTTGTTTTGTTACGAAACTAAAATTATTGGTGAATCAGTGATCGTGAAGGATCATAATGAATTTGAGCTTTTGATGTGATTGAGAGGTAAATGACCTGCAAAGTTATCACTTCAACACTCAAATTAGTATGTGATAAAAAATAGTGAATGAAAACTGAATTTGAAATTGTGTATCGGAAGTGGATAGCCTGACTGAAGAGCTTTTTAAGATGCCTTTTCCATGACTTCTCATGCGTCAAAAAATAACTCCTTTGGCTTAGGTATTCGCATTACAAATGCGTTGAAAATATACATGTCTCTACTATTGACCTACCAACTTTATGTTGGGCAAAGAAAATATGCAAAGAAAATATGCAAAGAAACATTAAAATCCTCCTGATATAATTATTTACATTCCAACCAGAACGATGGTTATATTATTGGGCAAGATATACTTTAATTTAATTAATTTTCATTTTTTTCTTTTACCGTTTGTAATAAATTATAATATTTTTAATGATAAATTACTTTTAATATTAAAGAATATTATTTTAATATTATATTTATTATGAATAAATAATATTAAATTATACTTATAGATTAAAAACATGTTGACATAACTAAATTTATGCATTAAAGAAATAAATATAGTATTAAATAAATTTATAATTATTAAAGAAAGAAACGGAAAAAATTGTTTTTAAAATAATATATTTTTCTTTATTATTTTTTCCTTTCTACAACTATTTTGAAACTATAATAAATGCAGATTACCATGGCTATTAATAGTCAACTTTTTCACTTTTCAATGCTAATTCAAATTTTCACCCTACTCAATGTATAATCAATTTTCTAGATATCAATTTTAATGTTCAACTTTTTTTTAAAATCTTAAACACAATTAAATGATAACTACAATAATAATGGTAAAATTATTATTTAATGTTATAATTGATGGTTGATACAATCATTCATTATTCATTCAATTTCACATTAAATATCAACCTCTTAAAAAGAAATAAAAAAATTATTGGGACAACTTCTCTACCCACCATAAAAAATTGGGTAGAATACAATCAACCAATTAACTCATGTCATATCATTTTATTATATTTAATAAATTATTTAATAGTTTAAATTTTATAGATTTTCAATGCAATTTGCTTTAATTTTCTCTATAGATAATTCTACCCAACTTTTAAGATTGATAGATAAGAATTTACCAAAATTATTTTTAATTTTTTGAATATTTATTTTATAAGTATGATGTATTTGTTTTGAAAATTGAAACGTTGATGATATTATTGTGAGACAATCACTTAGGGTTCATTGTAAATTTGTTTCAATATATTTTTCTACTTTTAAAATTGGAAAATTTTGATATATTATAATTTATCTTCTAAATTTTAATTTTTAAAATGAAATACTACTTTAAAAAAATTAGTGACAAAGTGACTATTTTAATTGATTATAATTTATTTTTAATTTTAAAAGACATCCTAAAATTTACATCAATATTTTTTATTTTTTATTTCAAATACATCCTAAAATTTGCATCACTTAAGAAAAATAGTGACAAAATGACCCTTTTTTTAATAATGACTATAATTATTATGCATTATGAATTAAATTATAATGCTAAAGGTTTTACATATTCTTTACCTCTTTTAATATTTTGGAAACACGTTATTTAGATTTTCTATTATTACCAGACATTAGCTATCATTATCATTATTCTGCATTTAGTTATTCCAAACAATCTCAAATTAATGGCAATCATTTATATAATTTTTCGAATTTTATTATTTTTTCTCTATTGCAGTATTTATAAATCATTATTGTCTATAGTATCACTCTCCATTGTATTTACTTTCTAAAATATATAAAAAATAAAAAATATTCTTTAATTATATTAAAAATACTCCGTATATAATTTTTTTATATTAATATTTAATAATTTAATATATCGAAAAATTTAAACATGGGCTCTACTACATTTTGTTATAAAAAATTATATTCTTAAACTATTTATTTCAGATACGTATTAATATAAAATATATATATACTTTAAGAAAAAAAATTTCAATATTAGCATAATATTTCTAAAAATTATATTTATAAATGATGGTAAAGTATCAATAAATTTCATAACAAATACTTTTTAAATTTTAATTGATTATTTTTTAAAATAGATTAAACTAAATACAAAATAAAAATGATTTACAAATAAAGTTTAATATTGATGCAAATATATTTATAAATAATGTCAAATAAATATTAATATTTAAATATGGAAAAAAATTATATGATTGACAAAAATATTTTATATACAGGACAATGATATTTCTACTTATATAATATATAATCTAATAATAAACAAATTTGAAATGATATGTTATCTAATTTTTCATTTTTTTTAATATTTAATCTTAATATGAACATATTATTTATGCTATCTAACTATAAAAATTCAGTTTTGAAATAAAATCTTCAATATTTATTATTTTTATTATTATATTTTTTCGTAAAATACATGTTATTAAAGGGTGTTTGCGGATATTATATTTTTAATGATTTACAAATAAAATTTATAAACTGAAATAAGTTTAATATTGATGTAAATATATTTATAAATAATATTAAATAAATATTAATATTTATATATGAATAAAAAATAATTGATTCAAAAAAATAAATATCTACAAGCAAAGTGTTATATTATTTCTAAGATCAATCTGATACAAATTATACAACGACGGATATCGTAAGTCCGTACGGGTTTTCCACTGGTTTAGGATACAAATAGGGTATTGGAATGTGCATCAATAATGGATATGATTTTAAACCAAAAGCTACTACCTTTCAGCCCTGGCCCCTATGTATTCTTATGTGGTTACCAAATTGGCCACTATATCAGCATCAAATGCGATAACTCGACGCTGATAGGGGAATCAAGAAATTTATCAAAACAAAATCAAATCATTTTATTCAAAAAAAAACAAATCAATTTACAAAATTAGTACTAGTAATTTTGCAATTTGATAGTGTATTATTCTCTTAGCTTTCGGTAGCCACATTCCATATATTTGAATGCTTCAAATAAGACAAGGATTGCATAAAATAATGGAGAGCACATTGGTTGGATATGAATTAAGTCAAATATACTTTTAATATGAAAGGTATGTAATGAAATATATACTTATTAATTTGTTTTACGCATGGGATGTGTGACAACCACACGATTGCGTGTGGCCAAAGGAATCAACTTATCTTTACGATGATGTATTTATCGTCATAGAACAATAGCAACAGCTCTCGCACAAGGAACTCTCCATTGATGTTAGATACGCAACCTCAATTTAGCCAAACAATGACAATTTGAATTAAGCCAATAATTAACACTAATCAATGTCAAACTTTCTTTTTTGAGTAAACAATGTTGTTATAGACTCACTTCATTCATGAAAGGAAATTCTAATTAATTGTTACTTGCGTGCAATAAAAGAAACGTATTTTACCCCTGGTCTCAAAATAATAGTTAAGGTTGTTGCACATATATTAAGAAAAATAATGATCGAAAGATTAAATGTAATAATTTTATAAAATTGTCTTTTAATTACTATTGGTTGTCATAAAAGTATAGTATGATGTAATACATTGAAAATAGTGTAAATAATATTTATTAAGGATAAAGTTGATAAAAACTAATTAATATTGCATTGAAAACTTAGAAAGACTATTATTTTGGGAAAACTTTTTTAACCTAAAAGACTATTACTTTGGGACAGAGGCAATATTTGTTTTGTCCAATCCAGTCCAGCTGTGGGCAAGACCTAATAACGAAGTTGAGACAATATAATTGTTGAAAAGAATATATGCGTTGGGATATAGTTGTTACAATATAGTCATTGGAGACCTCCCCATCACGCGGTTCGCAGTTCACGCGACCAACTGTCCATTCGAAACTCATGAGCACAATTGGACCAGGTCGAAGATCACGCGCTAGACCTTCACACATGGAAATCTCCAATTAGTTGACCAGGTATTTCGACCACGAGAATTTGTTGAGTCGTCTAGAACAGTGGTGTCGTCTGTGTGAAACTAGGTTTTCCTATCTTTCTTGAACCAAGATTCACCATCTTTTCAACCCAAGATCAAAGTTTTTTCTTCAAACCCTTTTCATCTTCATGGTTGCTCGGCACTATGATGCCATTAACAACCCTTCGATCACTGCCCCTCCCAACATCAGTGACAACCCCAGAAATCGTGGAACAACTGTTCACGAGACCCATCATCCTGATGGGCGCAATACATCCCCGTCACCCAGAAAACGTGTGGTTATCGCTCAAGGAGATCGCACCTTCGAGTTCATCCTTGTGCCCCAAGAAGCGAATTCGAACACCGCAATCCTCGTCGCTGCTCTTAACAAATCTAACTTGGCCCTTTTATAGCAGAGTGAGCGTTTGTACTTGCTAGAGAGCGAGTGTCAATCACGTTCTCCCCCACAGAGACACTGACGAAGTGAAACCCGTAGTCCACCTTCCCGTTCACGTTCTCCACCCCAAAAACTTAAATGAGATATGTGTCGCTCCCGGGATTTTCATCCTAGTACAAACGCGAAAGTGGCGCGGAAAAGGTAGAGTCGCCAGCCGGACATTTTTATCCCGAAGGAATGGGAAAGGTAATGTTGCACAAACCTGAGGAAGAAGGAAAGGGCGAGGCCTTGCGAACCAAAGATCTAGGTCCGGAAGTCGGTTACGAATTGGGAAGGTATTAGCACCCCAATCCGTCTGCCGTACCCGACGGGATCCACACTTATAAGTCTGTTTTAAAGGGTGAGAAATACGATGTTGTTCAAATGAAAGAATGACTATCTGGAATGGAATGGAAATGAGAAAAGGAGTTGGAAAAGGAAATGGAACAAAAGGGGAAAATGTAGGGAAAAATAAAGAATGTGCTCGAATGGGCCCTACCCCACTACCTACGTACCTCATCGGGATAAATGAGGATCAGAGTCGCCGTAGTTTGTCTAACTAAGGCGGGCACTTGTTTGTGTTTTTTAGGATGACGTTGCCATAACTCTAGCTCAGGTGTTACCGGCTCTGACTCGAGGGTGTTTACCGTATCACTGTTTAAACTATCGAGACAAGTCATGTTCGTCCGTAAGGAGTATGAGATGAGAAGAGAAGATGTGATGTCTTAGTTTATTGTTTTTTAGAAGAAGTGTTTTGAATTTGTGTTTATCGTATGTACAACACTAAAGACTATGATACATGAGCGAATGCTTTCCAAGGTCGCCCCCAATGGAACGTTTGTAAAGTATCCTAGAAGAGTGAAGGAGACCTTCACTAATCATTTCCCGTATAGCTTAAGGCTCGTGGCGCATTGTACATATTTTCCTTTATTAAGTGTTTGATTTTTCTTTAAGATGAGAAGTGAGACTCAAGACACAAAAGGAAAAACTCTAAGGGAAACTAGACTTACCCTAAGTTAGTTGAGTTTAAGGGTGACCTATGGTTAGTGAGGTTTGAAAGATTAAATCTACCTAAGGATATTAGACTAGAAATGCGAGTACAAAAAGTAATAATGAACAATATGGTCCTCCTAAGTCATGGTGGGTAAAAATGCGTGTAAATCATAAATGGGATAAAACAATGGATCGGGTGGGTCGATTGCGTGGTGCTGAGACACACGACTTATGGTGTGCAACATACAAGGCTTGCTTTTGGTGTAATAGAATGGAACGATGATAATCGAGGAATCCTAAAGTCACATGAAACTTTATTTATTTATTTGAAAATTTACTCGACGTTGGATCGAGTATTTCCTTATTTTATTTTTGAGATTTGGTTTTCTATCGATTCATTTTATCTTTTCTAGCCTAATTATGAGAACTATACAAGCATACAAGTTCTAAGCTATTACATCACAAAGTATAAACCACAACAATATAATCGAGGCATAATAAAATAATCCAAGTCCATAAGCAAATCCTCGAAAAATACCTTGCACAAAAAGAAAAATGTTAGTAAACGAAATGAAGATGCATATGCAACAATATGATGGAAATGAATTAAGATAACAAAAATATCAAATGTCCTGGAAAAAAATATGAAATCAATTCTCTATGGTCTCTAACCTGGCTATAATATTGTGTTTAAAAACTCTCCTAAAAATTCAAAGTCTAACTATGTCAAATAGTCACTTAAATCTATCTAAGATTCAATCATAATTTTATACAAACCACACTACAAAAACAGTGGATAAAATATCCTAAAACATATACCAAAAATATTCTAGGTTCTATTATTTGTCCTTTAATCATAGCAAAAAGAACGGGCCAAAAATGTTGCAGGAAGTGGGAGAAATAAAATGTACAAAATTATGTGTTCATGAAAGAACTCAATCTAAAACCAATTAAATGGAAAATCAAAATTAAATGGAAAAAATGACAAAATTCAGAAAGTAAAAATGTAGAAAAGTTCTAAATTGAATTATAAACCTATTGGAATTTTTGTGGAATTTTATCAAGCATTTTAATATTTTTTGTGGATTTATTTCTATCCTATACTAAACAAAAATTAAATTCTAAATGAAAAGGAAAAGGGGTGTATTTAGTGATTTATTCTAGTTATTATGCAATGGGCCTGTTTTAAGGGGGTGCAGGTAGCAAAGTTCTAAGCCCAATCTGTGCAGGCTTTGAGGGTGCAGGGTAGAGCTACAGTCAACGGATGTTGACTCCACCTGGATTGTTGGATCAACTTCTTCCATGGATATTCACATCAAACGGTTTGCAAGGTGTGGGAGTACGGTGGTGTAGTGTATATGCGCACATGAGATTATGGTGAGAGATCCTACCGGATGGTGACACTTGTCACCGCCGGAATGGACCGAACTACCACCTCTTATCATCAAAGGGCGGTGGGCATTATAGGTCTTAACAATTTCTTTAAGTCTTTTTAATATGATTAATGGTGCAATTTACTAGGATTTATGACCTTTAATTTCAATAATCATAATCAAAAATAAAATCAATACATTAATCACTCAGAGTTCTTATAAGATTAAAATAAAAATCACGAACTAAAGAAAGAACTATGAAACCCTAACTTGCCACCCCTTTCTCCTTCCTCCGGCGGCGCTTCTTCCCCTCCTTCAATGGTCATCGCCTAAGAACCACCCTAAACAAAATAACCTAAAACCTCCGGCGGCGCAGACTTTCCATACAAACGCCTCCTTATCTCATCCTCTCTTCAAATCCTCAAACAAAATAACCTAAAATTCGTCATAAATATAATAGATCGACATGCTTCGTAACTTCAAAGAACTCGAAAGAAAATGAAGCAAGATTCACACCTTCAATTGAGTTCGTTAAAAATGTTGTGAAGACACTGATAAAGATGAACGCGAGCAAGGATGATGAACAAAGGTGACTTTTACGAACAGGAACACGCGTGGTCGAACACGCGAATTATTCAGGTACGGCGATTGTTACGATTCGATCCTCTTCACTGTTGTTTTTGTTGACTCGTTGTGATTCTTGCGTGTGTATTATACCGATTTTGATGCTTTCTTCTTCTGAAATTTGAGGTTCTTACTGTGATACGAATCTGAAATTTATGGTTGCAGGTTTGTTTATGGAGATGCAAATTTCTGTTATGAGGTTGGTATGGCAATTGATGAACGCACAAAGATGATGAGTGAAGAAAGTGGGATCAATAAAGTTTGATGATGAAGAATGTTGATGAAGGACACAGAGGGTGAAGCAATGAAGAAGGGGTTGAATGAATTTCAAGAAGGGAGAATGTGATTGAGAATCAGAGAATGGATGGAATGTAGTTATGCAGATGAGAAGAATGGGGAAGAAGAAGAAGAATGGAGGAAGAGTAGAAAAAGTGTGGAGAGTCAATGAGGTTGAAGATGGAGAGGTTGAAGGGTTCATAAAAATGGTGGCATTGTGTAGTACCTGAAGATGAAAGTGTAGTTTTGATTTATAGAAGTTGCACCGAGGGTGATTTTGGGATTGTTCAGGTAAGTTTGTTATGAATTCGGTTAGAGTTTGTTGGATTGGTTAGTAATCAGTTTGAGATTCGTTGCAACTGTAATTTGGTTTTGGTTTTCTTCTTCTATAATCTCTGAATTTTCTGTGTGATTTCAAGTTGCTATTTATGAAGTGTTGGTTAATGTTTGCGTTTTGTGGTTTTTTGCAGGTTTTCGCGATGCAGTGAATCTATAGGTAGCGATTCGATAGAGATTATGGAGATGAAGTTGTCGATTGAATTTGAGGGTAAGATGAGTTGAAAAAGAATGGATGTAGAGAAGCTTTTTTTATTTCTGCTAACTGGTCTTTCTTATCGGTTTCTCAATTGATTTTGAGTTTTGTTGAAGATCTTCAATGGAAGGAGTTAAAAGAGGTTGTCCCAAAATTGTTGAAGATTTGATGTTGAGGTGAGAACCGAGCAGAAGATTGGGGATTCAAGTGGTGATCGAAGGTGCCATTCTGAAGTTCTTTTGAAGAAAAAGATCCAGATTTTCGTTTTCTGTTCCCTTTTTTATCTGAATTGAGAGAAACTGAATTCATAGAGTAGTGCTACTGGTATTGCTACAGAATCTTTTTTTGTATTCTATTTTTCCTTTTGTTAATTGGACCCATATCATTGAAGAAGTGTCGTGGATTATCCGTGGTTTTTTCGAACAGAGTGTTTTATTTTCTGTTATATCTTATCAGTTTCATCTCCTTTTCCTCTTGATTTTTGTCCAGAATTTCCAACTGAAAATTCGATTAACCCCTCCCCAAAACAGTTGGAGGTTCTTTCCTTTTACCTCCAAACTCCTATAACCAATTTCTATTATATGGATTTTCTGTAATATAATTTTGTTATCAATGTTAATTTTCCTGTTATCAATGCTCTCTCTAGGGACCTATTATGAAGTGGTAGTAACTAGTGAATCTTCTAAATTTGGACGTGATAGCATTTGCTCAAAGTCTTATGGTATAATTAATTTTGATTACAAAGCCTAGCCACCTTGAATTCCATTGTAGTGACAATTTAAAGTCAAAACAAATCTTTTTAAATCCTTTTGGACTCATTAACCATCTTGGTAATTTGATCTTGCATGACAATTCTTTGAAAAAACAATGTGCCCAAAGCCTTAAAGATCTCATATTGTGGCCAAGCTTAGTCATAATGAAACACGGGTAATCATAAAAAAAGGATCCTGAATTCACACATTCATAGGACTGAACTACTTGAAAAGGACCCTCAGAGATAATCTGGGGCATGGTAAAAACAAGAAAACATTTGGGAATCACCTAAGATATGACTTGAAATTAGATAGGAACTGATTGAACTCAGGTAACTCTTTTATGAAGGAATCAATAAACCCTGCCAATCTTCAAAAACTCAAATGTAATCATCCTCAAATAAACCTTAATTCCCCTCTTCCATAAATAACTTGTATTGCAAACGGTAATTACTTGAGCGATTGAGGAGACAACCGTGTATTGACCATGATACAAATTCACGATATAAAGGCCCACAATTTCACCGTAAAAAGTTAGTGCCCAGAGAAACCCTTGAAGATGGAATACTTGGAAAAATCACGGCCATCACGGGCCATGGACACATAAACCTTTTATCCAATGATCTTTAGATAGTGCATGCCTAAAAGTTTCATTGAGAATAATAAGATTCTGATCCCGTCTTGAAGAAACCAATAAAGTGCATGACGCAAAGTTATAACCTAATGGAGAAAGCAGAGGAATGAGAACCATAAACCAGTTAGAGGTAATAAATATGAGGGCAAATTTTGAGGTGTTACAATATGCCCTGAAGCTTTTCTCCCTTGAAGGATCAGCTTGATCTAGAAAGGCCACGCCTAGAAAAGACTAGGAGACATGATCGCAATCTTCCTCAGAAGGCGCGTCGTTACCCGATTAAAAAATAGGCAGGATTCCCGAAGATCTAACAAGCATGACGATCGACCTAGACACTCTCCTCGACGAAGTAGAAGCCCCCTTCGTGGTCGTTGTTAATTCTATAATTTCATGATTGGCATTATGTTTGGTAAAACTAATATGGTTGGAACATGTTGAATAAGAAGTTCCATATGTTCAATAAACATGATCTAGATTCTGGAAGAACATGTCAAACAACTTGTCCTGACATGGTGGCACAGTCAGAAGGGGTTATAATAATTTCAAATACAAAATAAGATGTTGAAACATCTACAACTGTCATGACAAAATTACTGTCATGTGTTACAGGCAGATGTCAAAGAAATTGTGAAACATCTGCAACTGTCATGACAATATTATTGTCATGTGTTACAGACAGATGTCATGACGTCTTGGTCTATGGAGCTAGATTGATGGGTTTATGATCTGAATTATGCAGGATATTCTTTAGAATATTATGCTATCACAGGTGGAGTTGTTGGAGTTGTTTTAAAGGACTAAGAGATTCAAGGTGGAGTTGTTTTCAAGGTATTTATAAAAAGAATCCTTGGGTTCTAATTGTGAAGATATTTGGAGCTAATGATAGAAGTCATAACCTTGAGGAGAATATCTTGAAAGTTTCTTTTGCTATTATGGAACATGTCGAAGAAGATGTCCTACGACATTGCATACGACAATGCGCATGTGCTGGACTAGAGTGATTAGTTATGCTTTATTTTAAACAAATGCAAAAATATTCTGGAGATATTATGTACTCATATGTGGAGCTGATTTAAAATGATGTTGATTTAAAGATCTGGAGGATTCAATCAGAATTCATAAAGGGATATATACTTTCCAAGTAAGGAGATTTTGGAAGATTTGATTGATGACCTAATTTGTAGCAGGATCTTCTGCAGATTTGTAACAGCAAAATTATTGTGTTTAGAAGGCCCAAATCCAGTTGGGAAATAGGTTATAAATAGAAGCATTGTAACCTAGTTTTTGGAACAAGCTGTGAATAGAAAAATGTAAACATTAGGGATTTGTTTGTGAACCACTCTCTAGGAGAGTTGATGTGTGTAATCCAATCGGGTTGTGAGTTGGATCGTTATTCCTTGAGTTGTAAGGTTGTGTTCTCACTCAGAAACCCGTAGGTAATGAGTTGAGTGTAGTTCTTAGATGAAGATTTGAAGCAAATCTAAGTTGTGTTCTTGGTCAAGAATCTTGTTAAGTTGTATTTGATACAGTCACTGGGATTGAGGCTGTTAGCTATCACTGAGGTGATTTAAGGAGTGATATGGTGATTTCTCATATCTAGATGATGATTTCTATGTAGAAGTTGCACTGGGTAGGGATTAAGTGAGAAGTTGTAAACTGAGACTGTTTAGGCTTTGAATTAATACTACTAATAGTGGATTTTCTTCCTGGATTGGTAGCCTCCAGATGTAGGTGAGTTTGCACCGAATTGGGTTAACAATCCTTGTGTTGTTTATGCTTTTCAGTACTCTTATTATATATGTTGTGCCTTATTGTTTTTGTCAGACTAGATGTCTCGATATCCTGTAGGACATCTGGGTCTGCTATACCAGAATTTCAATTGGTATTAGAGCAGGCTTCCTGGTCTGTTTTTGGATGAGATCCAAGGGGGGTACTTTCTGGTTCTTGGTAAAGGAAAAAGGATGATATACTGAAAAGTTGTTTGAACGTGATAGGTTCTTTTTAGTGGTTGAATGACCCCTAGAAGTGGAGGATGGACTATTCTTGACAACGTGTGTGTTGGACCTATTTGTGGTGTTATCAGGCTTGGAACTTTGGTGGTGAATTGTTGTGTAGTTGTGACGTCAGACAAAATGTCTTGACATCTTGGCTCAGACAATTCTATATCTGAAGGAGGCTTGTATTTTGTTTTTTGTGAGGTTTGGTTTCTACATTTGTACTGCTGCATATACCTCTGATATATTCTGAAGTTATACCAAGTTTGTGTGTTACTTGGGTTGGATGCACTGTGTTTGGGAAGTGTTCTGGTTGATCTTGTAGGGAGTTATATTTGTATCAGAATTGATGACCATGCAATTTATGGGGAGTATGATATAATGGTGTTCTATGCGCTTAGGTTTGTTGATGTTACTGTGATGTCAGACAAGATGTCTTGACATCGTGTTTCAGTCTCTTTTAGAGGATCTTGTTGTGGGGGAGTTTATTTCTCTCTAAGGAATTGCTTTGTTATTTCCGCTATGTTTTGTTTGATTCTGTTGTGTTTGATAGTGGTTCCCCGGTACTTTATGCAAAGGTTGTTGTAAAGCTTCAGTTCATAATGTCAAGTCTGATGTCCTAACATGTGATAACAGAACTGGAGAACATTCAGTTTAGAATGTTATGTTTCGTAATGAGAGATTCCTGGTGAAAAAAGAGGTTGGAGCCAAAGCAAAAGAGCACCATTGTCAAAACTTTCATGCGGGAGTGAAGATCTTGATAAGTTATCTCTTAAGTTTATTTGTGGTGACCTAATTGGGAGAATCTTCCTGGTTATGGTGTCCAATGTAGTTTTGGTATATCTGAAGATGATTTCTCTTGTGAAGATACATGTTTCTGATTTTCTAAATCATGAACTGAAAGAAGTTTCATCAAGAAAGAAGCTGAGTTTGATATGTCAATCCTAATGTGTAAACATTGCACTACACATCAACAATTTATGGTAAATGTTGAGTCAAAGACCTATCAAATTGTAGCTGTTTTGAAAGATCTTTGAAGCTGTGAAGTTGAATACTATTTGAGACGCTACTGACAGTTTGTATTTGTGCAAAGTATCATTCATAATGTCATAGCATTTCAGCTGGAGTTGGTTGAAGAAAAGGTAGTAATCTTGAAAGTAGTAACGGCTTCAGAACCATGTTCAGTTTTGTGTTCCAGAAAAAGGAAACTAGTGTGCTATCATGCTAACATGAAGGATGCTTTGGGTGCTAGACAAATGTGTGATGATCACATATGTTTGGAACCTACTCCTAACCTGGAAGAGGAGGCATCTATCTTATATGATGAATAAGGTATCAAATTGAAGAAAGTAGGAGTGTGTTACTAATAATCATAGTTATTGGTGTATGATCAAGGGAAGTATTCATCAAGCTTAGGCCCAGTTATGTGATGTCTCCACATTGATGAGTAGAAGATGCATACATGTTGGTGGTATATATCATGCAAGTCATTGCATGTATTTATGGTATGATCAGAAAGGATAATCATATGTGGAGATGATTTAAAGGGGTGTTAATTTAAACATCTGGAATATTAAATCAGAATTCACAAAGGGATATATACTTTCCAAATAAGGAGATTTTGGAAGATTTGATTGAAGACCTAATTTGTAGCAGGATCTTCTGCAGATTTGTAACAGCAAAATTGTTGTGTTTAGAAGGCCCAAATCCAGTTGGAGAATAGGTTATAAATAGAAGCATTGTGACCTAGTTTTTGGAACAAGCCGTGAATAGAAAAATGTAAACATTAGGGCTTTGTTTGTGAACCACTCTCTAGGAGAGTTGGTGTGTGTAATCCACTCGGGTTGTGAGTTGGATCGTTTTTTCTTGAGTTGTAAGGTTGTGTTCTCACTCAAAAGCCCGTAGGTAATGTGTCGTACCTCGAAAAATACGATCCTAAAACAAACAACAGAGCCGCCACCTAATTCTATTTATTCTACGAGAGAAAAGGGAGATATAGATACAACCTAAAGGAAGGATAAGAAATGGTCAACGAAAACCAAATTCTAAGTTCGGGAGTCGGTTATGCAAGGGGAAGGTATTAACACCCCTTACGTCCGTTGTATTCAACGGGAACCTCTTAGCTAAATATGCGATTAAATGTTTGATCTTAAGTCTTGTCTTCTAAATGATATTAATATGTTTGTTCTAAGGAAATAAGTTATTATTAGTATTAAGACGGAGAAAAGATTAAAGTTTTTTTTATTATTGTGCTTCAAACGGAGAAATAATTAAATTTTTTTTATTAGGTTGCTCGCGAAGGATTAAAATCCATGTGCCTACGTATTCCCTTGTGCAATGGGAAAGTCAGAGCTCCGTAGTTCGTGCCACTACGGTTTGTGATTTTTATTGAACCTTTGTTTAAAACGCATTCTACTGCTAAGCGTTGGCTTATACTCGCGGTGGAGGCTGAAGCGCTAGCTTGTTTACGAGATAGAATGATTTAAACAATGTTCGTTTTAGAGAAAAATGCTTGACTTTTGTTAAGATGTTTTAAAACGAAAGGGCGAATGAACCACGTCGCGTGGGGCTAGCCCAGGAGCACTTCATACCAAAACGTGCGGAGTGCTAGACTCCGGAGTTCCGTCTTTCGATATTTAATTATGAAAATGATTTAAATTGGTTGGTAAGTTTTAAGTTGTTTCTAAGATATAAAAGAGTGAATGGACCACGTTGCGCGGGGCTAGCCCAGTTGCAGTCCATTTTAGAACGTGTGGAGTGCTGGACTCCGGAGTTCAGTTTTTCGTATTTTAATTTATAAAGATTTGAATATTTTGATATACGAACGGTGATTGAACACATCGCGTGGGGCTAGCCCAGTAGCGGTCCAAACTAGAACGTGCGGAATGCTAGACTCCGGAGTTCTATTTTCGTATGTTTATTTGTGCGATTATTTATTTTGAAATACGGAAGGCGAATGGACCACGTTGCGTGGGGCTAGCCCGGTAGCGATCCATTCTAGAACGTGCAGAGTGCTAGACTCCGGAGTTCTTATTCCGTATTAAATTAATTAAATAAATTGAATAATTTGTTTTTTTTGCTTTAGAATCGATGCAATTAATAGCGAAGGAGTGAACGGAACAATACGCGTGGGGCTAGCCCAGTTGTAGTTCGTTCTAGAACATGCGGAGTGCTAGACTCCGGAATTCTATTCCTTGCTAAAATAATTTAAAAAAACGCAAAAAGTCGTGCAGACGGCGATCACTTGGTGACCGACTTACGTGTGTGCAAAAAAAAATGAAGTTTATGAAATTAGTTGGCGTTGGACCAAGAAATATTTACAATTATTTATTTTTAACGGATATTAAAAAAAATGATCATATTCATTCTGCCGAGAAGAAAAAAAACATCACAATGCGAGAACAATATACACATTCGTACAAATTATCAACTATCCTTGTCCAATTAACTAAAAATAATAAGAATAAATAAAATAAAGTGACGTACTATAAATGAAAACAAAATAAAAAAAAAGATAAAATCAAAAAAAGAGGAATAAATTACTTAACTAAATCAAATACAATATATATATATATATATATATATATATATATATATATATATATATATATATATATATATATATATATATATATATATATATATATATATATATATATATATATATATATTTTTAACAAAACTTAACCAAAAATAAACACAAGGTTTAAAATAATGATCCACAAACATAAAATAAGTAGCTGGTTTTTCTTGAGAAATAAATAAATAAATAACCACCTAAACAAAAAAACAGGTGCTGAGTTTGTAACTTGGGTTGGGCAAGGCCCACAAAAATGGTGGAGAAGGGAAACCGACCGGGTCATGGATCGACCCGGTTCGGTTGGGGTCAAAACAGATGAGGAATTAGGGTTAATGTTACAACCACTTCTCCTCAGAATCCCAAAGAACGAGAAAAGAGAGACAAAAGATCAAGAAAACGCACCTGCCTCTTGAGCGATTCACGGCCGTCTTGTACCCCTCTTTGTCTCAAACTCTCAATCACCTTGCCTTGATCCAACGGTGGTGACTCGCTGCTATTCTCGTCTCTCGGATCACTTCTACCTATCTCACTTGCCTCCCTTACTTGTGCGGTGTCTCTCGCGTGGGGCTTTCCTCTCACGATTCGGTGGTTCGACAAAAGAGGTTCGGTTCGGCGGTGGTGAGGCGATTTCGTGGGAGGGTGGAGATTTGAATCGTAGGTCTGAGGACGAAGGGGAAAACACATGACTCTGTGTCCGTGATCGTGGTGGTGCGTCGATGTTTGAAGGTGGATGCGGAGGTGTTTTTGAAGGTGGTTTGTTTGATGAAGGTTTGTAAGCGGTGAAGTTGGATGGGTCTCAGATTGGATGGTGGTTGGAAAATCCGCAGGTTCGTAATAGGGGATGAGTTTGTAACTTAGTAAGCTTTCTTTTTCTTGAATAAGCTCTTCTAGATTTATGTTTCTGTCGTTCTTGTCTACTAAGGGTTTTTTTTTAAAACTGATCTTGTTGTTTTTTTTTGTAAAAATGCTGTCAAAAGTTTCTTTTTCTTAGAAACTCGGAAATCCCCCCCGCCCCTCTTCAACTCTGATATTCCTCATATATAGTCATAGCCTCTTCTGATTCAGTTTTGAAAAATCCCCCTAAAACTTGTTGGAAAATGTTTATTTATCAGAGATTTTGTTTGATATTGGTGCTTGGTTGCTTTCAATTGCAGGTTTTTTGCTGGTGTAGTTTGAAGAGTTTTCATACTTTGGTGCAAGCTGAATTGCAGGTGTGGCTTATGGAGCAGAGCTCTTATCATCTTTTGGTATAAGGAGAGAGTTGCAGGCTATGGGGTTGACCTGCAGGATTGCCTTTTCCATCAGGAAGCATCCTAAAGTGCACCCTGCAATCCTTGCTTTCTGCAGCAGGTCTGCTTTTCCATACTTTCCTCCTCTTCTTTCTTTTTTCCAGCTTTTTGCAAACCTCGATATCGCCCCTCTGGTATACGACCTCACTCTCTTTTTTATGATACAAATTGTTTCTCTCTTTTCTTTTTAGGGATAAAGTAAAACTTTGATGTTGCTGCTGTCTTGGCCCGTTGGATGTGGGTGAAGAACATCGTTTTGTATAGAGCAACGCTAGTGTATACAAAAGAATCAGCGGTTGACATTGTCTCACCTAGCTCCCTTTTCCTGCAGACACTTTTCTGTAAGCCTGTACTTGAAAACCTGTCTTTTGCAGTAATAAAATTCTGCAGGACCCTTTCTCGTTCATCCATTGACTGTGTTTGTTTAAATTTGTTTCAGACATAACCTAAAAGATGATACGTTGGAGCTTGAAACAAGGAGGAATGCATCACAGACTCTACTCTAAAGGTTGCCTTTTTTACATATCAATGCACTTATATAAATTGATGATGGATTTCTTTGGATGCTAGGTTGACGAGACAGAATAACACCCATTAATTGAAAGTCAGACCTTGGAACGGGATACGAGTTCATGTTGGCATAATACAAGGCATGGGGTTGCGATTTTGGTCTTCTATGTCCAATGTTTCTTACTGAATAAAGCTTGAAATGTTATACCTATTCGTGTATCTTAAATCAACGTGTATTCAAATTATTTCAGGTACACTCTTTTGAACAAATTGATGCCACATTGGAGCTCAAGCCTTTGATCTTGCAACAGCACGGAATCTAGCTTTAGGATTAGTGATCAGTGATATTTAGTGGTAGTGTTCAAGCCGGTTTTCAGTGTCCTTTGAGTCTAATTTTGTTCGTTTGAAGTATTTCGTTCATGTTTCGTCATAGTTTTCTGAATATTGCTTGTAAGTTAGTTTTAATCGTTTTATTCTGTTTTTATCTGTGGAATGGGTTACGTGGTTGTTTTTTCATGTGTTTTCAGGTCAATATGTAATCGGTTGTTCGACGCGTCCGAAGAGATGATCCAAGCATGAAAGATGGCGGCAAAATGGGATTTCAGAGGCACAACACGGGTGCCAGTGTTGTACAACACGGCCCGTGTTGTGAATACCAGAGGAAAAGGATATTTGCTAAGAAAAGGAGAAAGTCAGAGCTATAACACGGGTGCCCGTTGTAACACGGTGGGAGAACTGACTTTAGTTATGTTGCGGATAGCAAGAGTCGCCACCGACTTTTATTTTATCCAAAGGAAAGGCATAAAAGAACAGGAAAGACCTTTTAAAAGATTTTTGGGTCCGGGGGGTAGGTTATGTAAAGGGAAGGTGTTAGCACCCTTTACATCCATGGTTATCCATGGGCTCTTAGTTACTTAACTCACTTTGAATTGTTTTTGAAAAGTGTAGTGTGTGAATAAAAATTTTCATAAGAGTTTAATAATGATCCATGTACGGATGCGTAAAAAACTTGTATTTTGAAAATTGTTTGAAATTGTGAAATGTTTGAAAAGTTTTTAAATGAAGTGAGTAAGCAACTATGAGGAACCTACCCTAAAGTATTAAGTCTTTCTGTTCTTTATCCTTTAAATAGTAAGACTATCCCTATTATTAAGGAATAGGTAGTCATTACCTTGGATGTGAGGGACATATGAGGGACATCTGTTTAATGAAGGCAACTGTGGGGTGTATTAAGCATTTAGGAGGGACTGTCATCATTATTCGAAAGGGACTTGATCTTTATGAAAGGCAACCATTAGGGACTTGATAACTTTTCTTTTTAAGGGACTTGCTTTATACACCCCACTTGACCTTATGATTAGGCAACATTGAGAGGCAACCCTAGAAAGTGAGATGGCGATTAAAAATCGACTTACGTGTGTGAGTGTTTAATTTAATTTATCTTTTAATTAAAATGATCTAAATTCAATTTTAAAATATAATACATGTTTACACTCCCTAAATTACTAACCATAGCATAAAAATTAAATAAATTAAATATTTACAAAAATTTACACCAAGGAGCAATTACAATAATTATAATAATAAGCAATTAAAATAAATAGCAAATAAATAAATATAAATAATAAGCAAACATAAAATAAATAGGCAATAATAAATATAATAGGGGTTAGTAAAATAAGGTTAGTGAAATAATAATAATAAGCATAATAATAAAATAAATGGATTAGTAATAATATGGTTAGTAATAATAATAAACAAAATAAAATAATAAGTAAGAATTAGAAATTATTAAGAAAATATGAACAATTTAATTATAAAATTTAAAACTATATGCAACTTATTAATTCTAGACATAAAAAATTATAATTATAATATTAGCATAAATTTAATTATTTTTAAACATAGATATATAATAAAAGAATAAAATTTGGATTATGAACAAATTATAGAAAAAAATTTGGTTATAAGATTCAATTATATTAAATATTATATATAAAAAAAATTAGAAATTTAAATCATAAAATAAAATTAGTTTTTTTATTATTTAGAAAATAAATTAGGGTTTACAAAATTAGGGTTTATTTAGGAAAATATTTTAAGGTTTAATGAATTTGTAAGATAAAATTAGGGTTTGATCAAAAATTATATAACAAAAATTAAATCTAATTCCTATGATATACATATTCTAATTACATAATTTAATCTATTATTTTTTATGAATATTTAATTAAAAGAAAATAAAATAATTAAGTTAAGAAAACAAAAAAAAAAAAAAAAATTGACAAAACTCACCTGCTGGAGCCTGGGGTCGAACCCAGGTCTCCCAGCATCCATCCACAATCAACAACCAACTGGGCTGCGTGCCACTGGTGAATACAGGATGACCAATGCTCATTATATATTAAACCTGCCAATATCATAAAATTTTGACCAAAAAGTAATGGAGGACAGGTTCGAACCCTTGTCCTTGGCTTCATCCGCACGCGTACAAACCACTGGACCATCAGCATCATTTGAAATTTAAATACAAACGAAAACTATATAATATAAAACAAAATTTGAATCCCAGGTTGCGCGCGAAAACTTCATCTTCAACCTCTGATGCTGCGAATTTACCTGCGAAAACTATTGGGAATTTTCCTGCAAATTTTTCTACGTTTGAAACCTGCAAATCTTCAATCATCACGAATATGCAATCATTTGTTAAATTAAGCACAGGGTTATGATCACCACATCTCACACAATCAATCTATGGTCTTAAAATCAATTTATAAGTCCTAAATCGAAGAACCCTAAATGTCACTCAAGAACCCTAATCATGGCCGTTTGCGGTTTAGGCACTCATTCTTCAATCTCTTTGTCCAGAAAGCATCTATGCATCATCACTAACACAAATATACAATTAGATTTCATTGTTATTGCATAATTAGTTCAAATCGAAAAAAATTGAAAGATGAATAAAATGCATTTGGGTTGTTCATATGTGCATGATTTGAATGTTGTAAATGACTCAAATATGTTCAATGATGTTCATAGAACATGTCTCCACCTTCTAATCGTCTTGAAAGGGCCTGAAATATGAAATCCGAATTTCAAATTTGGAGTGATTTTTGAAACTTATGAACTTACACTTGAGGCTGCCCAATCCGTGTGTTTGTGATTGTAATGTGTTCATTATATATGAGTGAGTGAATTAGGTCAAAGACTTCACAATTTTGATGGATATTTGGATCATTTGAAGATTGAAAAAGACTGGCCTTAAAATTTGAATATTCTTGATCTCACATTGCTATTTTTGGATGATTCTCATAACTCTTGTATCAATTAGATCAAAATATCATTTATGACATTCTAGAAGCAAAATAATTTTAAATCTTCACTATTTTTTTATTTTATTTGAATTTAAAATGATTTTTAATATGAAAAATCATAATAAATAAAAATAAAATAATGAAAATAATGAAAATATCAAATCAATTTCGTGCAAGATGTCTTAGTGTGGATTGGGTCATTACTTGTCAAGCCCATTTGGAAGAAATTGGTTTTAGACCTCCTTTTTCATCATAAACCAACTCAAAATTTCCCAACTTTGCAAGGGCACATATTCTTCAATTTTAATGCTATGAGGGTGTTCTTGGACATTTTGGAAATCTTGAAGAGTCCTCTAACCAACCCCACTGGTTTCATGTCCATATCATTTACCAATCTCAAGTTATGCCCTTTTGAAGTTGTTGACTTTTTGTTGACTTTCAAAAGGACCTATAATGTCTTAGCTCATACCTTCCAAATGAAGCATTTTTGGGCTTGGCTTGTGAGACACAAAGTTGTAGAGAATTCAATTTCCTTCAAAATGAGATTTGGATGGAGACTTGGTGATGAAGTATGTGAAAGTTATGGCTGGTCAAAGTTCAGTTGACTTTTACTAAGGAAACCCTAATTTAGAAACTCCTGATTCTTGATGATCTGGAATCTCCTTGATGAATCATGATCAACCCTTGATCAAATGATGAATTTTACTTCATATACTTGATGTATGCAAAAAATCATGAAGTTTGACTTTGGTTTGACCACAGTTGACCTCAGTTTGACTTTTTAACTACTTTGATTGATTTTGACTTATCTGATCATCTGACTGAGCAAACTTTTGAGAAAAGTCTTGAAACTTGTCATGGGAGTTCTTAAACACATATAAGATGTTATGAAGCTCACTTGAAGTCTTGGAAGTCCATTTAGCCTGATTAAAGTCAAAACCCTAGTTTTGGATGCATTACCTAGGAGGTGCATTGTCTGAGGGAATTGTCAACTCTTCTGACCAATTGTGAACTTTGTGAACCTTGTGAACCATCATAAAATGTCTTGTGATACTCATGGGAGGTATTGTGAACCTTGTGAACCTTGTGAACCTTCATGAAGTGACTTGTAGACTTCATGGACCTTATGGAAGGTCTTGAAAGCATTGTGAATCTTGTGAACCTTGTGAACCTTCATAAAGTAGCTTGTAGACTTCATGAGCCTCATGAAAGGTATTGAAAACATTGTGAAGCTTGTGAACCTTGTGAACCTTCATGAAGTGACTTGTAGACTTCATGAGCCTCATGAAAGGTATTGAAAACATTGTGAAGCTTGTGAACCTTGTGAACCTTCATGAAGTGACTTGTAGACTTCATGAGCCTCATGGAAGGTATTGAAAGCATTGTGAATCTTGTGAACCTTGTGAACCTTCTTAGAACACAAAGTCTTGTATTGTGAGGGCAAATTTTGGGGTGCAACAGCTTCCCCTGTTCAATTTTCTGAAACCTGAGGGGTTAGATTGGTATATTTGCCAGTCGTGACCTGGAAGGTTGAAGGGGATTGAACACAAAAGCCCAAAAATTTGCACTCACCAGTGCATAGAGTGATACAGATGACTAGTTGAATATGACTGAGTGGGCTTAAAGATGCCACTTGGAGAAAAGTTCTTAAATACACTTCTTGGAGGATAAAGCAGTCCAAAGTATGAAGGTATAATGATAGCTTTCAGGAGGATAAAGCAGTCCTGAAGTAATGATGATAGCTGTCAGGAGGATGAAGCAGTCCTGATGTAGTGATATGTTTTCAAGAGGATGAAACAGTCTTGAGAGGTTGATAATATGCTTTCAGGAGGATAAAGCAATCCTGAGGTAATAAGAAGCTGTCAGGAGGATAAAGCAATCCTGAGGTAGTGATATATTTTCAAGAGGATGAAGCAATCTTGAGAGGTAATAAGTTTTCAGGAGGATAAAGCAGTCCTGATGTATAATGCTCTCAGGAGGATAAAGCAGTCCTGATGTACTAGAAGTTTTCAGGAGGATGGAGCAGTCCTGATGGAAGATATGCTTTCAAGAGAATAAAGCAATCCTGAGGGATGATGACTTTCAGGAGGATAAAGCAATCCTGATAATCATAAGTCTGTTTGCTGGATAATTAACCTGAAAACAAAGTAGCATTCTGTATAATAATATTAGTTTATGCATTATGTATGCATGTATGATGTGATGCACTTAGGTAATGTACTATGTATCTATGTATATGTATGTGTATGGTATGATGTAGATGATGTATGTATGATATGACACGGCCGGAAGCGTCTGGATATCTTCGTATAACAACTGCTGGCCAGGGAAAATAAATCCCAATTTGTTGTTGAAGAATATGAGGAATTCGTTCCCGTCTTGCTTGATAATATATTATGAAGGAAAATTGCGATCTAAACGCAGCGGAAAACAAAAATTTTCCTTTAGTGATCCTTACGAATGAGCATGGTCAGTGATAGAATCGTTACCTCTTTGTGGCGATTCAGATCTTTGATGCAGCGATCACAAGCGTTGATGAAGTGCAACGCCTCTACTCAGTCCACACGAACAGCTTCTAGTCACAGTGCTAGCTGCTTACGAACGGAATTATTTGAGTGAGAATCAAAAACGAAATTGCATCAAGTCAAAGCTTCATCACAAGGGTTCCTTTTATAGACTCTCTTGTGGGCTGCGGGCTAAAAGCCCAATTCACATGATCCATAATAATATTATATATTATTATAATAACTATTATTATAATAAATATATTTATTTTATTTTATAACCATTATAAAATAACAATAATTATTATTATATTATCCGAATTTCTATTTTTCACTTAAGTGCATCGTACCTTACGGTGTTCCTTTGATTTCTCTATCTCTCATCAAACTGTCCTTATGTGTGTGACCCTGTAGGATTTCGTAACGTTGGTAATTATATTAAATTATATATTTAACATAATAAACAGTGAGCGGTATCTAGCAACACATCACTGCTACCCAAGTCACGAAAATGTCATGTGATCTGACAAAACCTTTTCCGTGATAATATATGTTTGTACAATTACCCTTTTGCCCCTATGTCTATATTGAACACAAGGCATACACTGTGTCATCCTTGTCCAGTTCAATATTGGGCCCTTAGACATTTCTCCTGTTATGCAGGATTGGCAAATTCCATCTAGGACACTCATGTCCCTCAGCATGCTTCGTGGAGTGCCCATCAACTGTCTTTATGATCATCCAGTTACGGATAATGTTTGATCAGCAATAAAGCACCCGACTCTACATCTAGGGTCCATAGTGGTTTCAGGTCGAAGGGTGGTAGTACACCATTATCACCATGAGAATAACTTATGACACTTTGCATAACATACTATGTAGTATTCTCATAGCGGGTCAATCCGGTATAAATATTACTCCTAATATTTATACCTATGTCAAGACTTGATAACTCTTTATCCATGATCCATGAGATGTGATCATCAGTCTATCTTCATAATAGTCTCAATGCTTTAATGTTATCCCACTTTGCAATAAAGCTTGACTACGGATATTTTAAGAATAATGTCTTTATGTTTAATGGGATCTCATGATTAAGTCACACTTAACATTTCATTAAACAGACTAACTATTCTAGGGACTTTATTATTCTGAAAGAAAAACATAATAAAGAAATGCCTTTTATTATTAAACGAATAATCCGATACAAGTACCAAAAAGTATTGGCCTCTAGGGCTTACACCAACAATCTCCCACTAGCACTAGAGCCAATTAGGCATACCCTTAATACCCATAGATCTAGTATGACCATCATGCTTCTGTTGCGCAAAAGGCTTTGTTAATGGGTCAGCGATATTGTCAAGTGTAGGTACTCTGCATATCTTCACATCTCCCCGATCGATTATCTCTCGAATGAGGTGATAACGCCTAAGTATGTGTTTGGATCGTTGGTGAGATCTAGGCTCCTTAGCTTGTGCGATAGCACCATTGTTATCACAATATAAACCAATGGGATCCACAATGCTAGGGACTATGCCAAGTTCACTAATGAACTTCTTGATCCAAACAGCTTCCTTTGCTACATTTGAGGCAGCAATATACTCGGCCTCAGTTGTAGAATCAGCAACTGTTTCCTGCTTTGAACTTTTCCAGCTCACAGCGCCACCATTGAGACAGAACACATAACCAGATTGTGATCTAAAATCATCCTTATCTGTCTGGAAGCTAGCATCATTGTAACCAATTACATCAAGCTCTTCCTGACCTCCATATATCAAGAATGAATCCTTAGTCCTTCTCAAGTACTTAAGGATATTCTTGACAGCTACCCAGTGAGCATCACCGGGATCAGATTGGTACCTACTCGTTGCACTTAATGCATACGAGACATCTGGTCGAGTACATAACATGGCATACATGATAGATCCTATTGCAGATGCATATGGAATCTTATTCATGCGATCCCTTTCTTCCTTAGTTGAAGGGGATTGTGTTTTTGATAAACACAGACCATGTTGCATAGGTATGAATCCTTTCTTGGAATCATGCATATTAAAGCGTCTCAACACTTTATCTATGTATGTACTCTGACTTAGGCCAAGCAGTTTTTGTGATCTATCTCTATAGATCCTAATTCCTAATATATAGGCTGCTTCACCTAGGTCTTTCATAGAAAAACAATTCCCTAACCAAGTCTTCACTTGTTGCAAGGTAGGGACATCGTTTCCAATGAGTAATATGTCATCTATATATAATACCAGAAACACGATCATGCTCCCACTAACCTTCTTGTAGACACAAGGTTCATCTTCATTTTTGATGAATCCATATTGTTTTACGGTTTCATCAAAACGAAGATTCCAGCTTCTGGAAGCTTGCTTCAATCTATAGATTGATCGCTGTAACTTGCATATCTTTTGGGCATCTTGTGGTATGTCAAATCCTTTAGGTTGTGTCATGTACACATCCTCAAGAAGATTCCCATTAAGGAAAGAAGTTTTGACATCCATCTGCCATATTTCATAATCATGATATGCAGCGATGGCAAGTAAAATCCGAACAGATTTAAGCATTGCAACTGGTGAAAAGGTTTCATCATAGTCAACCCCATGAATTTGTTTATAGCCTTTTGCAACCAGTCTTGCTTTATAGGTATGTACCTTACCATCCATGTCAGTCTTCTTCTTGAAGACCCACTTGCATCCTATAGAGTTAACTCCTATAGGAGGTTCTACCAAGGTCCAAACCTGGTTTGTGTACATGGAATCCATTTCAGATTTCATGGCTTCTAGCCACTTCTCAGACTCAGGACCAGTTATGGCCTCTTTGTAGGTCACAGGCTCATCTTGATCCATGAGTAATACATCACCCTGATCACTTATGAGATATCCATATCTCTCAGGTTGGTGACGTGTCCTGCTTGACCTACGCTGGTCTTGTTCTACTTGAGCAGGTTGCTCTTCCACAACTACTTGTGTTTCCTGCTCTAGTTCCTCCATAGGTGTTTCAATGTTTTGTGATTCTTGAATTTCTTCAAGCTCTATTTTCCTCCCACTGTTTCCTTTGGAAATAAAATCCCTTTCCAGAAAGACTCCAGTTCGAGCGACAAACACTTTGCCCTCAGAAGGATTGTAGAAGTAATATCCTCTTGTTTCTTTAGGATATCCCACAAATAAGCATTTGTCAGATTTGGGCTCAAGCTTGGTTGAAATTTGTCGTTTGACGTAAACTTCGCAACCCCAAATCTTCATGTAAGACATATGTGGTTTCTTACCACTCCATATCTCATATGGTGTCTTATCAACCTTTTTGGATGGAACACGGTTAAGTGTGTAAGCTGCTGTTAATAATGCATGTCCCCAAAAGGAGTTTGGAAGATCGGCGTGACTCATCATGGATCGGACCATGTCTAACAAGGTTCGATTTCTTCTCTCAGATACACCATTCCATTGTGGTGTTCTAGGAGGAGTAAGTTGGGATAGAATCCCATACTCTTTTAGATGGTCATCAAATTCTAGGCTTAAATATTCACCGCCTCGATCTGATCGAAGAACTTTAATATTCTTCCCTAGTTGGTTTTGTACTTCATTCTTGAATTCCTTGAACTTTTCAAAGGACTCAGATTTGTGTTTCATTAAATACACATATCCGTATCTACTGAAGTCATCAGTGAAAGTGATGAAGTACTGAAAACCTCCTCTGGCTGGTATGTTCAGTGGTCCACATACATCAGTATGTATGAGTGCCAAAAGATCATTAGCCCTTTCACCTTTTCCTGTGAATGGGGACTTTGTCATCTTTCCAATTAAACAAGATCTGCATGTCTCATATGATTCATAATCAAAAGAGTCCAAGAGTCCATCTTTATGGAGTTTGGAAATGCGTTTCTCATTTATGTGGCCTAATCGACAGTGCCAAAGGTAAGTTGGATTCAACTCATTAGGTTTCAACCTTTTAGTATTAATGTTATAAATTGGCATTTCAAGATCAAGGACATATAGTCCATTATTCATTTTTGCAGTAGCATAGAATATATCATTCAAATAAATGGAGCAACAATTGTTCTTTATTATGAATGAAAAACCAAACTTGTCCAAACAAGAAACGGAAATAATATTCCTGCTAATTGCAGGTACATAATAACAGTTCTCTAACTGAATTATTAAACCACTAGGTAAAGTTAAAACATAAGTTCCTACAGCTAAAGCAGCAACCTTTGCTCCATTACCAACTCGTAGGTCAACTTCACCTTTTGCCAAATCTCTACTCCTTTTTAGCCCCTGCACATTAGTACAAATATGAGAACCGCATCCAGTATCTAATACCCATGATGCAGAAGTAGATAAATTAATTTCAATAACAAAAATACCTGAATTTGAAGTCTCTACTCCATTTTTCTTATCTTCCAGGTACTTTGGGCAATTTCTCTTCCAATGTCCGGTCTTACCGCAATGGAAGCAAGTGCCCTCCTTTGCTATTCCTCCACTAGGCTTCAAAACAGGAGGAGTGGGTTTGGGTTTGGCAACTTCCTTGCCTTTCCCTCTACCACCCTGTTTGATGGGCCTCTTGTTCTGTTTCTTTCCATTACTGACCATCAGAATGGATTTCCCTTTTGTCTTCATATTCTGCTCAGCAGTTCTCAACATGCCTAGCAGTTCTGGAAGACTTTTGTCCAAGTCATTCATATTGAAATTCAGGACAAACTGACTGAAGCTCTCTGGCAACGATTGCAAGATCAGATCAATCGCAAGTTCTTTTCCAAGGGGAAACCCTAATCTGTCAAGGTTCTCCACATACCCAATCATCTTGAGTACATGGGGACTTACAGGGGCTCCCTCAGCTAACTTGCTGTTAAAAAGGGACTTTGAAACCTGAAACCTCTCATTTCTTGCTTGCTCTTGATAAAGCATTTTCAGATGTCCGATCATATCGAACGCAGACATGTTCTCGTGTTGCTTTTGCAACTCAGAGTTCATGGTAGCAAGCATGAGGCAAGCGGTTTCATTGGCATCATCGAAATGCTTCTTATAAGCATCTCTTTCTGCCTTTGGTGCAGAACTAGGAGGTTCCTCCTCAGGAACTGGTGTCTCCAAGACATACAGCTTCTTATCGTGCTTGAGGACAATCCTCAGATTACGGTGCCAATCCAGGAAATTTGTCCCAGACAATTTTTCCTTATCTAGGATGGATCGCAAAATATTGTTCGATGTGTTTGTTGTCATGGTAATCTACAAGAGAAATATGAAAATATAAGTATCATTAAAACAACATATTTAATTAGGCGTTTAATCAAATATGCTCCCACTATTTTATTCAAAACAAATGACCCTCATCATTTGATTCGGAAAATCCCGTTGGAAGACTTTCTAGTGGGTCGAGATCCATGTTTCACTTTGTTTTAAGTCAGCGTTAGGCTGATTACACAAAACTAAGTTATTTAGGTAGGAACTCCTTCCAATTGTATCTCATACAACTCTCGAATATTTTCAATTGGGTGAATAACTCCTTATTCTGATCCATCACATGAATCATTCCCAATTCTTGCTTCTAAACATGTATAATCTTATTATAATTTGTTTAGTTAAGTTTGACCCATTGTTTTAGCAATTGGATATTACAATTATCCCATCACACCTTACTAATATAGAACATGCACCTCGCGTAGGCGAAACCTACAATGCTCGATACTAGTCTTGATGAGTGCTAAAAATTGGAAAGCATAAACTTAATATTTAATTTTGAGGGAATTTGTTATTAGTTTGATCTCACCGGCTTAACATGCAAAACGTCTCTCACATGCATCAACATACAATTACATGCATCAACATACATATAAAAAGATACAATTATGGCCCCTAACGCAATTGTTCTCTCAAGCCAATGAGAGAACCTAAGCTAACGTAATAACGATCTAAGCTTCTCCAAGCATGATCTCCAAGGTTATCCTCCTTTAATATTGAATACTTCCTTTTTCTTCATAACATAATATTACATTACATATAAGAAAACTCGTTTTACATACGAGGGAGTGAGATGAGAAAAGAAGTTACATAAAGAGATTGAGAGAGAGGCACGACTCGCAGGCCGTATTTAAAAATCCCAAAACAATAATAAAGGATAAACTAAGGCCATAACTGATCACCACAAATAAATAATAATAAACACACTTTTATTATTAGTTTAAAATTCCGATAATTAAATAAACTAAATTAAATTTCGGCTGATTGATCACACTTTGCAGACTTAGCCGGGGGTTCCGCTGCCCGGTCAGCGGACGGTGGTTCCGCTGACCGTTCAGCGGACGGGGGTCAAGGGGGCAGCGCCTCCTTGCGGGGTTCCTGCACAACTTTTGTGCATTTACAACCCCAACCGGAAAAGTCTGCGGCAATACAACACTTGTACTGCCATTAATCCTAATGCAACAATTTCATGCCGTCAAACACAACTCGATTGATAACTCAATATGATAGATCAACATGTCATTGCTTCACCATACTAACGTCGGATTCCGAAGCGAATGAAAATGATGATCTTTCAAAAGAATTACAATCCTTATGTGATTGAATGGATGAAATCAAAACAGTATATCCCATATACCATCTTTGCATCAGAATTTCTTATATCTTATATAAAAGTGATCGATCTAATTGTGTAACCTATGGATGATCAATGTATCACACAACTTCACCATACTAATGTCGGTTTCTGAAGCATAATCAACATCAATCATCCAAATCGTACACAACAGATGCCAAATTTAATTAATCGTTTATTGTTAAATTCGTTCTGTGTTTTAATCGAATCAAATACAGAAAAAAAAAACGGAAATTTAACAGCTATCAGATCCATGGTTTCGTAAGTGGCTCTGATACCACTGAAGGAAAATTGCGATCTAAACGCAGCGGAAAACAAAAATTTTCCTTTAGTGATCCTTACGAATGAGCATGGTCAGTGATAGAATCGTTACCTCTTTGTGGCGATTCAGATCTTTGATGCAGCGATCACAAGCGTTGATGAAGTGCAACGCCTCTACTCAGTCCACACGAACAGCTTCCGGTCACAGTGCTAGCTGCTTACGAACGGAATTATTTGAGTGAGAATCAAAAACGAAATTGCATCAAGTCAAAGCTTCATCACAAGGGTTCCTTTTATAGACTCTCTTGTGGGCTGCAGGCTAAAAGCCCAATTCACATGATCCATAATAATATTATATATTATTATAATAACTATTATTATAATAAATATATTTATTTTATTTTATAACCATTATAAAATAACAATAATTATTATTATATTATCCGAATTTCTATTTTTCACTTAAGTGCACCGTACCTTACGGTGTTCCTTTGATTTCTCTATCTCTCATCAAACTGTCCTTATGTGTGTGACCCTGTAGGATTTCGTAACGTTGGTAATTATATTAAATTATATATTTAACATAATAAACAGTGAGCGGTATCTAGCAACACATCACTGCTACCCAAGTCACGAAAATGTCATGTGATCTGACAAAACCTTTTCCGTTATAATATATGTTTGTACAATTACCCTTTTGCCCCTATGTCTATATTGAACACAAGGCATACACTGTGTCATCCTTGTCCAGTTCAATATTGGGCCCTTAGACATTTCTCCTGTTATGCAGGATTGGCAAATTCCATCTAGGACACTCATGTCCCTCAGCATGCTTCGTGGAGTGCCCATCAACTGTCTTTATGATCATCCAGTTACGGATAATGTTTGATCAGCAATAAAGCACCCGACTCTACATCTAGGGTCCATAGTGGTTTCAGGTCGAAGGGTGGTAATACACCATTATCACCATGAGAATAAATTATGACACTTTGCATAACATACTATGTAGTATTCTCATAGCGGGTCAATCCGGTATAAATATTACTCCTAATATTTATACCTATGTCAAGACTTGATAACTCTTTATCCATGATCCATGAGATGTGATCATCAGTCTATCTTCATAATAGTCTCAATGCTTTAATGTTATCCCACTTTGCAATAAAGCTTGACTACGGATATTTTAAGAATAATGTCTTTATGTTTAATGGGATCTCATGATTAAGTCACACTTAACATTTCATTAAACAGACTAACTATTCTAGGGACTTTATTATTCTGAAAGACAAACATAATAAAGAAATGCCTTTTATTATTAAACGAATAATCCGATACAAGTACCAAAAAGTATTGGCCTCTAGGGCTTACACCAACATATTATACATAACCTTCCGTATGCTGGGGATAACAAGGTATATATAACCTCCCGTCTTCGTTCGTCGTACCCTTATTGGAAAGTAAATTCCCGTATATCCGTTGTCGCTCCCGAAGATTTGCATCCCGGTACAAGCGCGAACGGTCGGCGAAGGGAACAGCGAGAACACACAGCCGTGAACTCACTGGAGATGAATAGAGTCGCCAGCTAGGCATTTTTATCCCGGAGGAAAGGCAATGCTGCATAGGCCTAGAAAGAGACGGATAAGACGGTTTGCGAACCAGAGAGACTGAGAAAGGGGGTTGGTTACAACCTGGGAAGGTATTAGCACCCAGATTGTCCGTCGTACTCGACGGGATCCACGCTTAAAAGATTTGTGTTTTAAAGGGGTAGTGTCAGTGCAATCTGTGTGTAAAATAGCTGGAAAAGAATGTACAGGTGTCAGTGTAAAAGAAGTGAAGTGCATAAGTGAAGTGTCAGTGTGGGAACTGGAGTGAAATGCTCAAGATCATGAGGCTCAAAAAATAATGCTGGAAGGAGGGGGAATGTACAGAGACTTTTGTTCGATAACTGTTAAGTTATGCCTACGTATCCTCTCGTGCAATGAGGAAGTCAGAACACCGTAGTTCGACCCAAAGAGACTGAAAGATGAATTGACTTGATGAACTGCTTGCTTGCCTATGCTCAAGTGTATGACCTGTCTGGCTCAGGTGCAAACTGTCTTGCATTAGACGGAAGAAGCAAGTTCTCGATTGTGAGTGAGTGTGATGAGAAAAGAATCCCGAAGGAGACGATTATTGTTTGTTTTTGGTGTTTTCAGTCTTTTATTGCTTTTTGAAGTTTGTCATAGATTAATGAGCTTAAGTCTAAACCAATGGGTTAGTAAACTCATCACATCTTCCCTCTGATTAGGGGTAATGAGAATACCTTAAGTGTGAAGTCAGATTCTCACACTTAATCACCTCCGGTGTAGGATTAAGATCATTAACCTACTTGTGATTATTTAGATGTTTTTGTGTTTTTTTGTTTAGTGTTGAGTAATGAGGTTAAGCCATAATCAAGGATTAAACAGACTCATTACACCATCCTAAAAGAAGGATAATAGATGAGAATGTTTAAGCTGAGGAAGACTTCTCAACTTAATCCATGATTAGGGATTAAACCCATGACAAAACAAGCCTTTATTAAGTGGATTTTAGTTAATGGTATGATGATGAAGTGAATTTTATGGTTTGTAAGACAACTTGAGGGGGACTTGTCCATTAACACTAGGGTTAGTCCTTCTTAACCATTTAAGGAAGAATTAGAACCCTAATGCAAGGCCCAAGTTACAAGTGATGTCTTGATGATTATTAGATGAATTGATTAAGAGATTTAAACACCTTAAGGGTTCAAGACTTAGGATTAAAGTTATACACTCCATCCTAAGAGAAGGATGCAGGCATAAGCTTAATCACAAAGTCTTAAAGCCTTTAGGGTTTAGTCCCTGATTATGAGGTGAGAAGAGAGGACTCAAGGAGACACAAAGGTAAAAGCTAAGAGGGGAGACTAATCAAAACCCTAATCATTGTCATGCTTGGTTGATCCTAAGGTTTGTGAGGTTTTCAAGAGAAATCTTCAATGGAACCACCAGGAAGCAGATGAAAGGATCAAGAGAAGCAAAGTAACTTGCTTCATTCAAGAAGTCAAGTCACTTGAAGAAAGAAAGTGGGAGGAAGAAGAATGAGCAAGCTCAATCTCAAACACAAATAGAAATGCAGCAATGGATGCAAGAGAGATGAAAAGAAAAGGTATGAGAAGTGAAGGCAAATCCACTTCTCAAGTTTACTTACCACCTGAAATGTTAGGAAGAAATGCAATGCAGTGCAAGATGAGATGAAATGATATGATGCAAAGCAAGACCAGAAGCATGTTGATGATGATTATGATGTTATGAGGTGCTGCAAACATGAGGCAAGACAATGGGGATGATCATACAAGCTTATGAATGCATATGATGTAAGCTAAGGAGCATGAACAAGCATGGAAAGTTATGAATCATACAAGGCAAATGACATAGCAAATATGAGATGCAATGATCAAACATGCTTTCTAAATGTCTTAAGATGCCAAATGGATCATAAACATGCACAAAATGCAAAGACAAGTCATGTTATGCAAGAGAATGCAAGAAGGGATTGAAAAGAGAGGCCAAATTAGGGTTCATGGATCAAACATCAAACCAAAACCCAAAACAGAAGCAAACCTCATGATAAAAAATGGAAAATGGTATTCAAAGAAACCCTAGACCTATAATGAACCACTGCCCAAAGGGGAGCTCTCAACTCTCAACCAAACTCAAGATATGAATTTCCTAAGTTATTAGGGTTTTTTAGGGTTCCTAACAAAACAAATGCCAAACAAATAGGAAATGAGGAAACAAATCATGGCCATTTTATCTTTGAAAATACATGCTAAACATAACACACTGCAAGAAGAATCAATGTCTCAACCTTCTCCAATAGGCAGAAATGAATTTTTGAATCCATGATCAAAATAATGCATAAAAAATGATTTAATTCAATGAAAAATTCTAAAAATGCATCAAGATCAAAAAAGAAATTTGGTTTGAAGGTTGGACAATGTTTCTAAATGTCTTAGAACATTTCATGAATTTTTTTTGTAATTTTTAAATACCTAAAAGTATTTTTAATTAATTAATTCTCATTAATCAATTAAAAAAAATCTTTTAAACATTTAAAAATACTTTTTTAATGATAAAAAATAAAATAAAAATATTTTTGGGTCTTAAAAATTAATAAAACTTTAAAGAAAAAGTTTCATAATTTTTAAGAATTTTTTGCTATTTTAAAATAATTATGCAAATTAAATGACAAATAATGAAATAAAAATAAGAAAAAAGGAAAGTAAGCAGATCTAAGGGTGGAGATTTGAACTGGGTTTGGAGGCATTGACTAGCGCGTCATCCAATGGCCATGGTTGATTCTGATTAAACTTATTTAATTAATGATTAATTAAACAAAACAAGAGGATTAGGGCAAAACAAAGGATCTGGGCCATCTATCCACGCGGGAAGTCAATGGAGTCAAATAATCTAACGCCCAGGATTCAAACAGAAGTTAATGACTGTAATTAGGGCTAAACGAACTCAGGTGACCGGAGGGGAGCTCCGGTCATCTTCTCCGGTTGCACAAAAACCCTAAAACACGAATCAGGCACCTATTCTACAAATCAAGCACACCTAAATGATCCTCTAACTTCCTAGGTCATGAATCCAAGCTCAAACAACATTTATGCACCATGAATCAAAGGAATCGAAAGGAAAGAAATTTACGGGCAAAATTTCAGAGGGACCATACAAGCTCAGTTTTCACTCATTTTTGATTCTGAAACCAACCCCATGACCAGCAAGACATGAATAATCAATTTATAACTCAAAAACCAAGCTTTGAGAGAAAAGTTTCCATGATCATACCTGAGCTGGAAAGCTTCAAAATTGAGCTTCCAGAGCTTTCCTTGCGTGCAAATGGACTCCCTTGTATCCCTTGATGCTAATGGAAGGCTTCAAAGCTCTTGTGGATGGCTGATTTGTGAGAACCAGTTCTGGTGTAGCAGGAAATGAGCTTTGTGTACAGGCTGTTTCAGTTCAAAGTAAAGGGTGGTTTTGACTCCTTGTGGTATGCTTGACTTGTTGGTGAAGGAAAATGAAGTGTTTGATGGTTGGCTAGTGAGATTCGAAGAGAACTGGTTCTGAGGGTGGGAAATGGTGAAGCTCAGGTCAGGCTTGTTTCAGGCTTGAACTTTGGTGGTTTCAGGCCTATGAAGTGTGGTGAGATGATTGGTGAAGATGGTTCTTGTGTTTGTATGTTGTGGAGAGAAATTCGAAGGCTTATGCAAAAATGGAGTGTTTTGTGAATGTGTTGTTCTAGTGTGTTTCAGGCTTGTTTGTTATGATGTTTTGCTTGCAAGTTGTTTGTATAAACAATGCTGATTGGTCAGAAGATGTGACATGCCCTTTATTGATTGGGATGTTTACTTTTGCAAAATGTCAACTTGGTTGTAAGAGAGGCATGGGCTTGGTTCTAGGCTAGCATAAGTACATGGACTGGCGCAGCATGGCATGGAGAGAAGCTAGGGCTGGTTCAGCATCCAAGAAATCAAGTGGGTGAGATGTGATGATAGTTTTTGCAAGTTGCTTGCTTTATGGTTCACATGGAAAAATCTTGTTGCATAAGCCATGAAACATGAGGCACCTTGGTTCAAATCTGACTTTTAGAAGTTACATGATCATGTTAAGTGCATTAGAAGCCCATATGGTGACTGAATTGGCCTTGGAAGGAGAATTTGCAATTTTTGCCTTTGGTGCATAACTTGAAAATCAATGATTTTTGCTAACTTTGCCATACCATAACTTTTGATCCAAAAAGAATTTGATCATGTTCTTGTACTTTTTGAAAAGGGAAAGATGAGATCTACAACTTTCATGACCAAAGTTTTTCCATTTGAAGCCTTTTTGGATCAAGAATCAAGGCTTGAAAAATGACCTAAAATGATGCATTCTTGAAAAGTCAACTATGCCCAAAAAGTCAACATTTGCAAAAACCCTAAATTCTTGATTTTCATGAACTTCAACCTTCTTCCATGATCAAATAAAGATCATATACACTCAAAATGATGAAGATCACCCATTGGTTGGGTCATTGGGGGCCTCAGATGCCCTGATTTTGCACTGACTTGTCTAGAAAGTCAACTCTTGATCAGATGACTTCCCCATGGAATTTCTTCATGAAAATTGATATGTATACTCCCTATACCATATAGAGATCAATGAAAACAAGAATGACCAAAAAATTTGGAGTTATGGCCTTTGAAACCAAAACCCTAATTTTCAGTCAACTGTGCAGTTCAACCTGGCTCTGCATCCACTCAAACCCTAGTTCTTGTGATCCCTCTGCAATTTTGACTTTGAGGAGATGAAACATGATATAAGAACACACATGGACCCCTTTGAGTTGATTGGTTGCCTTTGGAATGGCTCAAGATGCTTTGGGATTGCTCAGATCACAAGCCCTAGGTGCAGATGACTTAGAAACTATCCAGTAAATCAGAAATGAGATGTGAGATGATATGATTGTGTTTATGCATATGAGAATGATCACAAGCCATGGTGAATGGGTGAGGGCAAATTTGGGGTGTTTACAGCTGCCCCTATTCAAACATGAGTTAGCTGTGCAGGATGTAAGCGACGGCTTAACAGGCAAACAAGGTAACTTGTGGTTGAATACCAAAGACAGTCCAAAATTTGCACTCACGGAAATGAAGAAGAAAAGGGATATAGATTGTAAAAGCAAAATAAAGTATATTGTAAGGTGTGGGCGACGGAGGACGACCGTCGAGCAGAGGACGACTGCTGGGTAAAGAGCGATGACGGGGACGGCCGACATGCTGGTAAAGTGCAGGAAATAAAGCAATGACGGGGACGGCCGGCATGTTGGGGATAAAAAGGTAAAGCTGAGACGGGGACGGCCGACTAGCTGGGGAAAATAAAATCATGATGGGGACGGCCATCACGATAAAACTGTAAAATTTCTGAGGATTAATGAAACATGACGGGGACGGCCATCAAGTTCATAAAGGTAAAGTAACCAACGATGGGGACGGCCATCGGGCTAAAAAGGAAAAGGGACCACGACGGGGACGGCCATCGGGTTAAAGAATGAATGAAATAAACAGATGATGGGGTACGACCATCAAAGGTGAAGGACGATCACCTAGCAGGGGACGGCTGCTCTGTTGGGTATAAAAGAAAAATGATGGGGACGGCCATCAAAGGTGGAGGACGACCACCTGGCAGGGTACGGCTGCCGAAAATATCAACGATGGGGACGGCCATCGGGTAGAAAAGGTCAACGATGGGGACGGCCATCGGACGAGCAAGATGGAGGACGACCATCAAGAAGTGGAGGACGACCACTCAGCAGGGGACGGCTGCTCTCGAGGTTTGTCATGACATAGGACGAATGTCAGATAACCAAAATCAACAATGGGGACGGCCATTGGATAAAGTTGATGAAGGACGATCATCAAAAGGTGGAGGACGACCACCTAGCAGGGGACGGCTGCTAAAAACAACGATGGGGACGGCCATCGGATGAGCATGATGGAGGACGACCATCAAGAAGTGGAGGACGACCACTTAGCAGGGTACGGCTGCTCTCAAAGGTATCATAACACAGGACGAGTGTTAGATAAAAAGAAAATTGTTTTGTTGGCGATCTACTGGGGAGATAGTAAACACGGACGAGCGTTTACATCCGAGAAGCAAAAGGTATAAGTGTTTGGTATTGTGTATAGATTAAAGATGCGGACGAGCATCCTTAAGACTTATGATACGGACGAGTATCATGTAGAAACAAACTGACACATGCTCAGAGATGATGATACGGACGAGTATCAACTGGTTAACAAGGAACACGGACGAGTGTTGCATCCGAAGGGACTCTTCTGGGGAATAATAGACACGGACGAGTATCTATATTCAAGAAGACATAAGTATTTGACACAGTGTATGGATTAAAGATGCGGACGAGCATCCTTAAGACTATGATACGGACGAGTATCATGTAGAAACAAACACTAGACGCAATGTTCTGAGATGATGGTACGGACGAGTACCAACTGGTTAACAAAGAACAAGGACTACTGCCGAATCTGTGGGGATATAAGTGATGATGTATACAAGATACGGACGAGTATCTGTATAAGCGTACCATGAGTAGTGAGCATTGTATGAGTGTTTTAACTGCTGGGGAGGGTGACACGGACGAGTGTCAAAAGGAGAAGAGTAAAATATGAACAAGTATCTGATATGCCAAATCTAGGCGACTGCGCTGGGGATATGACACGGACGGGTGTCAAGAAAAGTGTATGTAAGTACGTGAGTGCAAAGAGGATGTCTTTGGCTTTCTGCTGGTGATTTGACACGGACGGGTGCCAGGAAGTATCTGTAATACGGGTGATTTTGTTTGTAAAGAGTGTTCAGGCGACTTTACTGGGGAAAGATGACACGGACGGGTGCCAAAAGGTGTATATGGTGGTGTTTGTGAATATGAGGCAACTGTTTTTGCTGGGACCTTGGTGGGGATTTCTGTACAATGATGATGAGCGGGTTTATTATTCACAAGTGTTCAATTCACAACATGACTTATGATTATGCTATGCATTTGATTTTTGCCGTAATGTTCCGTGTTAGACGGAATGCTACGCTCTGGGGGGGTGAATATGATGCGGATGCCATGATTATGCAAAGGGGTACAGATCCGGGATTCGGATCCCATTGCTGCGAAGATCTCTGGATGATCTGCTTGAAATGGACCTCCCAGCTGGGGATGAGATCATTGGTAGATCTAATGATGTACCTGTTTGGGGATATAGGCCACTGGTTGACATATCCTTATAATACGGGACCCAGCTGGGGTTTGTAGAAGCTTTCTTCACTCTGTTGTGATCTTCATGCATTACTCTTCTGGATAGAGGCTGAAGATTCTGTGGGGAGATGGTTCCCTGACTTCTGTATTCAGCTGAGGATGAAATGGCAACTCGGCTGGGGAGAATGCTTGTTGGCAACTCAGCTGGGGAGAGCAATGAGAGGCAACTCAGCTGGGGATAGAGCATTTCAGATGCTGAGATTGAGTGTATGTTGACTTGGCAACTTTGCTGGGGAAGGCAATGGGGAGCAACTCAGCTGGGGATAGAGCATCTCGAATGCTGATATCTTTTGTAGATTTGCCAGCTTGCTGGGATGTACCTTACATGCCCCAAGGTTGCGTTCTGGGTACCTGCAATCCTGCAAAGATAAGGAAACGTACAAAAGGTCCCGAGGTATCCCTTACTGGATTCCGTCATAGGGGTTAAGTACTTTCGAGAATAATCACATTCCCTGTAAGCATGTGTTTTGTTTTTAGAGAAGGCATCTGTACTTATGCAATTGTATTTTTAGAGATATCAGACAACTCCTTGCAAAACGTAAATGTAAAAGACGAAATATGACTGAAAATCTGATTTTATTAATTCATGTGCCCTGAATTGGCAAAGATACAGTCAAAGAAACATATCTCCTGAAATGAGGAGATTGTTACAAATTGAGAAATAAAGTGCTGGCGATGTTGACGACGCTTTGAGGAGCTTCCTCTCCTGCTATGACTCGTATGACAATGACGTTCTTCTCGTCTTGCTTTCTGGAGAGAGTTGATTCTGATTGAAGCTTGATCCTTTGAAGCTTACCAAGTCGTAGGTGATACAGACGAATTCAGAATGCAGTTGTTCGCTTATTCCCTTGTTTTGCATGGATCGCCCTTTCGGGTTTTCAATCCATCGGGATACCCATTTTTTGCCTGAGCTGTCCAATGCGGCTTTTCAACTCAGCGGGTGTACATTTTTTCATTTATTTCCCTTATTTTTGCCCGAGTCTTTTATTCTGTTTTTTGACTCGCCGGGATGCCCTATTTTTGCCTGGACTTACATTCTGTTTTTATGTCCAGCGGGTCATTTTATGCGAAGTATTTTTTAACTGCATCTGAATTCACAGGGGACGGGAAATCTTCACCATCCATGGTGCTGAGCATCAGTGCTCCACCGGAGAAAACTTTCTTTACAATGAATGGTCCTTCATAATTTGGAGTCCATTTGCCCCTGTGGTCTGTATGAGGAGGGAGGATTCTTTTCAGCACAAGATCTCCCACTTGGTACTCTCGGTGCCTGACTTTCTGATCGAAGGCTTTCTTCATTCTTTTCTGATATAGCTGCCCATGGCAGATTGCAGCCAATCTTTTCTCTTCGATCAGACTCAGTTGTTCGTATCGGGACCGTGCCCATTCTGCTTCATTCAGTTTAACATCCATTAATACCCGTAACGAGGGTAGTTCAACTTCAACAGGTAGGACTGCTTCCATACCATATACAAGCTGATACGGTGTTGCCCCAGTGGATGTCCTGATTGATGTGCGGTACCCATGCAAGGCAAATGGTAGCATTTCGTGCCAGTCTTTGTAGGTGACTACCATCTTCTGCACAATCTTCTTAATATTCTTATTTGCTGCCTCAACAGCGCCGTTCATCTTTGGCCTGTAAGGAGAAGAATTGTGATGTTGGATCTTGAAGTCCCGGCACAGCTCTGCCATCATTTTGTTGTTTAAGTTGGAACCATTATCAGTAATGATTCGCTCGGGCACTCCATACCGACAGATGATATCTCTCTTCAGAAATCTGGCTACCACTTGCCTTGTAACATTAGCATATGAGGCTGCTTCAACCCACTTAGTGAAATAGTCGATGGCGACCAGGATGAATCTGTGGCCGTTTGAAGCAGTTGGCTCAATCTTGCCAATCATATCAATGCCCCACATGGCAAAGGGCCATGGTGAAGACATGATATTCAAAGGATTGGGAGGCACATGCACCTTATCCGCATAGATCTGGCATTTATGGCATTTCCTGGCGTAAGCACAACAGTCTGCATCCATTGTGATCCAGTAATAGCCTGATCTCAACAACTTCTTAGCCATGGCATGCCCTCCGGCATGGGTACCGAAAGATCCTTCGTGCACTTCATGCATCAGCAAATCTGCTTCCGTCCTGTCAACACATCGGAGGAGTACCATGTCAAAGTTCCTTTTGTATAAAGACCCATCAGTGTTCAGAAAGAAACTACCAGCAAGCCTTCTCAAAGTCTTCTTATCATTGGAAGATGCCCCAGGTAGGTATGTCTGATCCTCCAAGAAGCACTTAATGTCATGGAACCAAGGCTTATCATCTTTTACAACATCCGCTGCAAATACATATGCTGGTCTGTTGAGTCGGGACACTGAAATCTGAGGTATAAAGTTAGCGGCTTGAACTTTGATCATGGATGAAATGGTAGCAAGAGCATCCGCAAACTGATTCTCGTCCCGAGGGATATACTCAAGCTTGACTGTTGTGAAGAAAGTCAATAACCTCCTTGTATAATCCCTGTAAGGTATCAGATGATCTTGGTGGGTGTACCATTTCCCGTTGGTTTGATTGACTACCAAAGCTGAATCTCCGAATACGGTCAATGTCTTAATCCTGAGGTCAATAGCTTCCTCAAGACCCATAATGCAAGCTTCGTATTCAGCTTCGTTGTTAGTGCAGTTGAAAGTGAGTTTTGCCGAGAAAGGCATGTGAACTCCTTTAGGTGTAATGAGTACTGCACCAACACCACGGCCATTTATGTTAACAGCCCCATCAAACATCATAGTCCATTCTTCCTCCGGGTCAGGCCCTTCAGTGTGAATAGGCTCTTCGTGATCTTTTGCTTTAATGAACATGATGTCTTCATCGGGGAAGTCAAACCTCATAGGCTGGTAGTCATCAATGGGTTGCTCAGCAAGATATTCAGATAGTACACTGCCCTTGATGGCTTTCTGAGATGTGTACTGTATGTCGTATTCTGTGAGAATCATCTGCCATCTTGCAACCCGTCCGGTAAGAGCTGGCTTCTCGAAAATGTACTTAACTGGATCCATTTTTGAGATTAATAAAGTAGTGTGGGTCAACATATACTGTCTCAGTCGGCGAGCAGCCCACGCTAAAGCACAGCAAGTTTTCTCGAGCAGTGAATAACGCTGTTCACAGTCGGTAAACTTTTTGCTTAGGTAGTATATTGCATACTCTTTTCGACCAGACTCGTCATGCTGGCCCAACACACACCCCATTGACTCTTCTAGCACTGTCAAGTACATAATCAGAGGTCTTCCTTCAACTGGCGGCATGAGGATTGGAGGTTCTTGCAGATATTCCTTGATCTTGTCAAAAGCCTTCTGGCAATCTTCGTTCCACCTGACCGTTTGCTCCTTTCTTAACAGCTTGAACAAGGGTTCACAAGTTGCTGTGAGGTGAGATATGAACCGTGAGATGTAGTTCAATCGACCTAAGAACCCTCGAACTTCTTTCTCAGTTTTCGGTGCAGGCATTTCTTGAATAGCTTTGACTTTATCTGGGTCAACCTCAATCCCTTTCTCGCTTACAATAAAGCCCAGCAGCTTACCGGATCGCACCCCGAATGTGCATTTGTTGGGGTTCAGCTTCAATTGGTACTTCCTCAGACGCTTGAATAATTTGAGCAGATTCACCAGGTGGTCTTCCTCTGTAAGGGACTTGGCGATCATATCATCCACATAACATTCTATTTCTTTGTGGATCATATCGTGGAATAATGTCACCATAGCCCGTTGGTATGTTGCACCAGCATTCTTCAGTCCGAATGGCATCACTTTGTAGCAGAACGTGCCCCAGGGTGTGATGAATGTTGTCTTCTCCATGTCTTCAGGTGACATCTTGATCTGATTATATCCTGAAAATCCATCCATGAAGGAGAATACCGAGAACTGAGCCGTGTTATCCACCAATACGTCAATGTGAGGTAATGGGAAGTCATCTTTCGGGCTGGCTCTGTTCAGATCCCGGTAGTCAACACACATTCTTACTTTGCCATCCTTCTTAGGCACAGGTACTATGTTAGCAACCCACGGCGGATAGCTAGTTACAGCAAGGAACCCGGCGTCCCATTGCTTTTGTACCTCTTCCTTGATTTTCATAGCCATGTCTGGGCGAGTTCGGCGCAGCTTTTGTTTAACTGGTGGGCATTCTTCCCTCAAAGGCAGCTTATGCACAACAATGTCGGTATCCAACCCTGGCATGTCTTGATACGACCAAGCAAACACATCGACATACTCTTGAAGCAGATCTATCAGCTGTCTCTTCACCGAGTCTTGCAGGCAGGCCCCGATTTTAACTTCTTTCACGTCTTCGTCAGTACCAAGATTAATCACTTCAACCTCCTCCTGGTGAGGGGTAATAACCTTTTCCTCTTGTCTCAACAACCTGGCTAGCTCTTCAGGAAGCTCATATTCTTCATCAACCCCTTCATCAGCTTGATTGATCGGATTGTCAAAGTCATACGATGTCATAGCCGTGCTGTTGTCGGTGCTGTCAGGAAGGCACTCTCTGCAAGGGTTAAGTTGGTTCATTTTAGTGATTGATTTTAATCTTGCTTTAGAAAAAGTGAAATGAAGTTATCATTTTGAAAACACCGCCATTTATTTTTGTACAAAAAGAAAAATGGAAAAACAGTGAGCAGAAAAGAAAAAGACTTGTTTGCAAAAAGACGTCTGATGTTTCATTAATTTAATCCTGTTTGCACAAAAGTACAGATGGCCCTGGTTACAAAATGAGTCTTGTCATCTTGGGCAAGATGCAAGACTTGGATGCATGCTATAAAAAAATACAGGAAATAATAATTACTCTGCATGAGTAACTCTTATAATTTCCTGGGAAGACCAGTTCGAGACACTGCTCCCCGGGATCTTCGGACGAATCCAATTCTCCAGATTGCGCTCCTCTTCCAGCTCGTCTTCCAAACAGTTGATAGCATCGGGGGTAAGCATCCCCCCACTGACAAAACCAGGCTCTCCAGCAGCCTTTGCTTGATGTTGAGTTGGTTTGTAACCCAACCCAAACTTGTCCTTCTTCTCCTCCACAGCTAAGACCTTGCCCCAGCCAAGGGCAGTTCCTTCTTCAACAACCTTCCGGGCTTGTTGGTAAGATGACATGGAGATACCTGACACAGCAGATGCTTCATTGACGTTCAAGGCTTCGAAACCTTGGCTCATTGTTTCATGGATCTCCCCATCCATCTCAATGTATTTATAAGTAGCCAGATGGCTAACAAAGATATCCTCTTCCCCATAGATTGTGACAACTTGGCCTTCCCACTCAAATTTTAACTTTTGGTGAAGGGTAGACGTTATTGCGCCGGCGGCGTGAATCCAGGGTCTACCCAACAAACAGCTGTAGGCGGGCTGAATGTCCATCACATAAAAGATAGTTTTAAAGGTCTGTGGGCCAATTGTCACAGGCAGCTCAATCTCTCCCAGAACCGATCTCTTAGAACCATCAAAGGCTCTTACTACCAGGTTGCTGGGTCTCAATGCCAATCCATCATATTCAAGCTTCACCAGAGCCTTCTTTGGTAAGACATTCAGGGAAGAACCTGTGTCCACCAGCACATGAGAAAGGACAGCTCCTTTGCATTCCAGGGTTATGTGCAAGGCTTTGTTGTGATTGCGACCATCCGCTGTCAAGTCAGAATTGGTAAACCCTAGCCCATTGCTAGCAGTAACATTTCCAACCACGGTTTCCAATTGGTTGATAGTAATCTCCTCAGGCACGTAAGCTGCGTGCAAGACTTTAAGTAGTGCATTCCGATGGGCTTCGGAGCACATAAGCAGTGAGAGGATAGAGATTTTGGATGGCGTCTGGTGAAGCTGATCCACAATTTTATAATCACTCTTTTTGATGATTCGCATAAACTCATCAACTTCCTGATCAAATGGAGTTTTCAGGGCTTCTTTGGCAACTTGGTCTTCCTGCACCGGGCCTTTTCCTTTTGCCTTGGCAGCAGCTTCTGCTTCGGCAGTGGGTCTTTGAACTTGTGAAGCAAAGAGACGTCCGCTTCGAGTGAAGCCTCCGCCTCCCCCACATTATCTACTTGTGGTGCAGGTGCTGATGTTTCAAGAGTGATTCTTTTCCCTTCACAGTACACGTCAGAGCCATAGTGCCAAGGGATGGCCCTATTGCTTTCATATGGTACTGGTCCAGGCACCGTGACAGTGACTGGACTGATTGCTGCTGCTGAAGGGACTGTAATTGTTTGTGGATCATAAAAGATTGTGACTGGTGCTCTGATGGGAGCAGCACCTTCTGAGTGATAAGCGGAATTATTTTCAGGATCGTAGAATATGGTGACGGTAGAGACATCTTCATGATTGATTGCTGGTGTTGTAGGAGGTATTGTTGGAAGGACTGATGTTGTTGTTGATGGAGATTCGAAATGGAATGAAGCTGAAGTTGTAGCAGGAGGAACTGTTGAAAACTGATCATTTGGGAGGACAGATGAAGTACTTGCTGATGGTGCTGATGAATTGTCGGGAACAATAGTTGCTGCAGTTGTTGAAGTTGTCGGATTTGTCGGAAATGATGTAGTGATTTGTAGCAGGCCACTCTGAATAAGGCTGTCAATGCCATTCCTTAGATCCTCACACCCATTCCATGAAATATTGCAATAGGGACACCCTAGTTCACACCCCAGGAATATTTGGTTTTCGCGGAGTTGAGCCTTGATTTCCACCAATGGTGTCCTGATCTGATCCACACTAGTTATCAAATAAGACGGTTGGTCTTCTTCAATAGCATTAATTCGGGGACCACCATGGTTTGGCATAGGGTTTTTATTGACATTGGGTGGAGGTGCAAAATTCAGAGCCTTGGAGTCTACCAAGTCTTGTACCTTCATATGCAGAGCCCTGCATTTTTCTGTACTGTGACCAGGTGCGTTTGAATGAAAAGCACACCTAGCATTGGAGTCATAGTTCCTTGGTAGACTGTTGGGATCCGGAGGTGCCAACGTTCTTAGCTCAACCAGGTTGAGTTTCAGAAGTTGTGGCAGCAAGGCAGCATACGGCATTGGGATCGGGTCGATCACTCTGTTAGCTTGAGATGGCCTCTGTTGGAATGGCCTCTGTTGATTGTTGTTGTTGGAGTTGTTGTTGAAGTTCCTTGGAGGATACTGATTCTGCTGATACTGAGGTTGTTGTTGGAAGTTTTGTTGCGGAGGTTGATAGACTGGCTGAGGATGTGCTGGAGCAGGGATAGTGACTGCTGCTATTGACCTCTGAACATATTGGGGCCTACCCCTGTTGGTGTGAATGGCATTGGTCTCGCCAGTTCTTCTCGGACCTGCAAAAGGCTTTCTTGTACTACTGGACGAGCTTGCACCGTTGTCTGAGATCCTTCCCATTTTTAACAGGCTTTCAATTCTCTCCCCAGCTATGACAACATCTGCGAAGCTGGTGGAAGAGAAAGCAGCTAACCTGTCAATATACGTTCCCTGAAGAGTGTTCATAAACATGTCTGCCATTTCTCTCTCAGACATTGGTGGTTGAACAGCAGCAGCCAGTTGCCTCCACCTTTGGGCATACTCTCGGAAACTCTCCCTCGAAGACTGTGACATTCCCATTAGGAGGGTCCTGTTGGGTGCCATATCTAGATTATACTGATACTGTCTGATGAAGGCTTCTGCCAGGTCCTTCCAGCATCTTATAGTTGCTCTTGTCAGATGGGAATACCATTCCCTTGATGCTCCAGTCAAGCTATCTTCGAAGTAGAACATCCAGAGTTTCTCATCCATTGTATAGGCTTTCAGCCTTCCCAGAAATGATTGCAAATGAGTCCGGGGGCATGAAGTCCCATTATACTTTTCGAAGCAAGGAGGCTTGAACTTATGGGGGATCCTGACCCCGTCTACCAGCCCCATGTCCATGACGTCGAAACCCAAAGAATTTTGAGATTCTAAGGACCTCAACTTCTCAGCTATTTCTTCCAATCGTCTATCATAAGTTTCCTCTCCGGCACCCATCACTGTATACTGGTCCTCCTGAGGATCTTCTTGAAGTACTCTGGCTGCTGTGGCTGTCCCTTGGATGTTGACTGGGATGTTGGCCTCTGGATGGAGATGGGGTCCAAAAACTGGGGGATTGACATGAGGTTGGACCCTCTCGTTGTTACTTGTGCCAGCAGTTCCCACATGGGGCTCCTCTTGATTCCTTCCTTCTACCAAAACTCTGAGCCTCTCCTGGCTTTGAGCTAAATTGTTCATCACTTCCATGAATTGTGTTATCTGAGTTCTCATCTCCAACCTTTCGTTGGCCATCTGGCTTCTGACCTCCGTAAGGTCCTGCTGCATCTGATCCATCTGAATTCCCGGAAGGTTGTTTCTAGTTGGGTACCTGTGAGGCCTGTTGAGAGGAAATACCCGGCGGCGAGCAATAATTCCTGAGATTCACAACAGAGGTTAGCAACAACAAAACAAAAAACCTACAAAACAAACAAAAGGGGTTAGCATGCAATGCAGTTATGCTTATTTGTTCTCAAGGTATCCGGTTTGGCCTTCAGTTTTGACCCTTCCAGACCCTTGAAGATGCTGCTGTTGAAGTTGCCTTTGAAGTAAACCCAGATAGAAACCAACACAAATATAAAGTGAAATAATACAATTTGTTCATTTTACAACACAAACCCTCAAAGGGGCCAAAATACATCACAAAAAGCAAAAGTACATGGAAAAGGAACAACAACAAGCAAATGATCAAACTCCAAGGCCAAACTCATCCTCACGAACTTCCTTGAGAAGTGCTTCGGTCACAGGATCAGCCGGATGCTCCGTGAGACTTCTAATGAGAAGGTTCCTTGTTGCAACAGCTGCAGTCAATTTCTTGTTTTGACTTTGGTCTTTAGACCTCTTCACTCCTGCTTTGATTTTCAGCTCTGATATCTCTTCCTGGGCTGTTGCCAGGGCTTTTTCCATCTGTTCCATCTTGTCTTGAGCTCTCTTGTCTTCTAGAGTACGGGCCTCAGTGATCCGGACCCACCTGGCCTGACTCTCTTTCAAATACAAGTCTGTTCTTGCTCTTTGGAACTGGGCTTCTTTACAAGCATTCTTCAGAATCTGTTCACCAGCTTTGGACTTGTTGATATAATCTCCAGACTTCTCAATCTTAGTCAAGTGTTCCACTTTCAATTTCTCCAGTCTCTCAATCTCCCTCACACCTTCACTCCTCTCCCGGAGGGTCTTCTGCAAAGCCTGGGTTAACTTCTCATTTCTTTCCTTCAAGCTCTCAAACTCCTCCAAACTGATAGTGGCAGGGGGTGGTGCTGAAGATGACTCAGGCATGTCTTCTATGGTAAAGGGCATTCCAGAGAATTGGGCCCTGGCATGGGACCACTCATAATATTGGACTGATGCCGCATTATTGCACTTCCCCAAAATGGTGATTCCCTTGGTTTGAACATGATCCCAGGCCCAGGTAGCCTGCCTAACAACAGTCAAACTAATCTTGTTCTCACAGTAGAGGGTCTCCACCAAATCTTGTTCCCTAGGAGTATGAACCAGTGCATAGCCTAATTGCCTCTTGAACAGCAGGGGGTTGTAATTGATACTTCCCTTAACTCCTATTAAAGGCACATTGGGAAAGTGCCCACAGCTGGTGATTATATCTCTGCCCTTGGTGCTTTGAGTACACCATCTGATGTCTGCTGAAGTGAGAGTAGTGAGCCTCTTAGCCCAGTTGCTTTGCTGATGAGGATTTAGGAATGCATTTGTCCTGGGTAGATGCTTAAGAAGCCAAGTATGGAATAATGGAGCACAAATCCTCACTAATCTTCCCCTCTGCTTCTCATTTCTCTGATGGACTGAGTAATAGAGATCACCCAGTAAAGTTGGCACAGGGTTCTTCAGGATGAACAAGTGGATTGCATTCTTGCTAATGAATCGAGGCTCATCTGCAAACAACACAATCCCATATACACTTAAGGCCAACAGTGCACAAACAGCTTTCCACTCCCCCAAAGAGGCCTTCAGACTAGCTTGAGAAATCAGGAAGTCCAGATGAAATCCAGGGGTTCCAGCTTTAGAGGTCATATGCTGTTCAATCAAAACAGGCTCCAGATACAAAGCTTTTGCTACCTCTCCATTGCTTGGAAAGACCATTTCAGGGTTGAAAGGGATTTCCCTCTTGATAGGCAAACCAATCAAAGATGAGTATTCTTCTAATAGGGGTCCCAACTGAAAGTCTTGAAAGGTGAAACATCTCAATGGGGGATCATAGAACTGAATGCAAGTGTGGATGAGGCTCCTCTGAGATGGGTCCAGATCCATGACCAAGTCAAGTATATCCCCATAATGCTCCCTGAACAAGGGTATGTGATCTGGAGTGATCAGGGTTTGGATCCTCCTGATGTCTGATAAGTCTGGTTGGAAGAAATGATAAGTGATGTTGCTTTTCTTTGGAGCCATAATGCTGAAGACTGAGTAGAGTAAGTGCTGATGAAAATGCTGAGGAGTGGGCCACTGGCTGGCTAGTGCAAGTAACTGAAGTATGGCTGACAAGCTGAAGCAAGTGCTGGTGGAGATAGGTCAATGATGCAGATGGGGTCAAAACCAAAACCAAAGATGAAGGTGGATACCCTGGAACACAAATAAGCAAATGTTAATATGATGCAATGAGTATGTATGCAAATGAAATGCAAGGGTTTGTGACTGAGCTGGATCTGATAAACTGCCTTGGTATAGATCCATGTGTGTTCAAGAATTCCAGATGGAGGTCTATAAATCCGGTAACCAGGGTGGGGGGACTCAAATAAAGAGCCACATGTCCAGGGTTTAGAATCACAAGAACTATCCAACATGGAGCATTCTTAACAAAGTCAAAGTAACAGGGTATTCTGAGGTCAAGGTACCTGCAAACCTGTAAACAGCCCAACCCCCTCACAGGTGATGATCTAAAACAAGGATCCTCAGACTTGGATCAGTTATGAGAAGTGTAAACACTTCTAACCCGGAGGTACAGTGTTTACAATAACCATAACAATTCCTCCTCTAATTCACCTCAGTTTCTGAAGGTCAGTACTAAAAGGTCATCCAGACTTAGCAGGCTTCCCAGATAGCCCTAGCATTGCAGGAAATCCGCAACACAGAGTTCTCAAGAAGAAACCCATATCTGAACCGTGTTTCATATTCCCGCACCAGACCGAAATGGAATGGGAAAGAATATGATTCACTCTAGCCTAGGTGTCACTCAGGTCCCAGGTATAGGACCTTAACTCTCAATGAAACACCCACCCACCAAAGAAAAACCAGATCCAGCCAGCAACAATGACAGTATGATATATAAATGCAGTAAAGAAAGCAGTAAAGCAACTGTACATAAAGCAATAAACAAAAATAAATACAAGCACAAACAAGCACATAACACCCCAGTAAACACAAATCAAACAAGCGCTAGGAGGAACCCACAAAAAGAACCAGAAGCCCTGGTTGCAGTATAAGGTTCCCCAGCAGAGTCGCCAAGCTGTCGCTCCCGAAGATTTGCATCCCGGTACAAGCGCGAACGGTCGGCGAAGGGAACAGCGAGAACACACAGCCGTGAACTCACTGGAGATGAATAGAGTCGCCAGCTAGGCATTTTTATCCCGGAGGAAAGGCAATGCTGCATAGGCCTAGAAAGAGACGGATAAGACGGTTTGCGAACCAGAGAGACTGAGAAAGGGGGTTGGTTACAACCTGGGAAGGTATTAGCACCCAGATTGTCCGTCGTACTCGACGGGATCCACGCTTAAAAGATTTGTGTTTTAAAGGGGTAGTGTCAGTGCAATCTGTGTGTAAAATAGCTGGAAAAGAATGTACAGGTGTCAGTGTAAAAGAAGTGAAGTGCATAAGTGAAGTGTCAGTGTGGGAACTGGAGTGAAATGCTCAAGATCATGAGGCTCAAAAAATAATGCTGGAAGGAGGGGGAATGTACAGAGACTTTTGTTCGATAACTGTTAAGTTATGCCTACGTATCCTCTCGTGCAATGAGGAAGTCAGAACACCGTAGTTCGACCCAAAGAGACTGAAAGATGAATTGACTTGATGAACTGCTTGCTTGCCTATGCTCAAGTGTATGACCTGTCTGGCTCAGGTGCAAACTGTCTTGCATTAGACGGAAGAAGCAAGTTCTCGATTGTGAGTGAGTGTGATGAGAAAAGAATCCCGAAGGAGACGATTATTGTTTGTTTTTGGTGTTTTCAGTCTTTTATTGCTTTTTGAAGTTTGTCATAGATTAATGAGCTTAAGTCTAAACCAATGGGTTAGTAAACTCATCACATCTTCCCTCTGATTAGGGGTAATGAGAATACCTTAAGTGTGAAGTCAGATTCTCACACTTAATCACCTCCGGTGTAGGATTAAGATCATTAACCTACTTGTGATTATTTAGATGTTTTTGTGTTTTTTTGTTTAGTGTTGAGTAATGAGGTTAAGCCATAATCAAGGATTAAACAGACTCATTACACCATCCTAAAAGAAGGATAATAGATGAGAATGTTTAAGCTGAGGAAGACTTCTCAACTTAATCCATGATTAGGGATTAAACCCATGACAAAACAAGCCTTTATTAAGTGGATTTTAGTTAATGGTATGATGATGAAGTGAATTTTATGGTTTGTAAGACAACTTGAGGGGGACTTGTCCATTAACACTAGGGTTAGTCCTTCTTAACCATTTAAGGAAGAATTAGAACCCTAATGCAAGGCCCAAGTTACAAGTGATGTCTTGATGATTATTAGATGAATTGATTAAGAGATTTAAACACCTTAAGGGTTCAAGACTTAGGATTAAAGTTATACACTCCATCCTAAGAGAAGGATGCAGGCATAAGCTTAATCACAAAGTCTTAAAGCCTTTAGGGTTTAGTCCCTGATTATGAGGTGAGAAGAGAGGACTCAAGGAGACACAAAGGTAAAAGCTAAGAGGGGAGACTAATCAAAACCCTAATCATTGTCATGCTTGGTTGATCCTAAGGTTTGTGAGGTTTTCAAGAGAAATCTTCAATGGAACCACCAGGAAGCAGATGAAAGGATCAAGAGAAGCAAAGTAACTTGCTTCATTCAAGAAGTCAAGTCACTTGAAGAAAGAAAGTGGGAGGAAGAAGAATGAGCAAGCTCAATCTCAAACACAAATAGAAATGCAGCAATGGATGCAAGAGAGATGAAAAGAAAAGGTATGAGAAGTGAAGGCAAATCCACTTCTCAAGTTTACTTACCACCTGAAATGTTAGGAAGAAATGCAATGCAGTGCAAGATGAGATGAAATGATATGATGCAAAGCAAGACCAGAAGCATGTTGATGATGATTATGATGTTATGAGGTGCTGCAAACATGAGGCAAGACAATGGGGATGATCATACAAGCTTATGAATGCATATGATGTAAGCTAAGGAGCATGAACAAGCATGGAAAGTTATGAATCATACAAGGCAAATGACATAGCAAATATGAGATGCAATGATCAAACATGCTTTCTAAATGTCTTAAGATGCCAAATGGATCATAAACATGCACAAAATGCAAAGACAAGTCATGTTATGCAAGAGAATGCAAGAAGGGATTGAAAAGAGAGGCCAAATTAGGGTTCATGGATCAAACATCAAACCAAAACCCAAAACAGAAGCAAACCTCATGATAAAAAATGGAAAATGGTATTCAAAGAAACCCTAGACCTATAATGAACCACTGCCCAAAGGGGAGCTCTCAACTCTCAACCAAACTCAAGATATGAATTTCCTAAGTTATTAGGGTTTTTTAGGGTTCCTAACAAAACAAATGCCAAACAAATAGGAAATGAGGAAACAAATCATGGCCATTTTATCTTTGAAAATACATGCTAAACATAACACACTGCAAGAAGAATCAATGTCTCAACCTTCTCCAATAGGCAGAAATGAATTTTTGAATCCATGATCAAAATAATGCATAAAAAATGATTTAATTCAATGAAAAATTCTAAAAATGCATCAAGATCAAAAAAGAAATTTGGTTTGAAGGTTGGACAATGTTTCTAAATGTCTTAGAACATTTCATGAATTTTTTTTGTAATTTTTAAATACCTAAAAGTATTTTTAATTAATTAATTCTCATTAATCAATTAAAAAAAATCTTTTAAACATTTAAAAATACTTTTTTAATGATAAAAAATAAAATAAAAATATTTTTGGGTCTTAAAAATTAATAAAACTTTAAAGAAAAAGTTTCATAATTTTTAAGAATTTTTTGCTATTTTAAAATAATTATGCAAATTAAATGACAAATAATGAAATAAAAATAAGAAAAAAGGAAAGTAAGCAGATCTAAGGGTGGAGATTTGAACTGGGTTTGGAGGCATTGACTAGCGCGTCATCCAATGGCCATGGTTGATTCTGATTAAACTTATTTAATTAATGATTAATTAAACAAAACAAGAGGATTAGGGCAAAACAAAGGATCTGGGCCATCTATCCACGCGGGAAGTCAATGGAGTCAAATAATCTAACGCCCAGGATTCAAACAGAAGTTAATGACTGTAATTAGGGCTAAACGAACTCAGGTGACCGGAGGGGAGCTCCGGTCATCTTCTCCGGTTGCACAAAAACCCTAAAACACGAATCAGGCACCTATTCTACAAATCAAGCACACCTAAATGATCCTCTAACTTCCTAGGTCATGAATCCAAGCTCAAACAACATTTATGCACCATGAATCAAAGGAATCGAAAGGAAAGAAATTTACGGGCAAAATTTCAGAGGGACCATACAAGCTCAGTTTTCACTCATTTTTGATTCTGAAACCAACCCCATGACCAGCAAGACATGAATAATCAATTTATAACTCAAAAACCAAGCTTTGAGAGAAAAGTTTCCATGATCATACCTGAGCTGGAAAGCTTCAAAACTGAGCTTCCAGAGCTTTCCTTGCGTGCAAATGGACTCCCTTGTATCCCTTGATGCTAATGGAAGGCTTCAAAGCTCTTGTGGATGGCTGATTTGTGAGAACCAGTTCTGGTGTAGCAGGAAATGAGCTTTGTGTACAGGCTGTTTCAGTTCAAAGTAAAGGGTGGTTTTGACTCCTTGTGGTATGCTTGACTTGTTGGTGAAGGAAAATGAAGTGTTTGATGGCTGGCTAGTGAGATTCGAAGAGAACTGGTTCTGAGGGTGGGAAATGGTGAAGCTCAGGTCAGGCTTGTTTCAGGCTTGAACTTTGGTGGTTTCAGGCCTATGAAGTGTGGTGAGATGATTGGTGAAGATGGTTCTTGTGTTTGTATGTTGTGGAGAGAAATTCGAAGGCTTATGCAAAAATGGAGTGTTTTGTGAATGTGTTGTTCTAGTGTGTTTCAGGCTTGTTTGTTATGATGTTTTGCTTGCAAGTTGTTTGTATAAACAATGCTGATTGGTCAGAAGATGTGACATGCCCTTTATTGATTGGGATGTTTACTTTTGCAAAATGTCAACTTGGTTGTAAGAGAGGCATGGGCTTGGTTCTAGGCTAGCATAAGTACATGGACTGGCGCAGAATGGCATGGAGAGAAGCTAGGGCTGGTTCAGCATCCAAGAAATCAAGTGGGTGAGATGTGATGATAGTTTTTGCAAGTTGCTTGCTTTATGGTTCACATGGAAAAATCTTGTTGCATAAGCCATGAAACATGAGGCACCTTGGTTCAAATCTGACTTTTAGAAGTTACATGATCATGTTAAGTGCATTAGAAGCCCATATGGTGACTGAATTGGCCTTGGAAGGAGAATTTGCAATTTTTGCCTTTGGTGCATAACTTGAAAATCAATGATTTTTGCTAACTTTGCCATACCATAACTTTTGATCCAAAAAGAATTTGATCATGTTCTTGTACTTTTTGAAAAGGGAAAGATGAGATCTACAACTTTCATGACCAAAGTTTTTCCATTTGAAGCCTTTTTGGATCAAGAATCAAGGCTTGAAAAATGACCTAAAATGATGCATTCTTGAAAAGTCAACTATGCCCAAAAAGTCAACATTTGCAAAAACCCTAAATTCTTGATTTTCATGAACTTCAACCTTCTTCCATGATCAAATAAAGATCATATACACTCAAAATGATGAAGATCACCCATTGGTTGGGTCATTGGGGGCCTCAGATGCCCTGATTTTGCACTGACTTGTCTAGAAAGTCAACTCTTGATCAGATGACTTCCCCATGGAATTTCTTCATGAAAATTGATATGTATACTCCCTATACCATATAGAGATCAATGAAAACAAGAATGACCAAAAAATTTGGAGTTATGGCCTCTGAAACCAAAACCCTAATTTTCAGTCAACTGTGCAGTTCAACCTGGCTCTGCATCCACTCAAACCCTAGTTCTTGTGATCCCTCTGCAATTTTGACTTTGAGGAGATGAAACATGATATAAGAACACACATGGACCCCTTTGAGTTGATTGGTTGCCTTTGGAATGGCTCAAGATGCTTTGGGATTGCTCAGATCACAAGCCCTAGGTGCAGATGACTTAGAAACTATCCAGTAAATCAGAAATGAGATGTGAGATGATATGATTGTGTTTATGCATATGAGAATGATCACAAGCCATGGTGAATGGGTGAGGGCAAATTTGGGGTGTTTACATCCGTATGAGGATAAAAGAGATGGATATAAATTCTAGGGGAGATGAGACTTTATGAAGATGGATTCGTCCTACTGAGGATTTGTAGCTGTCTTGTAAAGATGAACCGGCGAAGCTTCGTTGAAATCCTTCCCTCGTTCGTCCTTAGTAAATACTATTACTGCATTTTCATGCATTTCTGGTAAACATCAATCATATTCAAAAGCATATATACATTCAAACACAACCAATGGACGTTTCGCTTATGTAAAATAGGGTAAAAGTAAATCTGGATTCAAAAGACGGAATTTATTTATATCAAAAAGTGACCCATACACGGGTAAATTTGTACAAGGAGACATAAATCCTAGTAAGAGGATTTTGCCATAAAATTTTACAAAAGAGAATCTGCTATGTGGGAAAAAATCCTATTGAGTTTCAATTCTACTATTGCCATTATCTTCAAGTATCTCATCTTCTGCTGTTGAGACGGAAATGATTGGATTGAGCTTTATCTGTTTGAGCTTGAGTAAGTAGTACAACTGGTTGCAGTTTCATGGGTGATCCAAACGAGACATAGTCATACGCTTTAATCCCTAACTTTTGCCTGGATTGCCCTTTCAGGTTTTCAATCCACCGGGATACCCTTTTTTGCCCAAGCCGCCTTTTCAGGTTTTCGACTTGCCGGGTGTACATCTTTTTTATATATATCCCTAATTTTTGCCCAAACCCTTTTGGTTTGCCGGGATGCCCTTATTTTTGCCTAGGCCTGTCAACCTAGCGGGTCTCTTTTCATGCGTAGTATTTTTTAACTATGTCTGCGTTTACAGGCTGTGGAAAGTCTTCACCATCCATTGTAGTGAATATCATGGCACCTCCTGAGAACACTGTCTTGACTACAAATGGTCCTTCATATGTTGGAGTCCACTTGCCCCTAGAATCACCCTGTGGTAATATGATACGCTTGATTACCAAGTCACCAGCCTGATATACCTTTGACTTAACCTTCTTATTAAAAGCTTTGATCATTTGTTTCTGGTACATCTGGCCATGACAAACTGCTTCTAGTCTCTTCTCATCAATCAAATTTATCTGGTCAAGTCGAGTCTGAATCCACTCATCTTCATCCAAGCCTGCATCCTTCATAATTCTTAAGGAGGGAATCTGAACTTCAATGGGCAGAACTGCTTCCATACCATAGACTAAGGAGAATGGAGTTGCCCCTGTTGAAGTACGTATTGTAGTACGATAACCATGAAGAGCAAAGGGTAACATCTCATGCCAATCCTTATAAGTAACAGTCATCTTCTGTACAATCTTCTTAATGTTCTTATTAGCAACTTCAACTGCCCCATTCATCTTTGGACGATACGGAAAAGAGTTGTGATGCTTAATCTTGAACTGCGTGCAGAGATCAGTAATCATAATGTTGTTCAGATTAGAGCCATTGTCAGTGATAATCCTTTCAGGGATGCCATATCTACATATGAGATTATTCTTAATGAACCGAGCCACAACATTCTTAGTAACAGATGCAAATGAAGCTGCCTCTACCCACTTCGTGAAATAATCAATAGCAACCAGGATGAAACGATGTCCATTAGAAGCAGTAGGCTTGATCTCACCAATCATATCAATGCCCCACATGGCAAAGGGCCAAGGAGCAGTCAACACATTCAATGGTGATGGAGGTACATGGACTTTATCAGCATAGATTTGACATTTGTGACAAGTTCTGGAGTGTTGATAGCAATCAGCTTCCATGGTAGACCAATAGTAACCTGCTCTCAATATCTTCTTTGCCATAGTATGACCACTAGAATGAGTGCCAAAGATTCCATCATGCATATCTTCCATAATCTCAATTGCTTCCTTCTTATCCACACAACGAAGCAAAGTTGAATCATGATTGCGCTTGTACAAAATGCCATTGCTCAAAAAGAACTTAGCAGAGAACCTTCTCAGAAATTTCCTGTCTTTGACAGATGCCCCTTCAGGGAACTCCTGAGCTTCAAGATATCTTTTTACTTCATAGAACCAAGGCTTCTCCTCTGCCCCTTCTGTGTCAACCTCATTACAGTACGCAGGCTTCTCAAATCTATCAATGGTAATTTTGGGAGCTTCATCATCCCAGCTGATCTCAAACATAGATGCCATAGTGGCTAATGCATCTGCCAACTGATTCTCTTTTCGTGGAATATGTCCAAAGGTAATCTCTTTGAAATGTGGGATCAAAGACAACACATGCTCTCTGTAAGGAATGAGATTATCATGCTTGGTATCCCAATCTCCTTTAATCTGACTTACTACCAGGGCTGAATCTCCATACACATCAAGGAACTGAATCTTCATATCAATGGCAGCTTTAATACCCAGGATACATGCCTCATACTTGGCCATGTTATTGGTACAATAGAAACAAAGTCTGGCAATAATCGGGGTATGACAACCTTCAGGGGAACTAATCACAACACCAACACCATTACCAAGTGCATTAGAGGCACCATCAAAAACCATAGTCCATCGGGATCCTTGTTCAGGTCCGTCATATTGTCCAGGTTCTTTGGTAACAATCATAATGTCTTCATCAAGGAACTCAAAACTCATTGACTGGTAATCATCCACTGCTTGATGAGCCAAATGATCAGCAACAACACTTCCCTTGATGGCCTTCTGAGTAGTATACTGTATGTCATATTCTGTCAAGATCATTTGCCATCTTGCAATTCTTCCGGAGAGAGCAGGTTTCTCAAATATGTACTTGATTGGATTCATCTTTGAAATCAATAAGGTAGTATGAGTCAACATATACTGTCTTAGTCGGCGAGCAGCCCATGCCAAAGCGCAGCAAGTTTTCTCGAGCAGTGAGTATCTTGTTTCACAGTCGGTAAACTTTTTGCTAAGGTAGTATATTGCCTGCTCTTTTCGACCAGACTCGTCATGTTGCCCCAACACACACCCCATTGAGTTGTCTAGCACTGTTAAGTACATGATCAAGGGTCTTCCATCAACTGGTGGCATCAAAATTGGAGGTTCTAGCAGGTATCTCTTGATTTCATCAAAGGCAGTCTGGCATTCATCATTCCATTCCATCACCTGATCTTTCTTCAACAACTTGAAGATTGACTCACAGATGGCAGTTAATTGGGAAATAAATCTTGCAATGTAATTCAATCGTCCCAAGAAACCTCTAACCTCCTTCTCAGTACGGGGAGCTGGCATCTCTCGTATAGCTTTCACTTTTGCAGGATCCACTTCAATACCTTTTCCACTGACAATAAAACCCAGGAGCTTTCCAGATCTAACTCCAAAAGTACATTTGTTTGGATTCAATCTCAATTTGTATTTCTTCAACCTCTCAAACAATTTATGCAAATTATCAAGATGTTGTTCTTCATTCTGGGATCTGGCTATCATATCATCCACATACACTTCTATCTCATGATGAATCATATCATGAAACAAAGCCACCATAGCACGCTGATATGTTGCCCCTGCATTCTTCAAACCAAATGGCATTACCTTATAGCAAAAGGTGCCCCACTGTGTAACAAATGTTGTTTTCTCCATATCTTCAGGAGCCATCTTGATCTGATTGTGACCAGAGAAACCATCCATAAAAGAGAATACTTTATGCTGAGCAGTGTTGTCTACCAGAACATCAATATGAGGAAGCGGAAAGTCATCTTTGGGGCTAGCCTTGTTCAAATCTCTGTAGTCTACGCACATACGTACCTTACCATCTTTCTTAGGAACTGGTACCACATTTGCAACCCACTGAGGATAAGAAGTTACTGCTAAGAACCCTGCATCAAACTGTTTCATTACCTCTGCTTTGATTTTTTCTGACATCTCGGGACGCATACGACGAACCTTCTGCTTCTTTGGACGACAATCTTCTTTTACTGGTAAACGATGAACCACAATGTTTGTATCCAACCCTGGCATATCTTCATAAGACCAAGCAAAGATCTCCACATAGTCACGTAACATCTGAATCAACCTGCTCTTGACACTATCCTCTAAATCAGCCCCTATCTTGACCTCTTTCCTGTTTTCTTCAGTTCCCAGATTCACAACTTCGACTGGCTCTTCATGTGGCTGTATAGCTTTCTCTTCTTGTTGTAACAACCTAGCAAGCTCTACAGGTACTTCACAATCGTCCTCATTTCCGTCTTCAGCTTGATAGATCGGATTCTCGAAATTATAATTGGCAATAGTAGAACTGTTATCAACAGGATCCAGAGTGGATGAGGATCTGCATTTTAGTGATGTGGGTGTGTGTAAGAACACATAGCTGAGAAAACAAAATAAAAGAAAAGAAAGACAAAGAACACAATATTTACGAAAACGAAACGTCCACTGATTTTATTGAATGAAGTATGCAAATGAAATGACAGCCCGTAACAAGCACACCATTGTGCCCCGGGTAAGGCACAAGGCTTAAGAGTTCAATTGTTCAAAAAATACAAACTTAAAAGCAACAACACAGTAATAGTATTTACTCCTGACTAAAGGAGATAGGTATAACATCTTCAGCTTTCCAATTATTGAGTCCAGCACCCACAGTAGGAAAAATCCACGCATCCAAGTTATAGTCTTCATCTTGATCTCCCACATCATTGATCTGGTTCTTCATAACCCCTTGATTGGTGATACGAACAGCACGAGCACGACGAACAGCCTTCTGGGACTCTGCAGTGAAACCCAAACCAAACTTGTCAGACTTGTATGGAATATCAGGGAGCTGACCCCAAATAGTACAACCACCTTCATCCACCACAGCTCTAGCATCATTGAGGGAAGCCATTGCCATTGTTGGAGGTTTTCTGGTGACCACAGGAACTTTCTTTGCAACAGGAGGAGCTACATGATCATTAACAACCCAGGGAACCACTTCAAATGTCTGACACGGAGTCTCAATGTATTCACCTTCCATTTCCAGATACTTGAAGGTATTCACATGGCTGACAAAGTATTCTTCTTCTCCATAGACAGTGACAACCCTTCCTTCTACCGGATATCTCAACTTCTGGTGTAATGTGGAGATTACAGCACCTGCCCCATGGATCCAGGGACGACCAAGCAGACAAGAGTATGAAGGACGAATATCCATCACATAAAATGTAGCAGTAAAAACCTGGGAGCCAACTTTGATTAGAAGATCAATTTCCCCATGCACTACTCTTCTGGAACCATCAAAAGCCTTTACCACAATATTGCTGGGCTTCAGCACAGCATCTTCAGGACTCAGCTTGTTCAGGACTTCCTTGGGCAACACATTCAGAGAGGAACCATTATCTATCAATACGTGTGACAGGGTAGTGCCCCTGCATTCAATTGAGATATGCAAGGCCCTGTTATGATCCCTCTTGGCAGGGGTCAAATCAGCATCAGAAAATCCTAACCCATTGTCATAGGTCAGGTGGGCAACACAATTCTCAAACTGATCCACAGAAATTGCACTGGGTACATGAGCAGTCTTCAGAAACTTGATCAAGGACTTGGCATGAGCCTCAGAACATAACAACAAGGACATCATAGAAATCTTTGAGGGAGTATGTCCCAATTGATCAACAATGTCATAATCACTCTTGCGAATGATTTTCAATACTTCTTCCATTTGCTTCGAGAGATCATCAGCAGCTGGCACATCAGTAGATACAGGTTCAATAACAGGGCCTTTGCCCCTAGCATCAGTGGTGGAAGTAGCAGCAGGAGTAGCTGTATTCTTGGAAGTCACTGGAGGATAGAAGACTCTTCCACTACGTGTGATCTTACTGGATCCAGCAATATTGTCAATATCAACAGGAACATCAGCTAAGGGCTCTTGCTTAACACCATGGATGTAGACATCAGATCCATAATGCCAAGGCACAGCTTTATCGGACGTATACGGGATAGGACCAGGAGTAGTAATAACCACAGGAGCTATTCTGGCTTCAGCAACAACTTTCACAGGACCTTCAGCAGTAATTTTGATTGGACCCTGATGGGTGATTTTAATAGGTCCCTTGGAAGTGATTCTCACCGGTACTTTGTCAACCATATCAACCTCCTCAATCTTCTTACCTCTAGTAATATGTTCCACCATACTCTCCACAGAAGACGGTCTTCTTTCAAACACTATAGTATACTTATCCATGAGACGTTGAATTCCATCTCTCAATCTGAAGCAACTATCCGGCTTATAGATACAGTACAAACAATCTTCACGACAACCTGGAAAGAACCCAGCTTGTACTAACTTCTTCTTGATAACAGACAATGGTGTGGTCAACTCATCAACTGAATGGATGTGCAAATCTTCCTCAATGGCATTGACAGTCTTCTCGTGATTTGGCATTGGAGCAGTAATCACGTTTGGAGTACCCGGAGGATCAAACTCAATTTCTCCAGCATCAATCATATCTTGAATTTTATTCTTTAAAACCCAGCAGTTATTAGTATCATGTCCTTGACAATTTGAATGGTATGCACACCGTGCATCGGGGTTGTACCTGGGAGAGGTAACATTAGGATTCTGAGGAGCCTCTTTCAGAGTAATAAGTTCAGCCTTCAACAAGTGTTGCAATGCCTGAGCCATTGACATGTTGATCTTCGTGAACTGCCTTCTAGCCCTCTGTTGGTTGCCCTGTGGCTGCTCTGTTGTTGCAGGAGTTGGATTTTAAATATGAACTGCACTAACAGACTGATACCTTCTGTTATGATCAGGTTGACCATAAACAGCATTGGATTCTTTCTTCCCAGTGGGAGGCTTCTTTGCAGCACCTGATGAAGAAGTACCCACTTGGATCTTACCATTCTTTATACCATTTTCTACTCGCTCTCCTGTCATTATCAACTCAGTGAAGCCAGATGATGAGCTTCCAATGAGATGACTGTAAAATGGACCATTCAGCGTGCACATGAACATATCAACCAATTCCCTATCAGTCAAAGGGGGTTGAACTCTTCCAGCTAAGTCTCTCCACTTCTGAGCATACTCTTTAAAACTTTCTTTGGCACCCATGGACATGCTCTGAAGCTGCATGCGAGTGGGGGCTAAGTCAGCATTGTATTGGTACTTCTTATAAAAAGCTTCAGCAAGATCATTCCAGTCTCTGATGTTGACACTCTCCAACTGATAATACCACTCCAACTGAGCTCCAGATAAGCTCTCTTGAAAAAAATGGATCCACAATTTCTTATCAGCGGTATGAGGTTGAATTCTTCTGACATAAGACCTCAGATGCAGCTTGGGACAAGAGACCCCATCATAAACAACAAAGGTAGGAACCTTGAAACCAACGGGTATGACTACCCCAGATATCAAACTCAAATCCTCAAAATCCAGCCCAGATGACTTCTGAAACTCCATGGCATCCATCCTATCCACCAGCATCTTGAATTTGTCTTCATTAGGCTCATGGTAGTAATTAGCCTCAGAATCAGAGTCCCCCATAGTGTTGTGGAGACTGCCTCCCTCTTTTTCAGATTCTTCAGATTCATAGTCTTCAGCTGGTTCTTTGGTCTTGGCAAGACCTTTGAACCTTCTTCCCATGTTGATCAAACCAGCTGACCTTCTAGTCTTCTTGGTCTTCTTGGCCAGCAGTGTCTTCAATTCATCCTGCCCCTTGGACAGGTTCAAGATCAGCTCTTAGAACTGTGCATTTTGTTCCTGGAGATCCTTAACTGATTGTTCAAGAGCCATTGCTGAAATAAACAGCAAGAAGATGAGAAACATGTGCACAATTATAAACCTGTGATGCAATGAAATGATATGGGAATGCATATGCAATGTTTTCAAGGACCGCAGGATTTAAATTTGCTTAGACAAACAAGAAGGTAAACTTTTATTAGTAATAACTTTGTTTTGCCTTTTAGGCTTACAAAAAAATGAAATGAAATAAGTACAAAAGATGGGGTTTTAAGTCTCCCATGGACGCTTCCTCTTTGTGTTGAGGTATGAGTTGAGGTTCCGTTCCTCGTGAAGTTGCTTTGTTAGTTCCAGGATTCTTTCTTGGCTTGCTTTGTAATGAGCCTCGAAAGTATCCCTTTGCTCCTTCAGTTGGATCCATGATCTCTGCAAGTCTTCCATATCAGTAGGCATGTCTGGGTGAAGGATGGTATAAGCTGTGTCTCCTTCAGCAACAGGTTCCATGGTAACTGGTAGGACGGCAGGACGGCAGGATATGGCATCATGAGAGTCTGAGCACGAGATCGTACCCATCTGAGATAAGCTTCCATAGGAATAGTGTACTTAGGTTTCAGTGTCTTGCTGTCAACCCTGTTTACTTTTCCCCATGCTCGTATGAATCTCTGACGGTAACCCTGAAGATCGTTGTCGTAATCAAACACAATGCCCTGAATCAACATGTCATGTGGACCATCACTCCGAGCGTAACCAAACTGTCGTAAAGCTAGAGAGGGGTTGTAGGTGATGCCTCCTCTTATGCCTAGAAGTGGCACATTAGGAAACTCCCCACAACGGTCAATGATGGTGACATTCTCCATAGACCTGGAACACCAATGGATATCTGAGTGAGAAAGTGACATGATCCTCTTGGACCATCTGAAGCCTTGCTCATTCTTCATTACTGAGCGAGGAAGGTGAGAAATAAACCACCTAGAAAGCAAAGGTATGCAGCACATCAAAGTTCCTCTTGCCCTTGTAGTACGGGTATGAAGAGAATGCAGGATATCTCCAAGCAATGTAGGCACTGGATTGTGACTCAGGAATATGTTGATGGCATGAACGTCTATGAACTGATCTGGATTGGGGAACAATACTAAGCCATATATCAGCAAGGCTAAGATCTCCTCAAAAGCATCATAGCTCATGGCCTTCAAGAACACTTGAGCCTTTTCTATCAACACCTTAGCTAGAATACCCTTGACTCCGCTTCTCGTTTCTAGAACAATGTCAGACTTCTTCAGATGTAGAGCTGCAGCAATAACCTCTGGTTTAAGTTCCTTATCCAAGCCTGTGAAGGGTCTTTGATCAAGAACAGGTATGCCCAGAAGTTTAGAGAACTCCTCCATGGTTGGAACCAGCTGATAGTCAGGGAATGTAAAGCAATGGTGCTTAGGGTCAAAGAACTGAAACAGGACACTCATCATGTTTTCATTGAACCCTGAAGTGACTAGATCCAATAGGTGACCATGTCTCTTGATGAACTGGGAATGATAAGACACTTGAGAAACCAACTCTTTAAGCTTAGCAGGTATGCCCACAAAGTTGATCCTGATGGTGTTTCTACGAGCAGAAGCCATGACCTGCAACAAAGAACAAAGATAAATCCTTTGGTCCTTGAAATGGTTAGAGAAAATGCTATGCTTATGATGCATGATGATGTCATGATGTTATGTTCAATCACAAACATGTGGCACACACAAACAAGTCACACCATAGCCCTAGGTTTAAAGGCTTGCATGAGGTTTAAAGGTCAATACCCTCCCCTGAAGTTAGATGGTTCATCCTGTCCTACAAAAGTAACCAGGTTCTAAGGGATCTCAATATCATTGATCCTTCACAAGGGTGGTTGATCAGAAGGCAACTTACTTGCCAACCAAAACCCTCCAAGTTTAAGATCTCAATGAGCGTAGTATCGAGTGTCAACCAACTTCAGTCTGCACCAAAGCCGGTTACCTCACTACTTTTCTAAAGGCCAAGATGGGATAACTAGGGTTCTAAAAGTTAGTTAGTGCATTGACAACATATGGCAGCCTCATATTATCCTCAACTTGACTTAAGGAACATAAGCACCAACCAAGAAGTCACACTAACTATGGCTACCAGATCAACCATATCGATATACGTCGTACAGTTTCCTTGGTCTATTGCCATTTACCTAAGGTACACTAGATCCGGGTTAGGATCTTTCTCACATAAGAGCACCCCAGCAAGATAATATAAAGCAAACAAGGCAAACAATTTAAAGTGATCTTAATTCCTAAGGGTACCCCTCTTAAATTGTTATCCCCAGCAGAGTCGCCAGTTCTGTAACACGGTGGGAGAACTGACATTAGTTATGTTGCGGATAGAAAGAGTCGCCACCGACTTTTATTTTATCCAAAGGAAAGGCATAAAAGAACAGGAAAGACCTTTTAAAAGATTTTTGGGTCCGGGGGGTAGGTTATGTAAAGGGAAGGTGTTAGCACCCTTTACATCCATGGTTATCCATGGGCTCTTAGTTACTTAACTCACTTTGAATTGTTTTTGAAAAGTGTAGTGTGTGAATAAAAATTTTCATAAGAGTTTAATAATGATCCATGTACGGATGCGTAAAAAACTTGTATTTTGAAAATTGTTTGAAATTGTGAAATGTTTGAAAAGTTTTTAAATGAAGTGAGTAAGCAACTATGAGGAACCTACCCTAAAGTATTAAGTCTTTCTGTTCTTTATCCTTTAAATAGTAAGACTATCCCTATTATTAAGGAATATGTAGTCATTACCTTGGATGTGAGGGACATATGAGGGACATCTGTTTAATGAAGGCAACTGTGGGGTGTATTAAGCATTTAGGAGGGACTGTCATCATTATTCGAAAGGGACTTGATCTTTATGAAAGGAAACCATTAGGGACTTGATGACTTTTCTTTTTAAGGGACTTGCTTTATACACCCCACTTGACCTTATGATTAGGCAACATTGAGAGGCAACCCTAGAAAGTGAGATGGCGATTAAAAATCGACTTACGTGTGTGAGTGTTTAATTTAATTTATCTTTTAATTAAAATGATCTAAATTCAATTTTAAAATATAATACATGTTTACACTCCCTAAATTACTAACCATAGCATAAAAATTAAATTAATTAAATATTTACAAAAATTTACACCAAGGAGCAATTACAATAATTATAATAATAAGCAATTAAAATAAATAGCAAATAAATAAATATAAATAATAAGCAAAAATAAAATAAATAGGCAATAATAAATATAATAGGGGTTAGTAAAATAAGGTTATTGAAATAATAATAATAAGCATAATAATAAAATAAATGGATTAGTAATAATATGGTTAGTAATAATAATAAACAAAATAAAATAATAAGTAAGAATTAGAAATTATTAAGAAAATATGAACAATTTAATTATAAAATTTAAAACTATATGCAACTTATTAATTCTAGACATAAAAAATTATAATTATAATATTAGCATAAATTTAATTATTTTTAAACATAGATATATAATAAAAGAATAAAATTTGGATTATGAACAAATTATAGAAAAAAATTTGGTTATAAGATTCAATTATATTAAATATTATATATAAAAAAAATTAGAAATTTAAATCATAAAATACAATTAGTTTTTTTATTATTTAGAAAATAAATTAGGGTTTACAAAATTAGGGTTTATTTAGGAAAATATTTTAAGGTTTAATGAATTTGTAAGATAAAATTAGGGTTTGATCAAAAATTATATAACAAAAATTAAATCTAATTCCTATGATATACATATTCTAATTACATAATTTAATCTATTATTTTTTATGAATATTTAATTAAAAGAAAATAAAATAATTAAGTTAAGAAAACAAAAAAAAAAATTGACAAAACTCACCTGCTGGAGCCTGGGGTCGAACCCAGGTCTCCCAGCATCCATCCACAATCAACAACCAACTGGGCTGCGTGCCACTGGTGAATACAGGATGACCAATGCTCATTATATATTAAACCTGCCAATATCATAAAATTTTGACCAAAAAGTAATGGAGGACGGGTTTGAACCCTTGTCCTTGGCTTCATCCGCACGCGTACAAACCACTGGACCATCAGCATCATTTGAAATTTAAATACAAACGAAAACTATATAATATAAAACAAAATTTGAATCCCAGGTTGCGCGCGAAAACTTCATCTTCAACCTCTGATGCTGCGAATTTACCTGCGAAAACTATTGGGAATTTTCCTGCGAATTTTTCTACGTTTGAAACCTGCAAATCTTCAATCATCACGAATATGCAATCATTTGTTAAATTAAGCACAAGGTTATGATCACCACATCTCACACAATCAATCTATGGTCTTAAAATCAATTTATAAGTCCTAAATCGAAGAACCCTAAATGTCACTCAAGAACCCTAATCATGGCCGTTTGCGGTTTAGGCACTCATTCTTCAATCTCTTTGTCCAGAAAGCATCTATGCATCATCACTAACACAAATATACAATTAGATTTCATTGTTATTGCATAATTAGTTCAAATCGAAAAAAATTGAAAGATGAATAAAATGCATTTGGGTTGTTCATATGTGCATGATTTGAATGTTGTAAATGACTCAAATATGTTCAATGATGTTCATAGAACATGTCTCCACCTTCTAATCGTCTTGAAAGGGCCTGAAATATGAAATCCGAATTTCAAATTTGGAGTGATTTTTGAAACTTATGAACTTACACTTGAGGCTGCCCAATCCGTGTGTTTGTGATTGTAATGTGTTCATTATATATGAGTGAGTGAATTAGGTCAAAGACTTCACAATTTTGATGGATATTTGGATCATTTGAAGATTGAAAAAGACTGGCCTTAAAATTTGAATATTCTTGATCTCACATTGCTATTTTTGGATGATTCTCATAACTCTTGTATCAATTAGATCAAAATATCATTTATGACATTCTAGAAGCAAAATAATTTTAAATCTTCACTATTTTTTTATTTTATTTGAATTTAAAATGATTTTTAATATGAAAAATCATAATAAATAAAAATAAAATAATGAAAATAATGAAAATATCAAATCAATTTCGTGCAAGATGTCTTAGTGTGGATTGGGTCATTACTTGTCAAGCCCATTTGGAAGAAATTGGTTTTAGACCTCCTTTTTCATCATAAACCAACTCAAAATTTCCCAACTTTGCAAGGGCACATATTCTTCAATTTTAATGCTATGAGGGTGTTCTTGGACATTTTGGAAATATTGAAGAGTCCTCTAACCAACCCCACTGGTTTCATGTCCATATCATTTACCAATCTCAAGTTATGCCCTTTTGAAGTTGTTGACTTTTTGTTGACTTTCAAAAGGACCTATAATGTCTTAGCTCATACCTTCCAAATGAAGCATTTTTGGGCTTGTCTTGTGAGTCACAAAGTTGTAGAGAATTCAATTTCCTTCAAAATGAGCTTTGGATGGAGACTTGGTGATGAAGTATGTGAAAGTTATGGCTGGTCAAAGTTCAGTTGACTTTTACTAAGGAAACCCTAATTTAGAAACTCCTGATTCTTGATGATCTGGAATCTCCTTGATGAATCATGATCAACCCTTGATCAAATGATGAATTTTACTTCATATACTTGATGTTGGCAAAAAATCATGAAGTTTGACTTTGGTTTGACCACAGTTGACCTCAGTTTGACTTTTTAACTGCTTTGACTGATTTTGACTTATCTGATCATCTGACTGAGCAAACTTTTGAGAAAAGTCTTGAAACTTGTCATGGGAGTTCTTAAACACATATAATATGTTATGAAGCTCACTTGAAGTCTTGGAAGTCCATTTAGCCTGATTAAAGTCAAAACCCTAGTTTTGGATGCATTACCTAGGAGGTGCATTGTCTGAGGGAATTGTCAACTCTTCTGACCAATTGTGAACTTTGTGAACCTTGTGAACCATCATAAAATGTCTTGTGATACTCATGGGAGGTATTGTGAACCTTGTGAACCTTGTGAACCTTCATGAAGTGACTTGTAGACTTCATGGACCTTATGGAAGGTCTTGAAAGCATTGTGAATCTTGTGAACCTTGTGAACCTTCATAAAGTAGCTTGTAGACTTCATGAGCCTCATGAAAGGTATTGAAAACATTGTGAAGCTTGTGAACCTTGTGAACCTTCATGAAGTGACTTGTAGACTTTATGAGCCTCATGAAAGGTATTGAAAACATTGTGAAGCTTGTGAACCTTGTGAACCTTCATGAAGTGACTTGTAGACTTCATGAGCCTCATGGAAGGTATTGAAAGCATTGTGAATCTTGTGAACCTTGTGAACCTTCTTAGAACACAAATTCTTGTATTGTGAGGGCAAATTTTGGGGTGCAACACCCGTGTTGTACAACACGGCCCGTGTTATAGCATCTGTTGAAAGAAAGGCATTTGGGTGATCCAGAGGCACAACACGGGCGCCCGTGTTGTGAAGACCAGAAGAAAATCTTATGTTTGGCTGCTGCGAGGGTATTCCGGACTTTTCGTGGTGTTTTGGAAGACTGATTTATACTTGACAATTATTATTGTAATGAACCACTTTTTGATTTGGGGATTTTGGATTAGAACGAATACGGGAGAAGAAGGATTGATCAAGAGCGGAAGCGATTGACGATCCGACGAATCCTAAGTTAATTGTAATGTCTAAATTTTCTTACTCTGTTTTTATTTTGATTATGAAAATGAGTGGCTAAACCCCCCAATGCCAGGGGGTGTCCCTGATTCGCTTTATGTAATGACTATTTGAATTCTTCAATTTGGAGTTATGTTTTTAATTTCGTTTCTTTATTTTATGCAACGTCCTTAACGCTTTGTCTTTGTTGGAAAATGGGATAATTGATCGTGGTGAGGATTTGGTCTGACCAACCATCCTAACCTTGTTGCATAAATTTTATCGCGATAAATATTACTGAGGAATTGAGATATTTTTGTGAAAACCTTTTTATGTCAGAATTATTGCTTGATATTCTTCTTTGACCGTTGAGGAATCAAAGTCAATGAAGAATACCAAGGGTTTTTCTTTAAAGGAATTTTGGAAAAACAGTATGGACTTAGGAAAGACACTTTCTAAAACATATCTCTAAAATTAAGGAACATTTGAGTCATTGCACTGCGAATCATACATCGTCCCTGACATTACTTTCAAATTAGTGACAACTATTTGTTTTAGTCTACGTTTTAATTTCTTTAGTTTGTTTAATCTAAATTCAAACCTTTAAACCATACTTTTGTCCAATTGAATTTAATCATTAAGAACTTATTTTCGTAAGCAGTCCTTGAGATCGATATTTGGGGTTATTCCCTTCTAATACTACATCGGTAAAAATAGTACACTTGCTATTTTCCGATCAAGTTTTTGGCGCCGTTGCCGGGGACTGCCAAAGAATTAAGTTGTTCGTGTTATATCAATTGGAATTTTGTTGCTCTGCGACTAAAATTTTACTTTTCTCTCTGTATATCATTTTAGTGTTATTGAAATTTTGTTTTCTAACTCGTGTCTAACTATTTATGCGAGGTCAGGCCTCAGCTAAATTTTCTTTTGACACAAAAGCAGAAAGAGCTTTACACGAGAGACGCCGCAAGGCAAGAGTTGATAGTCTGGCTAAGACTGGTTCAAGTGTCCCGTATCAGGAAACTGAGGACGATATATCCGTTCACTCGGAGCACAGTGACTCTGATTCAGACAGAGAAACTGACCCAGAATTCAACGACATGGCAGGGAATCAACTTGTTGCAGAGAGACTCTTAGGTGATTATGGAGGGGCAAATGCTCAACCTAACAGGATGACGATTGTTAATCAACCGGTGAATGTAGCACACTTTCAGTTGCATCCATCGACTATCCGCCAGTTAGAGAGCAAGCCTTTTTTCCGGAAGAATCAATGAAGATGCAAATAAGCATTTGCAGAGATTTCTTACTACTACAACTTCTTTGAAGATCGAAGGTCATTCAGAGGAGGCAAAACGACTGGTGATGTTTCCATTCACACTTACTGACGATGCTGAAGAGTGGTTCTACTCTCTTCCCGCATCAAGTATCACAACATGGCAAGAGATGGAAACAGCTTTCCTAAATGAATATTTTCCTGCTTCAGTGTTCATCCGGAAAAGATATGATATAGTCAATTTTAAACAAAAAGAGGGTGAATCACTTGGAGACGCTTATAAAAGGTTCAAAAGGTGTTTAACTTCGTGTCCTACTCATAATATGGACGCGACCGAGCAGATGCAAAACTTTGTGAATGGGTTGCGACTCAAGACAAAGCAGCTTATTGATACCGCTGCAGGTGGCTCAACAAACTTTTCAACAGCCACAGGTATTAAAAGAATCATAGAAGCCATTGCTTCCAATGAACACCTTGAGTTATATGATCGCACAGTGAGTCAACCGGATGGAAAAATTGATCTTAAGCTGACAGAGCAGGTTGTAAAAATGGAAGATCAAATTGCCGCAGAAGTTGAAAGAAGATTAAAGAAGATGAATCTGGGAACTCAAACAGGTGCTCAGGTTGAACCCGTTCAAGCGGTGATTTGCGAGATATGTTGTGGACCTCACTTTTCCATGCACTGTTTGGCAACTCAAGAACAGGTTGAGCAGATTAATATGTTGAGGCAGAACAATCCGTATGCCAACACATATAATCCGGGGTGGAAAAATCACCCAAATTTCTCTTGGAAAGATCATCAAGGGAACATCCAAAAACCGGTTCAAGGCCAACAACAGTATCAGCCCCAACAACAACCATATCAGCCTCCAGTGTCAAGAAAAGCTGATTGGGAAATTGCCATTGAAAAGATGGCAGCTCACAATTGTCAATTTCAAGAAGAAACAAGAAGTAACTTCAAGAATACTGGAGCCTCTATAAAGAATCTTGAAGTGCAAATGAGCCAAATTGCTCAACACCTCGCCATTCCACAAACTCCAGGAACTCTTCCTAGTGCTACTGTAACAAATCCTAGAGATAATCATAAAGTAAATGCAGTCACAACGCGGAGAGGTAAAGTTAGTGAAGAAGTTCAAGAAAATTCTGAAGGTGAAAGTCAAATGATTGAGGTTGAGCTAGAAATCAAAGAAAATGAAGAGGTTGGTAAGGAAAAAGAAGTTACCCCAGCACCGGACATCAAAGAAAAAGCGGTTGAACCGAAACCGGTGGTCAAACTTCCATATCCTACAAGAAACAAGAAGAAAGGGCAGCAAGAGAAGAATTTTGAGAAATTTCTTGACTTGTTCAAAAAGCTGGAGTTGAATATCCCATTGCTTGAAGCACTTGAACAAATGCCCACTTATGCCAAGTTCATGAAAGATATCATTGCTAAAAGAGGACTATGGGAGCTGAACCTATTATTCTAACTGAAACTTGTAGTGCTATTTTGCAGGGACTAAAGATTCCGGTGAAGAAAAAAGATAGAGGAGCTGTCACCATCCCATGCACTATCGGTGACCGATCGTTCAAGAGAGCTCTCATTGACTTAGGAGCGAGTATCAGTTTAATGCCTTTATCCATCTACAAAAAGTTGGGTATTGGTGTTGTTCAAGACACTAGGATGACTCTCCAATTCGTGGACCATTCGGTGAAGCGGCCGTATGGAGTTGTCCATGATGTCCTGGTTAGAATGGACAAATTTGTGTTTCCGGTTAACTTTGTGATCCTTGAAATGCCTGAAGATGAAGAAATCCCCTTGATTTTGGGAAGACCTTTCCTAGAAACCGGGAGAGTCATGATAGACATGGAAGGTGGAACACTAACGTTGAAAGTGTATGATGAAGAGTTGAAAATTGATGTTAGGAACACTTTGAAGTATAAAGATGATGTGGGCACTAGTAGTAACATACAAGTGTTAGAACAAATGGAAGCTAGTGAGCATTTAGAAAGTGTGTCCAAAATACCTCTAGAGAGGGTGCTGAGTATGTCCATTTTTGAAGATGATAAGGAAGTTGGAGATAATGATATGGAAGTGGTAGCTATGCTTGAAACTCAACCTATCCTTAAAAGAGTTAGAATGCACCGGTGGGAAGAGTTGCGACAGCCTATAACGGTTGATGAAGGCAAAGACAAGCCGAAAATATCAGAATTGAAGCAACTTCCCGAGAATCTCAAATATGTCTTTCTTGACACGGAAGAAAAATGTCCCGCTATTATTAGCGCTAATTTGAAAGATATGCAAGAAGGCAAGTTAATTGAAGTCCTTAAGAAATTCAAGGGAGCAATTGGGTGGAAGATTGAAGACCTTAAGGGTATAAGTCCCACGGTGTGTATGCATAAAATACTTATGGAAGAAGATCACAAACCGGTCGTGCAACCCCAAAGGAGATTGAATCTGGTGATAAAGGAGGTAGTGCGAAAAGAAGTTGTTAAGCTGTTGGATGCAGGATTAATCTATCCGATATCCGATAGTGCTTGGGTGAGTCCAGTACACGTGGTGCCCAAAAAGGGGGGAACAACTGTTATAACAAATGAAAAGAATGAGTTGATTCCTACTAGAACTGTTACGGGATGGAGAGTGTGCATTGATTATAGAAGATTGAATTTGGCTACGAGAAAGGACCATTTTCCGTTGCCATTCATTGACCAAATGTTGGAAAGACTAGAGGGACATGATTACTATTGTTTTCTTGATGGTTACTCCGGGTACAATCAAATTGTTGTTGCACCGGAGGACCAAGAGAAAACGGTGTTTACATGTCCCTATGGAATTTTTGCATATAGAAGGATGCCATTTGGGCTATGTAATGCCCCCGCTACATTCCAACGATGCATGACATCCATTTTTGCGGATATGCTTGAAAAACACATGGAAGTGTTCATGGACGATTTCTCCGTGTTCGGATCCTCATTTGATCACTGTTTATCTAACCTTTCACTTGTTTTGCAGCGATGTCAAGAAAGCAACTTAATATTGAACTGGGAAAAATGTCATTTCATGGTGCGAGAAGGCATTGTTCTTGGTCACAAGATCTCACAAAAAGGGATCGAAGTTGATCAAGCCAAAGTGGAAGTGATCTCTAAGTTGCCTCCGCCAATCAACGAGAAGGGTATAAGAAGTTTCTTGGGACATGCGGGTTTTTACCACAGGTTCATAAGAGACTTCTCAAAGATAGCCAAACCTTTAACCACTTTATTGGTTAAAGATAAGGCTTTTGTTTTCAATAAGGAATGCAACGACGCTTTTGAAACACTTAAAAAGGAATTAGTGTCTGCACCTATTGGTATTGCTCCTGATTGGTCCCTACCCTTTGAGATTATGTGCGATGCTAGTGACATTGCGGTAGGGGCTGTTCTTGGACAGCGAAGAGGGAAATTGCTTCATGTGATTTACTATGCTAGTCATGTTTTGAACCCTGCACAGATAAACTATGCAACTACTGAGAAGGAGTTGCTAGCGGTTGTGTATGCCTTCGATAAATTCAGGCAATATCTGTTGGGTTCAAAAGTGATTGTTTACACTGACCATGCTTCTTTGAAATATCTTTTTGCTAAGCAGGATTCAAAGCCCAGGCTGTTGAGGTGGATTTTACTCCTCCAGGAATTTGATATGGAGATCCGTGACAAGAAAGGGTGTGAAAACACTGTTGCAGATCATCTTTCTCGGATGTCACCAATTGAGGAGACTGAAGAACAACGCCCAATAAAGGATGAGTTCGCTGACGAACACATCCTAGCTGTTATTGGGGTGCCTTGGTTTGCAGATGATGCAAACTACCTCGTTGGCGGTATTATACCCGACGATTTTGATTCTAACAAAAGGAAAAAGTTTGTTCATGACTGCAGGTTTTATTTATGGGACGATCCGTTTCTCTACAAAAGAGGGGTGGATGGCCTTGTGAGAAGATGTGTACCTGACGAAGAACAAAAAGATGTGCTGAAAGCATGTCACGACTCTGAGTATGGTGGACATTTCAGTGGTGATCGAACAGCAGCTAAAGTCCTTCAATCCGGACTCTACTGGCCATCATTATTTAAGGATGCTCAAGAATTAGTGAAAGAATGTGACAGATGTCAGAGGACTGGGAATATATCAAAAAGAAACCAGATGCCCCAAAACTCTATGCTCGAGGTTGAGTTATTCGATGTATGGGGGATAGACTTCATGGGGCCGTTTCCACCGTCGTTCGGAAAAAACTATATTTTGGTGGCAGTGGATTATGTGTCCAAATGGGTGGAGGCTGTTGCATTGCCCACCAATGATGCTAAGGTTGTGGTGAGACTCTTAAAAGAGAACATCTTTGCAAGGTTCGGTGTCCCGAGGGCATTAATAAGCGACGAAGGGACACATTTCTTGAATCACCTTATGGAGAAGCTGCTGCAAAAGTACAATGTTAAACACCGGATAGCTACTCCATACCACCCCCAAACGAGCGGCCAAGTTGAGGTGTCAAATAGACAACTAAAACAAATCCTGGATAAAACAGTGAATTCATCTAGAAAGGATTGGTCTATTAAATTGGATGACGCTTTATGGGTGTACCGAATGGCTTTCAAAACGCCTATCGGTATGTCACCATATCAACTGGTTTACGGAAAGGCATGTCACCTACCTTTGGAACTTGAACACAAAGCTTTTTGGGCGTCTAAGTATCTTAATATGGATTTGTCAAAAGCTGGAAGTTCAAGGATTCTTCAACTTCACGAGTTAGAAGAATTCAGGAATCGGGCGTATGAGAATGCTAAAGTTTACAAAGAGCAAACGAAAAAATGGAATGATAAAAGGATTCAAAGAAAAGAGTTTTGGGAAGGACAAATGGTCCTTCTGTACAATTCAAGATTGAAGTTATTCCCAGGCAAATTAAGGTCTAAATGGTCGGGACCTTTTGTAGTTCACAAGGTATTTCCTCACGGAGCTGTCGAAATAAAAAATCAGACCAATGGAGATGTTTTCAAAGTGAACGGGCAGAGATTAAAGCATTACTTCAAAGGCCAGACCACTGGTGATGTGCATGTCACTCGTCTTACTCAGTAGTATGACGTACCGTCGAGCCATGCGACGTTAAACGCAGCGCTACGTGGGAGGCAACCCACGAGTTTTTCATTCTTACTTTTGTTTGTTTCAGTTTTGTAGGTTGTGTGTATCACTGGTTCTGAGAAGGAAAGAACGAGGTTGGATGGCGGGCAAGGAAGATCAGAAAATCAAGAAAAAGTGAAAATCAGGGGTGCAACACGGGTGCCCGTGTTGTACAACACGGCCCGTGTTGCAAAGAGCAGAAGAACTCTGGTTTTTGTGAGAAGTTGAAGAAGATCCAGGGATGCAACACGGGTGCCCGTGTTGTGCAACACGGCCCGTGTTGCAAGTACTGAAGGATAGTGTTTTTTTAATGAAATTGTGAGGAGGAACCAGGGAGGCAACACGGGTGCCCGTGTTGCGCATGCGGGAAGCTAAATTTTCAATTTTTTTTAAGTTTCCCAACTTTATTCTGTGGGCCCCACGTGTTTACTCTCATAACTTCTCATTAGTGGCTCATTAACCACTCATTTATCATAAACCTTCATCTTCCTCAACCTCCATTCTCTTTCAAGAACCCTAACCCCATTTTCATTTTTCATAAAACCTCCATTTTCTCAATCACCCACTCACCAAAACACACTACCCCGTTCACAAAAATTGTTCCCCATCCCTCCTTTGTCACTTCTACGGTGACCGATTTCTCTAATCTTTCATTTTTTTCGTGTGCTTAATTTGTGCAGGTGAGAACAATGCCTCCTCGAAAGGATACCGGTAAGAATGTTGCTGAATCTTCTCGTCCTCGTAAGAGAGCACACCGAATGCCGAATGCTCATGGCATTTTGTTTGAGGACCCGGAGCATCAAGCCAAATATGCAAAGTTGGTAAGGCGTAGATTGATACCGGCCCGATACATGTGTAATGAAACTCTTGAGAATCTAGGGCTTAAATTCGAAGTTCATAGAATGTTTCACAGTATTGGCATGCTTAATTTTATGCAGTATGAAGCGCCAACTTTTGAGCGCATAACCTTGGAATTTTTGAGTTCTTTACAGTTTCAGCTTAAGCATACGTGGACCGGATCCGACACAGAGTACTTCGGTACTTTGAAGTTCCGCCTATTTGACAATGATCATGTGATGTCAGTTGCTGATTTGGGAAAGATATTAGATCTTCCAGTTTACGGGCCTGGTTCACCGCCGAGTACATTTGTGGCAGGATCATTCTGGAAGGATATCACCGGCAGTACCGAGTATGCCGCGGCGTCGGCAAAAGCTTCATGTATTCATAACCCTTGCTTTAGGTATGCTCAGAAAGGGTTGGCTTATACCCTTTTATGCCTGGGCGATAGCACAGGAGTGGCGACACAGCGAGAGTTGTACTTCCTGTATGGGATGGCAAACAATGAGCTGATCAACGTTGCGGCTTTCGCAGCAGACCACCTGAAGCGGGTAGCCAATGCTGCCTCAGGTGAGATCTCTGTTGGAGGGATGATTACGCAAATTGCTGAACATCTTGGGTATGCTGATAGGTTGCTTGAAATACCTGCAGTGGCAGGTAAGACCAAAATCGATCTTGAAACCTTAATCAACCAAGGTATGATAAAAAGCTCTCATAATTATTACTCTGTGATGACTCGGAACAAGCATTTGATTTCTTTACCTGTGCCGAATTTGATTACTATAGACAATAGAGCTAACTGGTTGTATGAGGACCCTATGCAGGGTGGAAACGATCAGTTTGATGAGTATTTTTCAGATGAGGAGGATGAAGAAAACCAAGCTGAAGAGGTGCCGGTTCAAACTGCTGGTGGATCATCAAACCAAGCAACCGGTCAGTGGAATGTGTCCAAGGAGCAGTGGGACGAAATGATCAAAGAGAAGACCAGGAAAGGGGACCTCATCGATGAGCTGCATTCATGGATGCAGCAGATGAAGCTTCATGGATTTCCTCCTGAGCAGTGATAGTTGTGAGTCCCCTCCGACATTGGTTCTTCAACAGTGAGGACACTGTTAAGTTCAAGTGTGTGTATGTGTGTGTGGGGGGGTTAGTTTTCATGTTTTCGTTTATTTTGTTTTAATCTATGTTTATTTTTAATAGTGTCGTAGTGTCGGCTTGAAGATTATAGCTATGTGTTATTTGAAAAAACACCCCTGAGTTGACCTGTTGTGTGTTGCGAGTGAATAATGAGAAAGTATATAGGATGTGAGTGAAAAGAAACTCGATGAGAAAAATATGGAAATTTTTTTTTGATGTGTAGGTACCACATGAACACACTGAGTCTTCGGAATTAGGAACGAGTTCGACATGTAGATTCGTGCCATGGTACTTTGATCTGAGAAGTAAACCCGAAGTAGTTTCTATTGATATATCTGGCTTTATCTATAATAATTGTGTGTACAAAGTTGATCCAAAAGAGAAAAAGGCTTGAAGGCACCGAAAAAATAAATGAATAAAAACATTAGAACGATCGATCCTTCTAAGTTGGGTAACCCTCACCAGGTTATTCAACCTAACGGCGGTTGAACATAAATGTTTCCCTAAGGGACAAAGAAAAATCGGTGCCAACAATTAAAAAGGGGATCAATCTTGTACACATAGTGAAAATCATTAAAAGCCTTAAAAGTGATTGTCCGAATGAAAAGGGTTGAAAATCGAAAAATAAGACCTAAGCCCGAAGCATAGTCGGAGAGGTTACCGAAAAGGAGATTCAGATCTGTGGTTTCCCACGGTGTAGTGTTTGTGTGATACCTATACTGAGAGAGAAGTACCAAAAAGAACTCATTGGGTGACTTGGAACGAAGGATCCACGTATGAGTATCATAATTCATCTTGCTAGTGTTTTAAGGTATAAATACAGGATTTTTGCTTGAGGACAAGCAAGAATTCAAGTTTGGGGGAGTTTGATCAGTGATATTTAGTGGTAGTGTTCAAGCCGGTTTTCAGTGTCCTTTGAGTCTAATTTTGTTCGTTTGAAGTATTTCGTTCATGTTTCGTCATAGTTTTCTGAATATTGCTTGTAAGTTAGTTTTAATCGTTTTATTCTGTTTTTATCTGTGGAATGGGTTACGTGGTTGTTTTTTGATGTGTTTTCAGGTTAATATGTAATCGGTTGTTCGACGCGTCCGAAGAGATGATCCAAGCATGAAAGATAGCGGCAAAATGGGATTTCAGAGGCACAACACGGGTGCCAGTGTTGTACAACACGGCCCGTGTTGTGAATACCAGAGGAAAAGGATATTTGCGAAGAAAAGGAGAAAGTCAGAGCTATAACACGGGTGCCCGTGTTGTACAACACGGCCCGTGTTATAGCATCTGTTGAAAGAAAGGCATCTGGGTGATCCAGAGGCACAACACGGGCGCCCGTGTTGTGAAGACCAGAAGAAAATCTTATGTTTGGCTGCTGCGAGGGTATTCCGGACTTTTCACGGTGTTTTGGAAGACTGATTTATATTTGACAATTATTATTGTAATGAACCACTTTTTGATTTGGGGATTTTGGATTAGAACGAATACGGGAGAAGAAGGATTGATCAAGAACGGAAGCGATTGACGATCCGACGAATCCTAAGTTAATTGTAATGTAAATTTTCTTACTCTGTTTTTATTTTGATTATGAACATGAGTGGCTAAACCCTCCAATGCCAGGGGGGTGTCCCTGATTCGCTTTATGTAATGACTATTTGAATTCTTCAATTTGGAGTTATGTTTTTAATTTTGTTTCTTTATTTTATGCAACGTCCTTAACGCTTTGTCTTTGTTGGAAAATGGGATAATTGATCGTGGTGAGGATTTGGTCTGACCAACCATCCTAACCTTGTTGCATAAATTTTATCGCGATAAATATTACTGAGGAATTGGGATATTTTTGTGAAAACCTTTTTATGTCAGAATTATTGCTTGATATTCTTCTTTGACCGTTGAGGAATCAAAGTCAATGAAGAATACCAAAGGTTTTTCTTTAAAGGAATTTTGGAAAAACATTATGGACTTAGGAAAGACACTTTCTAAAACATATCTCTAAAATTAAGGAACATTTGAGTCATTGCACTGCGAATCATACATCGTCCCTGGCATTACTTTCAAATTAGTGACAACTATTTGTTTTAGTCTACGTTTTAATTTCTTTAGTTTGTTTAATCTAAATTCAAACCTTTAAATCATACTTTTGTCCAATTGAATTTAATCATTAAGAACTTATTTTTGTAAGCAGTCCTTGAGATCGATATTTGGGGTTATTCCCTTCTATTACTACATCGGTAAAAATAGTACACTTGCTATTTTCCGATCAATTAGTCATAACTTTGCATTTTTCTTGAGAATGTCCTTAGGATTTTGTACTAATTTTCATTATTTGAAACATTCTCAATATTTCAATCAATAGCCACACATGTCAGGACTTGTATCATTCTTGGATTTTACACACATAAGTACTTCTTACTCAGAAACTTATTAATGCAAATGGTCTTATCCTTGATTGCAATACTGATCTTGCAATGCGAATTGAGAACACACAAGAATTAATGGGAAAAGCATTCACCCATCTGTTGTATGCATCTGCCGTTTGGATGATAAATTTAGTGCTTAAAACCTATCTCAATTAAAATCTTGTAATTTGCAGCCAATTTAAATTTGAATTGTCATCACATGACCTAAAGTAACCATTAGAATCATAAGACTTGCTTGAGGTCACTTGGTTTGGCTAGTAGTTTGTGTACTGGTTTGTGAATTAATATTGTGGAATAAAAAACTAACTAAAAATCAAACATTAATTGAAATTAAACTAATAAATCCTAAAATACAAATTAAAATAAACAAAAAGTAAATAAATAAATAAAAGAAAAGTAACTTAAATAAAAACTATTAAGCTAATGAAATAGTAAAAATTAAACTGAATAATAATAAAAAAACTTTAATCCTAAGCTAAACTAACTTAAGTTAAAAATAAAATATAAACTAACACTAATTCTGCAAATTAAACCAAACTAATTAAAATTAAAAATTAATTAACTAATTAAAAGAAAACTACTTGAAACTATAATTACACAACCTAAATTTAAATAAAAAACTAAGTGCTTTTTGTTTATAATAATTAAAATACCATTTCCCTTAGAACAAGCATAATAAAATAAATGATAACTAGAAATTAGACTAAACTAAATTCTAAGAAGTCTAATACAATTATATAACTAGAAGATAAAATAAAAATAAAAGATGTAATGAGACTAAAATCTAAAAAAAAAACGAGAAAAAAGCGTCAGATGAAAGACATTTTCTGAAAAAAGTCCGGTCAAAATTTAGGGTGTGACAGTTGCCCCTATTTAATCATCTTGAACCTGAATGTATAAATAACAAAGGTTTTTAGACATTCGAGGTGGAAAAGGATTAAATATTAAAATACCTAAAATTTTGACCGATTGAAGATGAAATGCACTGTTATGCAATACTATGAATTTATGAGGGACTCTTTTCTTATGCTGAGGATATGACATGCGAGACGCAATGAAACCTAACATGCTGACTTTATGATGAATATGCTGAACATGGTATGATGATGACAAATGCAGCGGTGATCCACAAAAACACAAATGAGGGCAAACACTCACTGGGGATAACAATATGTTGGGGATGACACGACAGATACAGGATGTATTCAAAGTGATAAATTAGCAGGTTCAAGCGTAACTGTTGGCACTAAGAATGACATAAGACGGAAAACAAAACGTAAGATTAAAGACAAACTATCTGAAGTGATGAGTTAGCAAGTTCAAGGTGGTAACTGGGGATTCTAATGCAACGATTCGGTGATTGAGAAAAAATGGAAAAGACCTCGACTCGGCAGTCAGGAGAATAAAATAGCAGACATTGACACCGCGGTCAGGAATGAACTAACATCGACACGGTGATCGGGAAATAAAAAGACAGGCATTGACACGGCGGTCGGGAAAATAAAATGACAGACATTGACACGGTGGTCGGGAAATAAAAAGACAGGCATTGACAACGGTGGTCAGGAAAATAAAAGACAGGCGTCGACACGGTGGCCGGAAAATGGGATTGACACGGTGGTCAGGAAAATAAAAGACAGGCGTCGACACGGTGGCCGGAAAATGGAATTGACACGGTGGTCAGGAAAATAAAAGACAAGCGTCGACACGGTGGTCGTGAAAATAAAATGATTGACATCAACACGGTGGCCGGAAAATGGAAATAACAGATATTGACACGGTGGTCAGGAAAATAAAAGACAGACTTCGACACGGTGGTCGTGAAAATAAAATGACTGACATCGACACGGTGGCCGGAAAATGGAAATAACAGATATTGACACGGTGGTCAGGAAAACAAAACTCAACATGGCAGTTGAAGAAATAACAGTAAATTCAAAGTAGTAAATCAACAGGTTCAAGTGTAACTGTTGAGACCGAGAATTGGAAAATGAAAATAGTATTCAGGCAGTGGCTTCGTGCAAACACATTGATACTGGGAGTAGCATGCGAAGCGTTTTAAAGATAAACCAAATGGTTCTAAGCGACCAGCTAGCAAATAAGAATAAATGTTGGGGTTTTCAACGGGATAAGCGACCAACCTCAAGGAATTCTTTAAATGAAAAGTTCAAAGAAGAACTTTTTAGGAACTATCAGGGAAACACAGATGCATTTGAATTAGACAGTTCTAAGTCTTAAGCAAACAGCTTAAAGGATTCATGCCAATGATAATTGGGCTTAAAAGAAGTATTGGTTGTATTAAGGTACATCAAGAAGGGTCTCTGCAGGGGATACCGGTGTTTCTGGGGAAAAACCTAGGTTAACCACACTGCGGGGTACCAACAACAATGGATTTAAAATAACAAAAGACAATAATCTGGACCTGGAGTTAGACAGGCGACAACTGGGGGGAGACAAATGATTATGCCAAATGCGTATGATTGAACATTGATGCGAATGATCATGATATGCAAATAATGACTCTAGGGAGACAGAGAGTTTTGACAAAACAGGGGAGAGCAGGATCCCAACGCCAATACTTAGACGAGCAATAAGAAAGATGATGGGGAGATGTCTTCAAACTTGGAAATCAATGTTTGGTCCAAGGGTCCATCTAAGAGTGCTATCGGCTTTTAATTCTCTGTGGGGACTTCTGTAATATTTGCAAGGGAGTGTTGCTACACGCCAGAGGTTTTTTTTTAGAAGACAGAAAATCTTTTAATCTTTCTAAAGTCAAAGAAATTTGAATGTTTTCCAGTGTGTTTTCAAAAACTGTTTTAAAATTTTTGTCATTTTCAGAGTTAAATTGTAATTCAGTTAAGACATTTTGCATAACAAAGAAAATAAGGAACTGAAAGACAAAGTTTAAAGGCAAAGGTTGTATTTATTTAAGAATGGTAGCTTGCCAATAGCAAAAGCTCCATGGGAAATTACAATTTGAAAATGGCAGTGGGGAAAGGTCTACATTGAATCCAACGACCACTATAATCCCTAATAACTAAAACCGCCCAACACCTTTCTTCTGACAAGAGCAACTGGATTGGTCTTCAAGTAATGATCTTCAGTAATGGTAAACACTATTTGATACAGTCAAATGCCTTTGTCCCTAATTTTTGCCTGGACCGCCCTTTCGGGTTTTCAATCCACCGGGACGCTCTTTTTTGCCTAAGCCGCCCTTTCGGGTTTTCAACTTAGCGAGCTCTATTTTTTTATTTTTATCCCTAACTTTTGCCTGGATCTCCTTCATAGATTATGATCCACCGAGATACCCATTTTTGCCTAGGTCTCCATTTTTGGTTTTCGACCCATCGGGTTCTATTTAGGCATAATATTTTTTGACTGCATCAGAATTCACCGGGTGTTTCAGTTGTTCACCATCCATAGTTGTGAGGATTAGGGAACCTCCGGAAAATGCCACTTTTACAACATATGGGCCTTCATAGTTAGGACTCCATTTTCCACGCATGTCTTTGTGGACTGGCAAGATTTTCTTGAGTACAAGATCTCCTTCTTTGAATTCTCGGAGATGGACTTTCTTGTCAAAAGCTCTTTTGATGCGCTTCTGGTACAACTGGCCATGGCACATGGCAGTCATTCTCTTCTCATCAATGAGGTTCAACTGGTCATATCTGCTCTGGACCCACTCAGCTTCTTCCAGTTTGGTTTCCATCAAGATCCTCAAAGATGGTATCTATACTTCGATAGGGAGAACTGCATCCATCCCATACACCAAAGAGAAAGGGGTTGCCCCTGTTGGAGTGCGAACTGAGGTTCTGTATCCGTGTAAGGCATATGGTAACATCTCGTGCCAGTCTTTGTAAGTCTTCACCATCTTCTGCAAGATCTTCTTGATGTTCTTGTTCACAGCTTCAACAGCTTCGTTCATCTTCGGATGGTAAGGAGAAGAGTTATAATGTTCAATCTTGAAATGTGTCACACAACTCCTTCATTGTCTTGTTGTACAAATTGGTCCCATTATCTGTGATGATTCGGCTTGGGATCCCATAGCGGCAGGTAATTTTGTTCTTGATGAAGCGGGCGACTACTTGCTTTGTCACATTGGAGTAGGAAGCTACTTCTACCCACTTGGTAAAGTAATTGATTGCAACCAAGATAAACCGGTGACCATTGGAAGCTTTAGGCTCAATTTCCCCTATCATGTCAATGCCCCACGTTGAGAAAGGCCAAGGCGATGATAGAACATTCAAAAGGGTCGGAGGTACGTGCACCTTATCGGCATAAATCTGGAATTTATGACACTTCCTGGCGTACTTGAAACAATCTGATTCCTTGGTCAACCAGAAATATCCAGCTCTTAAAATCTTCCTGGACATGGCATGTCCATTGGCATGTGTTCCAAATGATCCTTCATGGATTTCCCTGATCAATAGGTCTACTTCGCGCTTGTCCACACATCTGAGCAGAACCATATCGTGATTTCTCTTATAGAGCACATTGTTGCTGAGGAAGAACTTGGATGCCAATCTTCTCAGAGTCTTCTTGTCTAGAGTCGTTGCATCTGCAGGGTATATTTGATTTTGCAAGTAGTTCTTGATGTCATAGAACCATGGTTTCTCATCAGTTTCTTCTTCGACCAGTAGACAGTAGGCTGGTGTAGTTTTTCGCTCGATTATAATGAGTGGAGCTTCATTAAGAAATCTGACTTGAAACATAGAGGCCAACATAGCCAAAGCGTCTGCAATTTGGTTCTCTGCCCTCGGAACATGATGGAAAGTGACTTCATCAAAGTATTTGATTAATTCCACAATGTGGGCACGGTAAGGGATCAACTTCTCATCACGGGTTTCCCATTCACCTTTGACTTGGTAGATTACTAAGGCTGAGTCCCCGTATACTTCAAGGATCTTGATTCTGGTATCAATTGCAGCTTCGATACCCAAAACACATGCTTCATACTCAGCAATGTTGTTTGTACATTCAAAACATAATTTGGCCGTGAAGGGAGTATAACCACCATCAGGGTTCATCAAAACAGCCCCCACACCATGCCCCATGTAATTAGAGGAACCATCAAACATCATATTCCAACGAGAACCTGGCTCGGGACCTTCATCTGGACCTGGAACTTCACAGTCCTTTATCAACATAATGTCCTCGTCCGGGAAATCGAATTTCAAAGGTTCATAATCTTTGACAGGATAATTAACAAGGTATTCAGACAAAACACTGCCTTTAATAGACTTCTGGGTTACATACTGGATATCATATTTGGATAACAACATGTGCCAACGGGCAAGTCTTCCAGTCAAGGCAGGTTTCTCAAAAATGTACTTTATTAGATCCATCTTCGAGATCAACAAAGTAGTGTGACAAATCATATATTGCCTGAGGCATCTGGCAGCCCATGCTAAGGCACAACAAGTCTTCTCTAAAAGTGAATATCTGCTTTCACAATCTGTGAACTTCTTGCTTAAGTAATAAATGGCATGTTCCTTACGACCAGTTTCGTCTTGTTGGCCTAAAACACAACCCATAGATCCCTCAAGTACAGTCAGGTACATGAAGAGAGGCTTCCCTGGAGTAGGTGGGATTAATATAGGAGGTTTCTGCAGGTAAACCTTAATCTTCTCAAAAGCCAGTTCACAATCAGGACTCTACTCAATTGCTTGATTCTTCCGGAGCAACTTGAATAAAGGTTCACATGTAGCAGTCATGATGGAGATAAATCTGGAGATGTAGTTCAGTCTCCCAAGGAAGCCTCTGACTTGCCTTTCTGTTTTTGGAGCTGGCATCTCTTGAATTGCTCTGACCTTATCTGGATCTACTTCAATTCCTTGCTGACTAACAATGAAACCAAGTAATTTTCCTGATTGGACACCAAAGGTACACTTAGCTGGATTCAGACGCAGTTGGAACTTTCTGAGACGCTCAAATAACTTCAGGAGATGATTCAAATGATCCTCCTCACTCTGTGATTTGGCAATCATATCATCCACATAAACTTCTATTTCCTTATGCATCATATCATGGAAAAGGGTGACCATTGCCCTTTGATAAGTGGCTCCTGCATTTCTAAGACCGAATGGCATAACCTTGTAACAATACGTGCCCCATGGTGTGATAAAAGTGGTCTTTTCCATATCATTAGGATCCATCTTGATCTGGTTATATCCTGAAAATCCGTCCATGAAGGAGAAAATAGAAAACTTAGCAGTGTTGTCAACCAAAGTATCAATGTGCGGAAAAGGGAAATCGTCCTTGGGACTGGCTTTGTTCAAATCTCTATAGTCCACGCACATGCTAACCTTGCCATCCTTCTTGGGGACTGGCACAATGTTAGCTACCCATTCAGGGTACTTTGCAACTGCGAGGAATCCATCATCAAACTGTCTTTTGACCTCTTCTCGAATCTTCAGAGCCATGTCTGGTCTTGTTCTTCGGAGCTTTTGCTTTACTGGCGGGCAATCTGGTCGAAGCGGCAACTTATGAACAACTATTCATGTGTCTAACCGGGCATATCCTGATACGACCATGCAAACACATCCACATACTCTTTGAGAAGCTTGACCAATCTTCCTCTGATGTCTGCCCCAAGTGTTGTACCGATCTTGACTTCCTTCTTATCTTCATCGGTGCCAAGGTTGATGGTCTCTACCTGCTCCTTATGTGGCTGAAGATCTGTGTGCTCATACTCAACTAATCTTGCCAGTTCTTCGGGAACGTCACAATCTTCCTCACTTTCATCTTCCGCTTGGTAGATGAGCGAATCGAAGTCAGGAGAGAATATAGAGTCAATGGATTCAACAGGGTTTTCATTTGTTCTGCATATGGGAATGATTTTCTTTTATTAAAAGTGAAAATAGAGGGATGCAAGAAAACTTCTTATTAGCTTTGAAAGATTGTCATTTTCTTTTAAAAGTGAAAAGAGGAAAAACAGTAAATAAAAACAAAGTAAGAATTTAACAAAATGCCTTCATTGATTGAATAACTTGAAAATGAGAGGGGGCCCTACAAAATGATCCCATAACCTTGGGCAGAGCTAGGGAACTTTGAAAACACTTAAAGAAAACAATAAATTACTTTGACAATGGAAAAAATTCTGGGATCTCAACTGCCTCTCAATTGCCCAAAGCTGCTTCACACTGATAAACCAAATGATCCACATCTTCATCTTCAGCATCCCCACTAATTGCATTGATCTGATAGCCGACGCTGGAAAACACCTCTTGAATGGTCTTTGGACGTCCTCTGATGGAGGTTGACGCTCCTTCCTTCACATGAGTTGGTTTGTAACCCAACCCGTAACGATCTAGCTTCTGTTTGACTTCAATGACATCACCCCAACCTTCATGGCTTCCTTCTTCAATTGTGTAAATAGTACTCTTCAATGATGCAAAAGATGGAATACTCTTCCCCTTTGACTCTTCTACTTCCATAAGGACGACATTGGTTATCTCTAGAGCTTGGAAAGTAGTTTCCAAAGCATCTTCATCAGCCTCAATGTAACTAAAGGAGGAAAGGTTGCTGACCATGAGATCTTCTTCACCAGACACATTTACCAGCTTATTATCGACCACAAACTTCATCTTCTGGTGTAAGGTAGAAGTGACTGCCCCAGCAGTATGGATCCAAGGTCTTCCCAGCAAACAACTATAATTAGGATTAATGTCCATGACCTGGAAAGTGATCGTGAACACCTGTGGTCCAATCAAGATTGGCAAGTCGACCTCTCCAATAACAGTCCTCCTTGACCCATCAAAAGCTTTTACAATCAATGCACTGGGCCTCATCCCAGCAAACAACTATAATTAGGATTAATGTCCATGACCTGGAAAGTGATCGTGAACACCTGTGGTCCAATCAAGATTGGCAAGTCGACCTCTCCAATAACAGTCCTCCTTGACCCATCAAAAGCTTTTACAATCAATGTACTGGGCCTCATCTCTGCCCCTTGATAAGATAACTTGGCAAGTGATGGGCTAAAGACATATCTAATTATGTGTCTAGCGGTATCTTAACTGCAAGTGCACATCCTATCGAAGTAATATTTAAGATTATCGATCCACAGGGACTCTATGGTTACTTAGTGCTAGAGGAATTTCTAGTTTAGCTAAGGTGAAGGGTTGTCACGATTTTTGGTTGTTTTTAAAGATTAAAGGCGGGAATTAAATTTAAGTTTAATAAAATAATACTAAGGCGGTCGGTATGTAATTATGCTAACTTAGGCGGGTCAATCTAACTTAGGCTTATAAAGATGGTTCACTTAATCTATTCTGTAGAGGTTACCAGTTTAAATATCTTTAACTCACACTCTCGTGGTCTTATCTCAGATCTTACCCCTAAAGCCCTATTCCTGCTCTCGCTAGCCCATAAGTGTTTAGAAATAATTTTTGGAAACTTAGTAATTCTAATTTATTTTAAAGCGCTCTCGTTGTGTTTAATTTAAATGCCTAACTTTAGCTATCTGGTTAAAATCTCACACTCTCGTGGTCTTGACCTAACCTAATACACTTTCCTTACTCTCGTAACAAAAAGGTTGATTTTATAATAAAAAGTCTCAGCCAGAATATTAAGCTCTTAATTATTTTAAGCCTAGAGTTGATTTTACCGATTTAGTTTGTTTTAATTACATACCGCCCTAAGGTTTTTAGCTACTCATTATTGTTGAACCAGACAGAGGCAGAGAAACATAAAATAAAATATGCATGGCAGAAAAATAAATATTCAACATAAATATAAATGCAATTTAATATAAACCTGGATAACAATAAAAGTAGTAGACTCCTTCTTCCACAGGCTGGAAAGCTCGGAGTATTGACTGGAATCGGAAATAAATTCTAAAAGAATCTGAAGGCTTTGAAACAAATTAATTTATAACAATTTCCTGATGTTGGAAATTGTTATAAGGTTGGTTGGGATACAAGAAAAGTAAAGCAAGAAAATAATGCTGGAAAAATAAAGGGTGCAAAATAAAATCGGCAGAGCTTCCGCAAGAAAATTAAAAACTAAAACTCTCTGTCTATTGTTCATTCAAATTAAGCTATTTATAGAGAACTAAATGGGCTTGGCAGTTGGATTTTTGTGTTTGGGCCTCGTAGGAAAATGAGAGAATCCAGGGAACGTGGAGTACTTGGTCTGCTGGAAAATAGGCACGTTGGTCTTCATGCAGCGTAACGTTCATGACCAAGTCTTCAGTCAAAATAACCTAGTTTTCCCTTGTCACGGTCGTGACAAGGGTGTCACGTTCGTGTTCCTTGTATGATATGCGTCACGGTCGTGAGTGCTCCTTTTAGAGTGTCACGGTCGTGACACCTAGGTGACGACCGTGAGTGTAACAAAATATGCAGGTTATGCAGAATTCCTCATTTCTTCATCTTTTAACGGTTGTTTTTGCTCATTTCACTTGTGGCTCATGATTTAGCTCTGTATATGATGTACCTGCAAAATGGCAAAGAAAACTCGAGGAATCAGGTGTTAAAACGACAATTATGCGATAAAACGGTATTGAAACATAGCAATATAATCGATACTTTTTCTCGTTATCAAACTTCCCCAAACTTAAACCTTTGCTTGTCCTCAAGCAAATAGTCGGTTGAAAATTGTCGGACAAATTTTTATCGACGCACACACATAACAAACCGTACGAAGGATCGTTTTGTTAGATAAACCGGTACTTTGATAAAACACTAACGATACACTAATGACACAAGCAACAAGCTAAGTCGTCGACTTCCCATTAAACGAAACATTCGGTAATTGCGATACGATTCCACCTAGAGTCTTTCGATCTTATTTCGCCCAGTTTCATTCTAGCGCAATCACATTAAGCCATTTGCCTTAGCACGCACGTAGTGGAGTAGCCGGTTAGCGACTTTGATCCTTTATAAGCACGGGGTCTGGTACACGAATGTGGTAACCCTTCATACATTATCCAATTTGGAGGTTGGGGGGGATCGAACCGTAGCACGCCCTACCAAGTTCAGAACCAGTACCTTTGAACCAACCCGCAATGGACTCCTTCTCATATTTCTCGTTTCTTATATGCGACCGTGTACTTTGGTGCAATTTCTTTTCATTTGCATCGAGATATGAAGGATCATTATAGATTAGGCATCAAACACTTATATTCATCGGCTCCCCACGTGGTTTGTGTTCAGACGGTGTTGACTGCTAGTATAAACTACTAGGGGTTACTTTAGAACTGAAACTTAAGGTGTATTCGTAACAATTATCGGAACGGAATTGCTTAAGTGGGAAGTCTAAGGTGTCAAGACTGTATTGATCTTGTTGAATCGTTCTCAGCTTCCTAATTATGATTTCGTAGGTAAGTCGGGTAATGCGAAGAATTAATTAAAGATTTTTTTCGGTATGGCTAAATAAACGGGGAAAGTTCGAAACTAAAGAAAATAGCACAAAAATTGCTCGTTTCATTAACTTACGAAAAGGAAATACAACGGAATGGAAAAGTGCGGAAAGGGAAAAAATTGCGGAAAATGAAAGGTACCTCTCCCACACTATATCAGACATTGTCCTCAATGTTGTGATATAATAGCGGTTAAAGTACAATACAAACAACGAAAACGGAAAAACATAAACAAAAACTAAAACTAAGGCTGCTGATGACCACGGCCTCGGCTTCTGGTGCAGGAGCGTCTGGTCGGAGTCGCTTCAGGATCAGAACCGGTACCGGTGATAGCAGTGATATCAATGCGCAAAGCCTCTAGCTCGCTAAAGATCTCTCTGAGCTTCTCATCAGTAGACCTCTGGTTGGTTGCAATAGTGCGGAGTAATGCATCATGCTGCTCCTTCTGCCTTCGCTCTAGTGCGGCATTCATCTGGTTTTGCTGATGAATCGCACGGAGGACTTCCTCAAGTGTATATTCTTGTGCAGGAGGCTGTCGGGTGGATGATTCAGGAATGTCCTGAACAGGCTCAGCTGCATCCATGGTGTCTTGCATCTCGTCCGCTGGTAGATCGGCCTGCTCATCAGGAATGGGGGCGTGGTCGGCAGCATCCGGTAAAGCAAAGAGCCAGTTGGCTCGGCTAGACGGATCGATGCGGTCACGACACGACAAGATGATATGGTGATAAACAGTGCCTTGGATAACAGGGTTAAACCTGTCATCCTCTCTCTGTGCAATCAAGTGTGCGGACCTGCAATAATTCTTGGTTAGGAACTCGGAGGCTATGCTAGGCAAATTGACGACCAAGTCACCAAGATCCAGCTGAATGGCGAGGGTAGTGACAATGCCGCCTATGTAAAAGGGGGTTGCGCCTCTTTGCGCTATGGACTGGATATGGGACAGCATGAACGGGGCAGCATTAATGGGCTCGTCATTTAGGGCGCAGTGCAAGAACAAAAGCTCCTTGGAGTTGAGCTTATGGTTACTTTCTCGTGCAAAGATGGTGTTGCAAATGATGCGATGAAAGTATCTGATCGCCGGGTTGTGGATATGCGTAGCATTCATGCTCTGAAAGGCTGAGGCACGGGTGTTGGTGATGTCGTGCCATAAGGTGAAAGCGGTTTCACTGAAATTGTCCGGCACACGGAGGTGAGCTTCATTCCCGTGATCGAAGCCTAGCAACTCGGCTATCCTTGTTTGCGAAACTTCGAACTCCCGGCCGAGCAATCTGAACTTAGCAACGCCGGTGAGCTGACTCTGAGAACCGGTAGGAGTGATGTAATGGAATGAACTTAGGAATTCCAATGTCAGAAGCTCGAATGTGGGCTGGGGCTGACTGCAAAGATCCCACAGACCAACCTTTTGAAGCAGGCTCTTGACACTGTTAAGCATTCCCAACTCTCTCAAACAGACAGTGTCGACATATCGCATGGGTTGAACACCACGGTTCTGGAATCGGATGAACCTCTGTCTCTGGTTTTCTCCATGCTCGCCATCTCTAAATTGAATTGCTTCCATTGCATGCAAGAACAAGAGTGAGATGAGAGGTTTTTGGTTTTTTTGAGAAAAGTGATAAAATGAGAGGAAATTGGTTCGGATTAATAATGCAAGGTGAGAATGTGATAGGTGTGAAGTTAATGGAGAGGTTAATGGGGTTTAATTTTGGTAATGGGAGGTTACGGAAGTTGGAAGAGATAATGGGGGATTTTGAAAGTTATGGAAGTTGAAAAAGGAAGAGGTTGCGAAGAAGAAACAGTTATGTTTCTCACGAATCCTATAACTGGGGTCGTCACGGTCGTGATGGAGGGATGACGGTCGTGACGCGCTAATTAGCTTGTCACGATCGTTAGGGGGTGAGGACGACCGTGAGGGCTTAAGATTTTGAATAATTTCCAGAATGCATATTATCTCTCTCACGCTATGATTTATATAATATTTTCTTATCACTTCTCACTCTATTTTAAACATAAACAACATATAATATATAATACCAACATAGTACTTGTAAATTGCATCACACGAGAGATTACATAAAACATTAATCAATTTAAACATAACAGTAAATAAATTGAAAGCATATAAATTGATTAAATTGGAAAAATTTGTAAACTAGAAATGCTTTGCTTGATAATTGAAGTGAAATTACATTAATGAAAATACGGTACGAAAAATGTTCGCGAAATGTAAAACTAACTAGAAACGAAAACAATAAGTAAAATAAGCTAGATCACTACAACATTTTTAAAAGTGCTTCTTCAAATCTTCGATTGCAGAGTTCAGGTGGTAGAATTGCTCACATGTTATGTCAGTTAGACCTATAATGTCCAATCGCATGCTCTTAATCTCATCCTTAACGGTATTTATGTCGGCTTGGTAAGCTTCAAGAGTGTTCATGATTTTCTTTAAGTTGTCAGCATAATCTACTTGATTCACTTCAGGGGTTTCAATCACTTCGTCAGTGTGGTCAATGTCATGGTAACTAGGAGGTGTCTCAGGGTCACTTTCTACATCGGTCATTATATCATCCCTTATCTTGTAAGATTGAGGTGTTTTAGGAGTAGATGGATAGTCAGGAGGGGTTAACTCATAAAGCCAATTATCCTTATTGTGAACACTTACTCTAGCATGGTTTGGTAGTGTGAACAGGGTTACTACTTCATTCCTGATTAGGTACTCGAAAGGTGGATGTCCTAAATTCCTTATGATATGGCGGTTAAAGCAAAAGTTAAGATTCATAGGACGGATGGTACCTAAACGGTTACACCTGTGTAACTGGTATCTAAGTCCTAAGGCATCAGCAATCATGGTGACAAGACCTCCTACTAATATGGGTAGATCAGGTTCTTCTTGGATTCGGGTGAAGGTTTGCATCATGAAAGGCACACCATTGACTGGCTGTCCATTAGTGAAACATGACATAATGAATATCTCATATTTAGATACTCCAGTAAGGTTTTCTTCTTTTCCAAAGAAGGTGTGGGCAAGGATCTTATGGAAGTAACGGATAGCAGGGTTATGTATCTCATCATTGTTCATGCTATTTGGTTCAGGGTGGTAGTTTCCGGTTAATGTTCCCCAAAAGAAATCCAGCTCAATGTCCATCAATTCCACCTGTGTGGTAGTAAAAGCAAAGGGTCCACTAGGAAATCCTAATAAGTCAGCTAGTTCTTTATGGTTAAAGTCATATTCTATTCCAAATAGGCGGAAACTGATAAATCCTTTCCTGAGTCCAAAACCGCGCTCGGGTAGGTAAACTAAGGAGCTAAGGAACTCAAGGGTAAGCTCGCGGTAAGTCACAAACTTTTGTTGAATCAGTGCATTCTCCCATCCAAGTCGGTTAAACAAGTATAGGATGCTATCATGTATACCTAAGGTTTCCATAGTCAGATCATCCGGGTACAGAGTCAAATCCATTGGTCTCTGTGATAACTCTTCAAATTTCATTCTTTGGTTCCTACCTCTAAATTTGGTTTCCATAAGGTTAATCGGTTGGTTAGCCATAGTTAGTGCAAATACGGAGGAAACAAATCAGGGGGAGAAGGAAAGTGGAAAAGACTTTAGAAAATCTGTAAAAGTGATTTAAAATTAAAATAAGGAAAAAATAAGAAAATAAAATGCATAAATAAAAGCAATAATAGTAATAATAAAATAAAACTATAATAAAATGACAAAACAAATAAACTAATAATAAAATGATAAATGACAAAATAATAAAATGATCAAAATGATTTAATTGATTAAATGGGTTGCCTCCCACTAAGCGCTGTTTTTATCGTCTAAAGCCTGACGTAATGCTTAGGTGTAGATTAATCAGGAAAATTAGTGGACAACTCTAAAAGCCTTAGACTATTTGCATAATATTTATTTTCAACTTTATGATAATGTTTTAAACGTTGTCCGTTTACTATGAATGGTTCACTATTCCTACCCTTAATTTCTATTGCTCCGCTCGGGAACACTCTAGTTATTTCAAAGGGTCCTGACCATCTAGATTTTAGTTTTCCAGGAAAGAGCCTAAGTCTTGAATTAAAGAGGAGTACAACGTCTCCCACACTAAATTCTTTCCTCGATAGGCGTTTATCATGCCATCGCTTAGTTCTTTCTTTATATATCTTAGCATTCTCATAAGCATCTAGCCTTAACTCTTCTAATTCGTTAATATCTAGGATTCGCTTTTCTCCTGCAGCATTGTAGTTTATATTGAGAGTTTTGATCGCCCAATAAGCTTTGTGTTCTAGTTCTACCGGGAGGTGACAAGATTTTCCATAAACTAATTTAAAAGGTGTAGTTCATATGGGTGTCTTGTAAGCTGTCCTATAAGCCCATAAAGCTTCATTAAGTTTAGATGACCAATCTTTCCGAGATATGGCGACAGTCTTTTCTAAGATTTGTTTGATTTCTCTGTTCGAGACTTCGACTTGTCCACTTGTTTGTGGATGATATGGTGTTGCCACACGGTGTCTTACTCCATACTTAGATAGTAATTTGTCAAAGATTTTTGAAATGAAGTGCGAGCCACCGTCACTTATGACGAGTCTAGGCACACCAAATCTGGGAAAGATTATATTTTTGAAAAGCTTTATCACTACTCGTGTGTCATTTGAAGGAGAAGCTATAGCTTCGATCCACTTTGAAACATAATCAACAGCTACGAGTATGTACTTATTACCGAAAGATGATGGGAATGGTCCCATGAAATCTATTCCCCAGACGTCAAAGATTTCCACTTTCAATATTCCTTTTTGAGGCATTTCATCTCTTCTTGAAATATTACCGGTGTGTTGACACCGATCGCAATTTATAACAGCGATGTGGACATCTTTCCATAGATTAGGCCAGAATAGGCCGGCTTGCAAGATTTTTGCACAAGTCTTGGAAGTGCTTGCATGTCCACCATAAGGAGATGAATGGAAATGAGCAATGACATCTTCTATTTCTTCTTCGGGAATACATCGACGAAAGATTCCATCGGGTCCTCTTTTGAACAATAATGGTTCATCCCAATAGTAATGTTTGAGATTGTGAAAGAATTTCTTTTTCTGCTGATAGGTTAAATCAGGTGGAAGAGCTCCTGCAGCTAGGTAGTTGACAATGTCAGCGTACAATGGCAGTCCTACAATCGTTTGGATTGTTTCCACGGGTTCTGGTTCATCTACGTCTAACTGAACTGGGTCGCTTCCTATTTGTGCTATCAGCTATTCTTACGGAAAATCATCGTTAATCGGCACTTATTCGGGTTTAATACCTTCTATTCTAGATAAATGGTCCGCTACGACGTTTTCAGTACCTTTCTTATCTTTTATTTCGAGATCAAACTCTTGTAAGAGTAAAATCCATCTCAAGAGTCTTGGTTTAGCATCTTTCTTAGTCAATAGATATCTGATAGCAGCGTGGTCTGTGTAAACGATTATTTTCACTCCTACTAGGTAAGAACGGAATTTGTCAAGCGCAAAGACAATTGCTAACAATTCTTTTTCAGTAGTGGCGTAGTTCATCTGAGCAGAATCTAAGGTTCTACTGGCATAGTAAATCGCATGAAGTTTCTTGTCCTTCCTCTGGCCTAGAACTGCGCCTACAGCATAGTCACTCGCATCGCACATGATTTCGAAAGGTAATCTCCAGTCAGGGGGTTGCATGATTGGTGCGGTGATGAGGGCTGTTTTTAGAGTTTCGAATGCTTTAAGACAATCTTCATTGAATATGAACTCAGCGTCTTTCATTAATAAACCGGTAAGAGGTTTAGTGATTTTCGAGAAATCTTTGATGAATCGTCGGTAGAAACCGGCGCGTTCTAAAAAGCTTCGTATTTCTCGAACGGTTTTAGGGGGTTGAAGATCTTTTATGACTTCTATCTTAGCTTTATCAACTTCAATTCCCTTGTCGGATATAACGTGTCCTAATACGATTCCTTCTCTGACCATAAAATGACATTTCTCCCAGTTAAGCACGAGGTTTACTTTTACACATCTTTCTAACACCATTTCGAAATTTGATAGGCATCCTTCAAAACTTTGCCCGCATACAGAGAAATCGTCCATGAACACTTCCATGATGTTGTCTATAAAATCTGCGAAGATTGACATCATACATCTTTGAAAGGTTGCAGGAGCGTTGCATAATCCAAAGGGCATTTGTCTATAAGCGAACGTTCCATAAGGGCATACGAATGTAGTCTTCTCTTGATCATCTGGGTGGATAGGGATTTGGAAAAATCCTGAGTATCCATCAAGATAACAGAAATAAGAATGCTTGGCTAATCGTTCTAACATTTGATCTATAAAAGGTAGCGGGAAATGATCTTTTCGAGTGGCTTTGTTTAGTTTACGATAATCAATGCACACTCTATGTCCCGTCACTACTCTTTGCGATATCGATTCGTCTTTAGCGTTTTTCACAACAGTGATACCTCATTTCTTTGGTACAACATGTACTGGACTAACCCATTTACTATCCGAGATTGGATATATTATTCCGGCATCTAGTAGTTTCTTAACTTCTTCCTTTACTACAGTGCTAAGGATTGGGTTAATTCTTCTTTGAGATTCTCTGGAGGTTTTGCAATCTTCTTCTAGCAGAATACGATGCATACAGATTGAAGGGCATATTCCTTTGAGATCAGATATGTTATATCTTAATGCAGTTGGATATTTCTTTAAGACATCTAAAAGTTTCTTTGTTTCGATTGTTCCTAAACTGGAATTTATTATAACTGGTCTTGTACATTCAATGTCTAAGAATTCGTATCTTAGGTTCTTAGGTAAAGTTTTTAATCCTAATGTAGGTTTATCTTTACTTGGCATGGGATCCGGTGTAAGTGCTAAACTTTCGCTTAGACTATCATAATTTCGGAGGGATTTGAATTTTCATAATTTCAGAATAGGTAGTTTCTTTCATTTCCATTTCTCTTACACATTCGTCAATTACGTCCAATAAATAGCATGTATCCTCTATAGCTGGTGATTGTAAGAATTGTGTTAAAATAAATTCAACTTTCTCTTCACCTACTTCAAAGGTTAGCTTTCCTCTCTTTACGTCTATTATAGCTCCGGCAGTAGCTAAGAATGGTCTTCCTAGTATGATAGGTGTAGTGGAGTCTTCAGAGATGTCCATGATTATGAAATCGGTAGGGATGTAGAATTGTCCTATACGTACTGGGACGTTTTCTAGTATGCCTACAGGATATTTAACAGAGCGATCGGCTAGTTGAACAGACATTTTAGTTGGTCTTAGGTCTCCCATGTCTAGCCTTTTGCAAATCGTTAAGGGCATAACACTGATACTGGCTCCTAAATCGCATAGAGCTTTGTCAATGACGAATTTTCCTATTACACAGGGTATAGAGAAACTTCCTGGATCTTTTAGCTTAGGAGGCATATTATTCTGAATTATGGCGCTACACTCAGCAGTAAGTGTAACTGTTTCGTTATCCTCTATCTTTTTCTTATTGGATAAGATTTCTTTTAGAAACTTAGCATACGAGGGCATTTGGGTGATAACTTCTGTAAACGGAATAGTAATATTCAACTGTTTCAGAAGTTCGACAAATTTCTTAAACTGGCCCATCGTCTTGGAATTGGTTAATCTCTGAGGGTACGGAATTGGTGGTTTATAGGGTGGTGGAGGCACATAAGGCTTTTCTTTCTCCACTGCCTCTTGATTATCATCTTCCTTTTCTTCTGGATCATTCACCAATTCAGTCAGTTTATCTGGTTTTTGGTACATGGCTGGATTGTCAAGTCTTGGATCGGTAGGTCCGTCAAGTTCCTTGCCACTTCTTAATATCACATCATTGGCCTGTCCTTTCGGATTAGGTTGAGGTTGTCCAGGAAATACTCCAGCTGGTGCAGCGGTAGGTGCTTGTTGTTGAGCTACTTGTGAAATCTGAGTTTCAAGCATTTTGTTATGTGTAGCTAATGCATCTACTTTGCTTACTAATTGCTTAATCTGCTCACTAGTGTGTATGTTTTGGTTTAAGAAGTCCTTGTTTGTCTGAGATTGGTTAGCTATAAAGTTCTCCATCATCAATTCAAGGTTCGATTTTCTAGGGACATTAGGAGCAGTCTTTTGATATCCTGGTGGTGTAGATGGTGCTTGACCTGGTGCGTATAAAGCATTGTTATTCTTATAGGAGAAGTTCGGATGATTCTTCCAACCTGGGTTGTATGTGTTTGAGTATGGGTTTCCTTGAGCATAATTCACTTGATCTGTGGGAATTCCTGTTAATAGTTGACAATCAGGAACTTCATGTCCTGGAACTCCACATAACTCACAGTTAGGTGTTACTGCAGCCACGGTGGCTGTTGGTGTTATGGCCAAGTTGTCGATCTTTTGGTTTAGTTGGTCAAACTTTGCATTGACTTGGTCCATACTACTCACTTCGTACATACCTCCTTTTGTTGGTTTCTTAGTTGCGACTCTCTCGCTTCCCCATTGGTAATGGTTTTGAGCCATACTTTCGATAAGTGCATAAGCATCGTTATATTCTTTGTCCATTAGTGCACCGCCTGCGGCAGCGTCAATTGTCATTCTTGTATTGTACAAGAGTCCATTATAGAAGGTATGGATGACCATCCATTCTACTAATCCGTGATGTGGACAAAGTCTCAGCATATCTTTATAGCGTTCCCAAGCTTCGAAAAGTGATTCGTTTTCCCTTTGCTTAAATCCGTTGATATGAGCTCTCAGCATAGCTGTCTTGCTAGGTGGGAAATATCTGGTCAAGAAAAATCTTTTTAGTTCCTCCCACGTAGTTACTGAATTCGAAGGCAGAGATTGAAGCCAGGCTCTCGCTCTGTCTCGAAGTGAAAAAGGAAACAGATGTAATCTAATAGCTTCTTGGGTAACTCCATTGGCTTTTACGGTATCTGCGTATTGCACAAAGATCGAAAGATGAAGGTTCAGATCCTCGATAGGATTTCCGGCGAATTGATTTTGTTGCACGGCTGATATCAGCGAAGGTTTTAGTTCGAAATCGTTTCGGTTGATAGCCGGTGCGGCAATGCTGGAATGCGGTTCAGCTTGCGAAGGACTAGCGTAATATTTGAGTGGGTGATTCTGTTCTTCAGCCATCTCTGCGTCCTTTGATGTTACGACTGGTTTAGGTGGATCTACTTGAAGATCTGGAATATTGTAATTTTGTTCGTAATTGAATATTCGTCTTCTTACGTGTAAGAAGCGTTCCGATTCTGGGATTAGAGGTTGCAAGTCTTCGCCTTTAGAGCGAGTACTTGGCATACACTCGGGAATTTAGATTAAGAAAAGAAAATAGTTGTTACCTTAGTCTAGACAATGCTACCCTAAAGTGCACTAGTAACTAAATTAAGGTCCCCGGCAACGGCGCCAAAAACTTGATGGGCTAAAGACGTATCTAATTATGTGTCTAGCGGTATCTTAACTGCAAGTGCACAGCCTATCGAAGTAATATTTAAGATTATCGATCCACAGGGACTCTATGGTTACTTAGTGCTAGAGGAATTTCTAGTTTAGCTAAGGTGAAGGGGTTTCACGATTTTTGGTTGTTTTTAAAGATTAAAGGCGGGAATTAAATTTAAGTTTAATAAAATAATACTAAGGCGGTCGGTATGTAATTATGCTAACTTAGGCGGGTCAATCTAACTTAGGCTTATAAAGATGGTTCACTTAATCTATTCTGTAGAGGTTACCAGTTTAAATATCTTTAACTCACACTCTCGTGGTCTTATCTCAGATCTTACCCCTAAAGCCCTATTCCTGCTCTCGCTAGCCCATAAGTGTTTAGAAATAATTTTTGGAAACTTAGTAATTCTAATTTATTTTAAAGCGCTCTCGCTGTGTTTAATTTAAATGCCTAACTTTAGCTATCTGGTTAAAATCTCACACTCTCGTGGTCTTGACCTAACCTAATACACTTTCCTTACTCTCGTAACAAAAAGGTTGATTTTATAATAAAAAGTCTCAGCCAGAATATTAAGCTCTTAATTATTTTAAGCCTAGAGTTGATTTTACCGATTTAGTTTGTTTTAATTACATACCGCCCTAAGGTTTTTAGCTACTCATTATTGTTGAACCAGACAGAGGCAGAGAAACATAAAATAAAATATGCATGGCAGAAAAATAAATATTCAACATAAATATAAATGCAATTTAATATAAACCTGGATAACAATAAAAGTAGTAGACTCCTTCTTCCACAGGCTGGAAAGCTCGGAGTATTGACCGGAATCGGAAATAAATTCTAAAAGAATCTGAAGGCTTTGAAACAAATTAATTTATAACAATTTCCTGATGTTGGAAATTGTTATAAGGTTGGTTGGGATACAAGAAAAGTAAAGCAAGAAAATAATGTTGGAAAAATAAAGGGTGCAAAATAAAATCGGCAGAGCTTCCGCAAGAAAATTAAAAACTAAAACTCTCCGTCTATTGTTCATTCAAATTAATCTATTTATAGAGAACTAAATGGGCTTGGCAGTTGGATTTTTGTGCTTGGGCCTCGTAGGAAAATGAGAGAATCCAGGGAACGTGGAGTACTTGGTCTGCTGGAAAATAGGCACGTTGGTCTTCATGCAGCGTAACGTTCATGACCAAGTCTTCAGTCAAAATAACCTAGTTTTCCCTTGTCACGGTCGTGACAAGGGTGTCACGTTCATGTTACTTGTATGATATGTGTCACGGTCGTGAGGGATTTGTCACGATCGTGAGTGCTCCTTTTAGAGTGTCACGGTCGTGACACCTAGGTGACGACCGTGAGTGTAACAAAATATGCAGGTTATGCAGAATTCCTCATTTCTTCATCTTTTAACGGTTGTTTTTGCTCATTTCACTTGTGGCTCATGATTTAGCTCTGTATATGATGTACCTGCAAAATGGCAAAGAAAACTCGAGGAATCGGGTGTTAAAACGACAATTATGCGATAAAACGGTATTGAAACATAGCAATATAATCAATACTTTTTCTCGTTATCAGCAAGCATTCTTTTTGGCAAAACATTCAATGAAGATCCTGTATCCACAAGAACTCTTGCTAGAGTATCCTCCTGACATTTTACAGATATGTGGAGAGCACGGTTATGGTCCAAACCATCCTTTGGAAGATCCTCCATACTGAAGTTGAGATTGTTACATGCAGTGATATTGGCAATGATTCCATCAAACTGATTCATCGTTATATCATGCTTAACATGGGCTTGGGCCAGTAATTTCTGGAGAGCACCCTGATGGGCCGGTGAATGCATAAGAAGTGATAAGATAGATATTTTGGAAGGTGTTTGATGTAGCTGATCAATAACCTTATAATCACTTTCCTTAATGATTCTGAGAAATTCTGCATCCTCCTCTTCCAAGACTAACCCTTTATCCTAGTTGATAACAGTGGGAATTACGTCTTTAGGTGGACCTGGTGGGGTGGTATTGACTTGCTGAGTATAAACACGACCACTGCGAGTTAAACGACCTGCACCTGCTATGTCAGCACTTGCCACTTTTGAACCTTCTTTCTGACTAGCCTGTTCAAACTTTTGATGAACCTCACCTGTATCATACTTCCATGGAACTGCTTTGGTATCTTCATAAAGGAAAGGGTTACTTCTTTGTTCAAACCTCGGTTCTGGCATATTAAAAATGGGCACCACTGGTTCTGGCATATTAAAGATGGGTTGAACTCTTGAGGACTCAGGCAGGTTGAACATTGGTACCAAGGTAGAATCAGATTCCGGCAGGTTGAAAATGGGTTCAATCATTGCCACCTCATTCCTCTTCGCACGACCGCTCACTTGTAAAACACCCAGATTAATCAAACTTTGAACATCTCTCAAGACCAACTCACAATTCTTATGACAGTTCTTCAGCATACCCACTTCTACCAACTTTACATGGAAGTCTCTAAGCGGGGTTTTGATTTCTGTGGCATTGAAAATCAAATCTTCGCCAGTCTCGTCAATAATGGCATTTATGGACCCATGCTTAGGTAAAGGATTATTTTTAACATTCGGACCCGTATCTCCAAATGACAAAATGTTTTTATCTATTAGATCCTTCACAACATACCTCAAAGCAATGCAATTTTCCAAATCATGCCCCGGAGCACCTTCATGGAACAAACAGTGGGCACTTGAGTTGTAACCTGGTGGAAGCGGATCTGGTGGAGGACCCAAAGGCCTTGGAGTAACCAAGCCTTTCTTCAGTAGTGAGGGATACAATTCAGTATAAGTCATAGGGATCCGAGGATGGAGAGGCCTTCCTCCTGGTCTTCTATTCTAAAAGTTGGAATTCGGATGAGGAGCTGGAGTCCTCTGCTGGTAGGCTAAAGCATTGGGCGCTTGTTGATAGCCTGAATTGTTGAGCATTGGTTGATAGGCTGGGATTACTGGAGCCACTTGCTGATACATCGGTACTGCTTAAGTTGGCCGATACATCGGGACTTGTGGATTATATGACGGTTGAACCGCCGCCACATAAGGATGCTGAACATACTGTGGTGGGTAGATATACTGGGGTTGAGCCACAGGTGGAGGTCTCTGCCAAAGCGAATTTCTCCTTTGACTCGTCATTATTGCATTCCTCTCGCCCTCTTTCTTCTTGTGGAAATTACTGGTAAATTTCTTGACATTGTTTCCACTACCATTGCTGGAACTGCTAGATGCACCACTCATCTTTCCATTTTTCAGTCCCAGTTCAACCTTGATTCCCACGGCTACAAGGTCAGAGAAGCTAGCAGTTACGCTTCCTACCATTCTCTCAAAGAATTATGGTCGCACCGTGTCAACAAACCAATCAGCTAACTCCTTTTCAGACAAAGGGGGATCTACCTGAGAAGCGGTCCCTCTCCACCTCTGAGCATATTCTTTAAATGATTCGGAATCCTTCTGTGACATTGTAACACGGTGGGAGAACTGACTTTAGTTATGTTGCGGATAGCAAGAGTCGCCACCGACTTTTATTTTATCCAAAGGAAAGGCATAAAAGAACAGGAAAGACCTTTTAAAAGATTTTTGGGTCCGGGGGGTAGGTTATGTAAAGGGAAGGTGTTAGCACCCTTTACATCCATGGTTATCCATGGGCTCTTAGTTACTTAGCTCACTTTGAATTGTTTTCGAAAAGGTGGAGTGTGTGAATAGAAATTTTCATAAGAGTTTGATAATGATCCATGTACGGATGCGTAAAAAACTTGTGTTTGAAAATTGTTTGAAATTTGTGAAGTATTTGAAATTTGTTTTGAAATAGTGAGCAAGTAACTACGAGGAACCTACCCTAAAGTTTAAGTCTTTCTGTTCTTTATCCTTTAAATGGTAAGACTATCCCTATTATTAAGGAATAGGTAGTCATTACCTTGGATGTGTGGGACAAGTGAGGGTCATTTGTTAATGAAGGCAACTGTAGGGTGTATTAAGCATTTTGGAGGGACTGTCATCATTATTCGAAAGGGACTAGATCATTTATGAAAGGCAACCATTTAAGGGACTTGATCTTTGATTATGAAGGGACTTTGCTTTATACACCCCACTTGACCTTTTTGAATAGGCAACATTGAGAGGCAACCCTAGAAAGTGAGATGGCGATCAAAGATCGACTTACGTGTGTGAGTGTACAATTTTATTTATCTTTTAAATTTAAATGATCTAAATTAAAATTTTTAAATATAAAACATGTTTACACTCCCTATTTTACTAACCATAGCATGAAAATTAAATAATTTAAATATTACAAAAAATTACACCAAGAAGCATTTACATAATAATGATAAGCAATTAAAAATAAATAAGCAAAATATAAGTAAAATAAATAAATAAGTAATAATAATTATAATAGGGGTTAGTATAATAATATAATAATAAATAAGGTTAGTGAAATATTAATAATAAGCATAATTTAAAAAATAAATGGATTAGTAATAAACATGATTAGTAATAATAATAATAAACAAAATTTTAATGGCTTAATAGAAAAATAAGAACAATTATATTAATTAATCATAAAATTTAAAATTATAAACAAATTAAATAAATTATGAACATATTATGAGAAATTATTAAATTTGCAAATTTTTTTAGAAATTATTTTCATATATAATTAATTATAAACAACAAAAAAAAAATATTTTCATATTATAAACAAATTAAACATTTTAATTTCTACACATATTTATATACAAAATTTTAAGTTTATAAATAATTTATTAAATCAAATATTTTAATTAAATTATGAATACAAATAATGATATAAAAGGAGAAAAGAAAATTAGGGTTTAATTGTTTAGAAAAATAAATTAGGGTTTGTCGAATATTAGGGTTCATTTTATTTACAAAATTAATTTAATGAATATATATATATATATTATAAATCTAAATACCTAAAAAACTAATTTTTGAATTAAGAAAATAATATTTTTTTAGAATTTAGAAAATATAGTATAAACATATTATAATTTAAAAAATCATTTTAATTTAATTTATGAAATAAAAGGAAAACATAACAAAAGAAAATAAGAAACCAAAAAAACAGGACCTGGGATTTGAACCCAGGTCCTTTACCTGGAAAATGAAGAGTCTTGCCACTGGGCCACGCTGCACTTGGTGCAAGAAGAATGAACTCAAATTTGTTTTGTTCTTTAAACCTGAAAAATCAGAAAAATAATGAAAAAGCAAAAGGCCTGGGGGAGGATCGAACCCAGGACCTCTCAAACACACACACAAGTACATGACCAATCCTGCTGGGTGAGCGCATCTGTTAACATCTTCACAATAATGCATAATATATTATAATAGCTTAATACCTGGAAAAAGAAACAAAAAAGAACTAAAGCCAGGGTTCGAACCCCTGCCCTTTGCTTCATGCCTGCGCCTCATTACCAACTGATCCACATGTCATTTGTAATAACATAACAGAAACATAATATAATAAAATAAGTTTTTTATTTGAATTTGACTTTCGCGCCAGTCAACTTCTTCTTCTTCCTCATAACCTTCGCATTTACCTGCGAATTTCCCTACCAATTTTCCTGCGAATATCAAATTGCAGCAATACCTACGAAACTCAAACATTGACAAAACAGCAAAATTTTGTGAAATTGATTAGTGCATTACATTCTACAAGGTCTATACAACTCAACCATGTCTCTAAAATTCATTTATAGTTGATGAATCGAAGAACCCTAAAACGGCCATAAAACCCTAACTATGGTGGATTACGATTCAAGCCATGAAACTTTGATTCAATTGTCCAGAAACAATCTATACAACATCACAAACAAAATTATACAAACAAAATTCGTTAGAATGCATTGGATTAGTGTAATCGAAAAATTTATATTCAAGAACAAATGTGATTCGGTTAGCATGATATGGAGTGTTTGGGATGCATATGAGTATTGGTTTCGATTCTATGATGTCCAAGGATCATAGTTGTGTCCTTAGTTTACCTTCAAATGCCTTGGAATGTCAAAACCGAATTTGAGTTTTTTGCTTGAATTTTGAAAAGTGAAACTTACTCTTGAGGCTGTCAAAATTCGTGTCTTTGGTTAGGGTTACACTAAGTACTTATAGGACAATGTATTAGGTCAAAAAGATTGATCACTTGTGTGGAAATTTTGATCTAAAAAGATTCAAAAAGATGGCCTTTTAAAAATCAAATATCTTGCATAAACTCTTTCTATTTTGAGAGGATTTTCATAACTCTTGTATCAATCATGTTTAAATGTGATTTAAAACTTTCTAGAAGCAAAATTAAAATTAATTTTCATTATTTTATATTTTATTTGAATTTAAAATGACTTTTTAATATAAAAATCATAATAAATAAAAACAAAATAAATAAAATTATGAATAAATTAATTTAATTTCGTGCAAGATGTTTTGATGTAGATTGGGTCATTATTTGGTAAGCCCATTTGGAAGAAATTGGTTTTAGACCTCCATTTTCATCATAAACCAACCCAAAATTTCCCAACTTTGCAAGGGCACATATCCTTCAGTTTTAATGCTATGAGGGTGTTCTTGGACATTTTGGAAAGCTTGAAGAGTCCTCTAAACAACCCCACTGGTTTCATGTCCATATCATTTACCAATCTCAAGTTATGCCCTTTTGAAGTTGTTGACTTTCAAAAGGACCTATAATGTCTTAGCTCATACCTTCCAAATGAAGCATTTTTGGGCTTGGCTTGTGAGACACAAAGTTGTAGAGAATTAAATTTCCTTCAAAATGAGCTTTGGATGGAGACTTGGTGATGAAGTATGTGAAAGTTATGGCTGGTCAAAGTTCAGTTGACTTTTACTAAGGAAACCCTAATTTAGAAACTCCTGATTCTTGATGATCTGGAATCTCCTTGATGAATCATGATCAACCCTTGATCAAATGATGAATTTTACTTCATATACTTGATGTTGGCAAAAAATCATGAAGTTTGACTTTGGTTTGACCACAGTTGACCTCAGTTTGACTTTTAAACTGCTTTGACTGATTTTGACTTATCTGATCATCTGACTGAGCAAACTTTTGAGAAAAGTCTTGAAACTTGTCATGGGGGTCCTTACACATATATAGGATGTTATGAAGCTCTCTTGAAGTCTTGGAAGTTCATTTAGCCTGATTAAAGTCAAAACCCTAGTTTTGGATGCCCTGCCTAGGAGATGCATTGTCTGAGGGAATTGTCAACTCTTCTGACCAATTGTGAACTTTGTGAACCTTGTGAACCATCATAAAATGTCTTGTGAACTTCATGGGAGGTATTGTGAACCTTGTGAACCCTGTGAACCTCATAAAGTGACTTGTAGACTTCATGAACCTCATTAAAGGTCTGATAAGCATTGTGAATCTTGTGAACCTTGTGAACCTCATAAAGTGACTTGTAGACTTCATGAACCTCATGGAAGGTCTTGAAAGCATTGTGAATCTTGTGAACCTTCATGAAGTGACTTGTAGACTTCATGAACCTCATGAAAGGTTTTGAAAGCATTGTGAATCTTGTGAACCTTGTGGACCTTCTTAGTACACAAAGTCTTATATTGTGAGGGCAAATTTTGGGGTGCAACAGACATACTCAACAGTTGCCTTCTATCGGGAGAAAGGTCCATATTGTATTTGTACTGCTGGATGAAAGCATCTGTCAAGTCTTGAAAACTGCGAATCTTCGACTGGTCTAGCGTTAGATACCACTTGGAGGAGATTCCCTTCAGACTGTCCTGGAAGCAGTGGATCATTAATTTGTCATTGTCCACCTGCGCAGCCCTTCTTCGATAATACATCAAGAGGTGGTTCTTAGGACATGTCGCGCCCTCGTACATGTCAAAAGTGGGTATCTTGAACTTTGGAGGTATTACCAATCCAGACACCAGACACATCTCTCTAGCAGCAGCCCTAAAGATCTGGTCGCCTTCGATTGCTCTTAACCTCTTCTCAAGGGTCTCAAAATTCTCTTGCATCTTCTCATGTTTCTCATTTCCATTCTTCGACATATCTGGCACGTCATACACCTGAGGGTCGTTAAAGTATGGTTGGGCACGGGTGTGCACAATGTCTGGTGTAAAATTAGTAACTACATGGTTCTCTTCGTTAGTCACAGGAACAGCTTGCTGAGCAGCAAATCCTTGAGGGGGAGGTACAAATCCCTGGGAAGGAAATGCAAGACCCTGAGAAGGAGGTGCGAAACTTTGAGAAGCGAAACCTTGGGAAGGAGGGAAAAAACCCTGAGCAGTAAGTCCTTGGGAAGGAGGAATAAAACTTTGAGAAGCAAAGCCTTTAGGAGGAGGTACAAATCCATGTGGAAGCCCAAAAGGAGGCCAGGTCACAGGAGGAGTGACTGATGGCGTAGGCTCAGTCGTTGCAGTGACAATCTCTGACACTACAGTCTGTTGGGTATCTACTTTTTGCTCGGATGACCTGCAACATTTCCATCATCTGACCCATATTTCCACGAAGATCAGAAAGCTCATCATTAACTCTGTCCATCTCTAGGTCTCTTTCAGCCATCTTCTTCTTAGTCTGAGCTCGAGTGGGATACTTGCGTGAGATCCTCAGTGTGACAGCTGGAAAGGAGTTGACGAGAATGAGTTTTGGCAGAACGCAGATGCGGAGATGCAAACATGAGTAAAAAAAATGCTTCAAGGGACTTAAGAAGTTATTGCAAAACATCAAAATGGGTAAAGTTTTCTTATTATTTTCAAAGAATTAATAAACCGAAGTCCATCATGGTAAAACATGCGATGTTTGCAACAAAAATCTCTTTGTTCCTTGAAGCTCTTACTAGAACGATGCATATGATGCTAAGATGCAAAGATGCAGGGATGCGAGGATGCAAGGTGTTGCAGGTAAATTCGGAACCTTCCTAACAGGTGGGCTGTAAGAGAGTTGTTCTACGTTTTACTACCCATAAGTCCCACTCACGGGAGGGTTTCTACAGCGATGGTTTTAAGGAAACTCAAGGTCACAGACATTTATCGTATTAACGCCCTGCCGCAGGCTAGCTGCATTGTGACGATAATAACGATAAGGTCCACCTTGAGTGGAGTTCTCATGCTGGGCGTGCAAGGAGCGAGTCCTCGGAGCCTAACATTGAACAAGTACAAAAATTGAAACAGGTCCTAAGGGGTCCCAGAATCACAGCCCTTTCGTGAATCAAGTCACGCGACAGGCGAGCTGCGTTATGACAAGATCTACGAAAAGTCTAACTATCTGGGGGAGCTTTCATGCTAGGCGTGCAAGGAGCGAATCCTTGGAGACTAACACTAATAACATCCAATTCTAAACTTAGGTGTTCCCTCTGCTTTTTCCACAACTCAAAATTTACTTGCAAAATAACCCCAAGAACCCACAGGCAGATAATATAATGAGGAAATAAAAGGAAAGCGATAAAAGCAATAAACAAACATAAATAATAAACATGGAGAAAACAAGAAGATATAAGATCAAAAAAAAACACACAAAGCTAAGTTAGGCTCGACTCTCTCTAGCATGGAGCAGAAGTCCCCAGCAGAGTCGCCAACTGTCGTACCTCGAAAAATACGATCCTAAAACAAACAACAGAGCCGCCACCTAATTCTATTTATTCTACGAGAGAAAAGGGAGATATAGATACAACCTAAAGGAAGGATAAGAAATGGTCAACGAAAACCAAATTCTAAGTTCGGGAGTCGGTTACGCAAGGGGAAGGTATTAGCACCCCTTACGTCTGTTGTATTCAACGGGAACCTCTTAGCTAAATATGCGATTAAATGTTTGATCTTAAGTCTTGTCTTCTAAATGATATTAATATGTTTGTTCTAAGGAAATAAGTTATTATTAGCATTAAGACGGAGAAAAGATTAAAGTTTTTTTTATTATTGTGCTTCAAACGGAGAAATAATTAAATTTTTTTTATTAGGTTGCTCGCGAAGGATTAAAATCCATGTGCCTACGTATTCCCTTGTGCAATGGGAAAGTCAGAGCTCCGTAGTTCGTGCCACTACGGTTTGTGATTTTTATTGAACCTTTGTTTAAAACGCATTCTACTGCTAAGCGTTGGCTTATACTCGCGGTGGAGGCTGAAGCGCTAGCTTGTTTACGAGATAGAATGATTTAAACAATGTTCGTTTTAGATAAAAATGCTTGACTTTTGTTAAGATGTTTTAAAACGAAAGGGCGAATGAACCACGTCGCGTGGGGCTAGCCCAGGAGCGCTTCATACCAAAACGTGCGAAGTGCTAGACTCCGGAGTTCCGTCTTTCGATATTTAATTATGAAAATGATTTAAATTGGTTGGTAAGTTTTAAGTTGTTTCTAAGATATAAAAGAGTGAATGGACCACGTTGCGTGGGGCTAGCCCAGTTGCAGTCCATTTTAGAACGTGCGGAGTGCTGGACTTCGGAGTTCAGTTTTTCGTATTTTAATTTATAAAGATTTGAATATTTTGATATACGAACGGTGATTGAACACATCGCGTGGGGCTAGCCCAGTAGCGGTCCAAACTAGAACGTGCGGAATGCTAGACTCCGGAGTTCTATTTTCGTATGTTTATTTGTGCGATTATTTATTTTGAAATACGAAAGGCGAATGGACCACGTTGCGTGGGGCTAGCCCGGTAGCGATCCATTCTAGAACGTGCAGAGTGCTAGACTCCGGAGTTCTTATTCCGTATTAAATTAATTAAATAAATTGAATAATTTGTTTTTTTTGCTTTAGAATCGATGCAATTAATAGCGAAGGAGTGAACGGAACAATACGCGTGGGGCTAGCCCAGTTGTAGTTCGTTCTAGAACATGCGGAATGCTAGACTCCGGAATTCTATTCCTTGCTAAAATAATTTAAAAAAACGCAAAAAGTCGTGCAGACGGCGATCACTTGGTGACCGACTTACGTGTGTGCAAAAAAAATGAAGTTTATGAAATTAGTTGGCGTTGGACCAAGAAATATTTACAATTATTTATTTTTAACGGATATTAAAAAAAATGATCATATTCATTCTGCCAAGAAGAAAAAAAACATCACAATGCGAGAACAATATACACATTCGTACAAATTATCAACTATCCTTGTCCAATTAACTAAAAATAATAAGAATAAATAAAATAAAGTGACGTACTATAAATGAAAACAAAATAAAAAAAGATAAGATCAAAAAAAGAGGAATAAATTACTTAACTAAATCAAATACAATATATATATTTTTTTAACAAAACTTAACCAAAAATAAACACAAGGTTTAAAATAATGATCCACAAACATAAAATAAGTAGCTGGTTTTTCTTGAGAAATAAATAAATAAATAACCACCTAAACAAAAAAACAGGTGTTGAGTTTGTAACTTGGGTTGGGCAAGGCCCACAAAAATAGTGGAGAAGGGAAACCGACCGGGTCATGGATCGACCCGGTTCGGTTAGGGTCAAAACAGATGAGGAATTAGGGTTAATGTTACAACCACTTCTCCTCAGAATCCCAAAGAACGAGAAAAGAGAGACAAAAGATCAAGAAAACGCACCTGCCTCTAGAGCGATTCACGGCCGTCTCGTACCTCTCTTTGTCTCAAACTCCCAATCACCTTGCCTCGATCCAACGGTGGTGACTCGCTGCTATTCTCGTCTCTCGGATCACTTCTACCTATCTCACTTGCCTCCCTTACTTGTGCGGTGTCTCTCGCGTGGGGCTTTCCGTTCACGATTCGGTGGTTCGACAGAAGAGGTTCGGTTCCGTGGTGGTGAGGCGATTTCGTGGGAGGGTGGAGATTTGAATCGTAGGTCTGAGGACGAAGGGGAAAACGCACGGCTCTGTGTCCGTGATCGTGGTGGTGCGTCGAAGTTTGAAGGTGGATGCGGAGGTGTTTTTGAAGGTGGTTTGTTTGATGAAGGTTTGTAAGCGGTGAAGTTGGATGGGTCTCAGATTGGATGGTGGTTGGAAAATCCGCAGGTTCGTGATAGGGGATGAGTTTGTAACTTAGTAAGCTTTCTTTTTCTTGAATAAGCTCTTCTGGCTTTATGTTTCTGTCGTTCTTGTCTACTAAGGGTTTTTTTTAAAACTGATCTTGTTGTTTTTTTTTTGTAAAAATGCTGTCAAAAGTTTCTTTTTCTTAGAAACTCGGAAATCCCCCCCCCCCCCCCTCTTCAACTCTGATATTCCTCATATATAGTCATAGCCTCTTCTGATTCAGTTTTGAAAAATCCCCCTAAAACTTGTTAAAAATTGTTTATTTATCAGAGATTTTGTTTGATATTGGTGCTTGGTTGCTTTCAATTGCAGGTTTTTTGCTGGTGTAGTTTGAAGAGTTTTCATACTTTGGTGCAAGCTGAATTGCATGTGTGGCTTATGGAGCAGAGCTCTTATCATCTTTTGGTATAAGGAGAAAGTTGCAGGCTATGGGGTTGACCTGCAAGATTGCCTTTTCCATCAGGAAGCATCCTAAAGTGCACCCTGCAATCCCTGCTTTCTGCAGCAGGTCTGCTTTTCCATACTTTCCTCCTCTTCTTTCTTTTTTCAGCTTTTTGCAAACCTCGATATCGCCCCTCTGGTATACGACCTCACTCTCTTTTTTATGATACAAATTGTTTCTCTCTTTTCTTTTTAGGGATAAAGTAAAACTTTGATGTTGCTGCTGTCTTGGCCCGTTGGATGTGGGTGAAGAACATCGTTTTGTATAGAGCAACGCTAGTGTATACAAAAGAATCAGCGGTTGACATTGTCTCACCTAGCTCCCTTTTCCTGCAAACACTTTTCTGTAAGCCTGTACTTGAAAACCTGTCTTTTGCAGTAATAAAATTCTGCAGGACCCTTTCTCGTTCATCCATTGACTGTGTTTGTTTAAATTTGTTTCAGACATAACCTAAAAGATGATACGTTGGAGCTTGAAACAAGGAGGAATGCATCACAGACTCTACTCTAAAGGTTGCCTTTTTTACATATCAATGCACTTATATAAATTGATGATGGATTTCTTTGGATGCTAGGTTGACGAGACAGAATAACACCCATTAATTGAAAGTCAGACCTTGGAACGGGATACGAGTTCATGTTGGCATAATACAAGGCATGGGGTTGCGATTTTGGTCTTCTATGTCCAATGTTTCTTACTGAATAAAGCTTGAAATGTTATACCTATTCTTGTATCTTAAATCAACGTGTATTCAAATTATTTCAGGTACACTCTTTTGAACAAATTGATGCCACATTGGAGCTCAAGCCTTTGATCTTGCAACAACACGGAATCTAGCTTTAGGATTAGTCATAACTTTGCATTTTTCTTGAGAATGTCCTTAGGATTTTGTACTAATTTTCATTATTTGAAACATTCTCAATATTTCAATCAATAGCCACACATGTCAGGACTTGTATCATTCTTGGATTTTACACACATAAGTACTTCTTACTCAGAAACTTATTAATGCAAATGGTCTTATCCTTGATTGCAATACTGATCTTGCAATGCGAATTGAGAACGCACAAGAATTAATAGGAAAAGCGTTCACCCATCTGTTGTATGCATCTGCCGTTTGGATGATAAATTTAGTGCTTAAAACCTGTCTCAATTAAAATCTTGTAATTTGCAGCCAATTTAAATTTGAATTGTCATCACATGACCTAAAGTAACCATTGGAATCATAAGACTTACTTGAGGCCACTTGGTTTGGCTAGTAGTATGTGTATTGGTTTGTGAATTAATATTGTGGAATAAAAAACTAACTAAAAATCAAACATTAATTGAAATTAAACTAATAAATCCTAAAATACAAATTAAAATAAACAAAAAGTAAATAAATAAATAAAAGAAAAATAACTTAAATAAAAACTATTAAGCTAATGAAATAGTAAAAATTAAACTGAATAATAATAAAAAAACTTTAATCCTAAGCTAAACTAACTTAAGTTAAAAATAAGATATAAACTAACACTAATTCTACAAATTAAACCAAACTAATTAAAATTAAAAATTAATTAACTAATTAAAAGAAAACTACTTGAAACTATAATTACACAACCTAAATTTAAATAAAAAACTAAGTGCTTTTTGTTTATAATAATTAAAATACTCTTTCCCTTAGAACAAGCATAATAAAATAAATGATAACTAGAAATTAGACTAAACTAAAATTCTAAGAAGTCTAATACAATTATATAACTAGAAGATAAAATAAAAATAAAAGATGTAATGAGACTAAAATCTAAAAAAAACGATAAAAAAACGTCAGATGAAAGACATTTTCTGAAAAAGTCCGGTCAAAATTTAGGGTGTGACATAATGAGTTGAGTGTAGTTCTTGGATGAAGCTTTGAAGCAAATCTAAGTTGTGTTCTTGGTCAAGAATCTTGGCTAGGTATTGTCATGGAAGTATGCCTTCAGGTTTGATCTTGTTAAGTTGTATTTGATACAGTCACTGGGATTGAGTTTGTTAGCTATCACTAAGGTGATTTAGGGAGTGAGATGGTGATTTCTCATATCTAGATGATTTATAGGTAGAAGTTGCACTAGGTAGGGATTAAGTGAGAAATTGTAAACTGAGACTATTTAGGCTTTGAATTAATACTGCTAATTATGGATTTCCTTCCTGGCTTGGTAGCCTCCAGATGTAGGTGAGTTTGCACCGAATTGGGTTAACAATCCTTGTGTTGTTTATTTTTTTCTGTACTAGTATTATATATGTTATGCCTTATTGTTTCTGTCAGACCAGATGTCTCGACATCCTGTAGGACATTTGGGTCTGCTATACCAGAATTTCAGTCGTTCCCCTTATGATTCGTTGAGCAACAGGCATTAGCGAAGATAAAGACGCTTGAGGTCCTTTAATCCAGGAGATCATAGACACTCGTATTCCCCATGGGCTAGTGAAGCCACCTCCCCTGGCCTTGCACGATGGAACCACTGACCTCGGCGATCATATTAAGAATATAGAAGCCATGCTCCACTACCACAACGTAAGGGGAGCTATAATGTGTGGACTCTTCCCCATCACGCTGAGGAAGGGAGCCATGACTTGGTACAAACACATTCCCCTTGTTTCGATCACGTCATTGAGGAACTTGAAGAGCCAATTCACAAGGCATTTCACTGTGTTAAGATGTCATCTCAAGTCTGAGGCCACGCTGGAAGGGAACATGTAGAGTAAAGATGAGTCCCTGCCCGACTATATTGACAAATTCCACAAGGAGGCATTGAAGATACATACTACGAACTGCATGAAGAGGTACCTCCTCGAGAAGGGTCTTCAACCTAATAGTGAATTCCGCAAGGCTGAAGGAATTGAAACACCTCGCTCTCTAGCCGAACTCCTTCATAAGGCACAGGTTTCTTGTATGTCGATTTCCACACCCCGTGCGGGATTTACGAATTGTACCCTTCTTGTTAGTCCATAAGGATCGGATACCCATATTCCATGATCAAACGATCATGTTACATGAAATGCGCCAAAATCAAAACATGCCACCCCTATAAGAAATAAATGAATTCCAAATATTTTTGACAAATTCAAAGGATTTCAGTACGTTCATCACAAAAGATTTCTAGATCCCAATATACCCAATTCCATATAGTTGCCAAAAAGCACAAGTCCGAAAACGCAATATATGTCACGGTCACACCTTCGTCACTCCAAATACCCAGATTCGCTATAGTATCTATAGTGATATTCCAACCACCCCACAAATTGGTTATTCTTAAACGAATCATGAAGGTATAATGATATATTCGTTAACCATATCTAACATTTCATCTACTATATCTATATCTGTGAACTATATCAACTATTTAAAAAGTTGCCTGATTGTCCGAAATTGATATTTGAAATACTCCATCTATTTAAACAATCTGCATAGGTTCAGAAGATTTTCCAATTAAGAAAAAAAAGAAGACATTATGTGCAGCATAGGAAAAGGACAGTGTATAAAATCAAATGTGCACTATATTTGTTTGAAGATAAAAAATATATATGACCACACATATACAAAACTGTAGCAGACACATTGAATAAGAACACATGTACATTCAATTAAAATGTGAAAAGAATATCAATGGCATAAACTTTTGTATATTTCATATCAGTTCAGAATCTTCATATGTTTTCATACCTATAATAGACAGATTCATAATCTATAAACAACAGAACCTCTAGAACAATGAACAGAAACTTAGAGGAAAAGAACAGAACTTCAAGTTGTTTCAGAATTTCCTTGATATCATCGAGCTTATGTTTCTTGAATTTCACTAATCTGTTTGAACAAACTGAAACATGAAATGCACTCCATTAGCCACATCATATAGCATGAGCCCTATTCTACCACCAACCCAACTTCCCAATTGACTTCCAACAAGATAACCAAATCGCCCAAGTCTTTGCTCTCCCATGAATCCTCCGCTATATGTTCCAAACAAAGTACCGGTTCCCCTGAGGAATCCCTCGGTAAAGGTACCACCATAGTAAACTGCTTCGAAAAAGTCCCATCCGGAAGAAATGATGGGACCTGTGATTCGGTTGGCCTTACGCGTAGCCAATTTTGCCGCTTTTTTACCTTGTTTCTGAGCATATTTTTCTGAATGAGCCGGTGACATACCCTGCGAAGCAGCATCAACAAGAGCTGATCGGATTGCGTCGTGCCTTGCTCCTTCAACATGAGCGGATCTAATATTGTTGACATAGAGCTTCACACTTTCCTTGACTCCACATGCTAATGTTCCAGAGCCCAAATCAAAGCAATTTAAGAATGTAAACTCTCCACTTTTGGATGACGCATTCTTGCCAACAAGCTCCCTGCATTTTTCAGCTGAATAGAGTGTGAGCTATATGAAGCACAGACACACACAGATACTGAACACGACAACGACACTGACACAACCGGTAATAATTTGAAAAAACGAATAAATTGAAATCATAAGTGTCGGTGTCGTATCCGACACAGACACAAACACAAACACGTTTTTTTCCAGAGGTGTCGATACTACAGAGAGTGTGAACATAAGCATAAATTCTATGTTTGCAGGGCTTTCCATAGTCAAAGATGAAAATCCAAGGCATGGGAAACCACTTTACTTAACATTTGATGGAAGAAAAAAAGTTGCTTAATTAAGACCCTATTTAGATAAACAACTTAATTAAGCATTTATAACATAAACACTTATCATAATAAATTGAATATAATCACAATGTTGGTGTCGATGTCACGGACACGCCTTTTTTTCAAAGTTGTCGATACTATAGAGGGTGTGAGTATAAGCATAAATTCTATGTTTGTAGGGTTTCCATAGTCAAAGATGAAAATCCAATGCAAAGGAAACCACTTCTCATAAGCATAAACCGTTTTCATAAGTTCTCTCAAACAGTCTCACATGTTTATGTCGGTAGAAAAACTAGACAAGCCTTTTTTAGCCCTAATATCCGCATCATAATAAACATTTACAAAAACAAACTCAAAGCAATAGCTAGAAATAGAATCATCCTAGAAAAGAAGCATTCATCTTCCATCTCCTAATTTTCGGGGTTATGCATCAGATTTTAACTTACGATCTCTAAGAACTATCATCACATACAAAAAGCCTTATAAAAATCAATACAAATATGAGAGAACAATAATTGTTAAACATTGAATTGTAAGTGCAAATATAGAATGTTAAAAAAAAGTGCTACCTGTGATGCTAAGAACAATGATGGCAGAGACAAATACAAGAAATCGAACCCTTTTTTTCTGGAAATCCATGGCATGTCATAGACAATAACAGGGAACATAACACAATTTTTAACAATAAATTAGTAAGGAATCGTTGAATGCTTCCAGAAGAGGAGAATCGTATTAACATATTCTTGCTTTCACATGCAATCGACAGAATAATGGGCCAAACGTGTATGGGCCGTAGTTTTGTTGACACAATGGGTGTAAGAAATTTAACAAATTTTGAAATTCAATTCAAAATACAAGAGATTTCTAGAATAACATCTCTACACACCTAACCATAACACTTTTTCATTTTTATATTTGGTCTATTTTTAAATTTTCCTTTCAAAATTTTGTAGTTTTTTTAAAAATAATTTAACATTGAAACCTCATAAAACTAAAAAAATTATGAAAAACAAAATGAGAAAATGGAATATCCACCTCCTCCTGATAGTGTAAAAATGATGTAAAATAATAATTTATTTATTATATAACATGGTTGAGTGATGAATTCTATTAAATGGCACCATAGCCATTAAACTCAAACAAAATATGGAAGAAATTTTTGGGGTTAACAATAAGGGTGGAAATAGGTTGGACCGAGTTAGGTTTTACCAAGTTTAAATCTGGCCTGTCAAAAAATCGAAGTCTAAACTTAGTCTGTAGTCTGTTATAGGTTTATTTTTATATCTAAGTCTAGCTTTTTCTAAGATCTGATTAGTCTATTAGCCTATATAAAACTCTATTATTAAAAGTCTATTATTTTAGACATACGTAAATAAATAATTAAAATAATATTTAAATAAATTAATAAACTAAAAAACCAATGAGACTAAAAATTTGTTTATGAAACTATTTGTTTAACATAACTTATAAAAATAATTTATAACATTGTTCATAAATTCTCCAAAATAACAAATTTTTTATTTATGTATTGTAGCTCAAAAATTCTCTAAGATAACCGATTTTTATTTATATATTGTAGTTCAAAAATACCAAACATAACGGAATGATAATAAAATATTATTTATATTTATTTAAATAGGTCAACCTCATAGGCTTAAAAGACTTTTTTTCATGGTTTGAGGTCCTGCATTTTTTAACTAAATAGACTTATAAAAAAACCTAGAACTTTTCTATTTAAGAGAAAAGCTTGACCTGAGCTTGTGTAGGCCCCTGTTATCGGTCTAGCCTATTTACACCCTAGTTAACAATCATCTGAAGAAAAAAAAATCTTCCTATTTTAAAAAAGCTGAAAATATATTATTTATTTTTCTGGTTTTCATAAAATGCGGTTTTAGGCCACGGTTTTCTTTTTCTGGCCACAATTTTCAAGTGTTGTCTAAACTCATTTTTTGATATATCATATGCAAGTTTGCTCTAAGATTTATCGATTAAATCAGATTTACATTACACTTTCCTCTAAGATTATGAGTCATGTTCATTCATAAAATGAATTACAAATTTTCCACTGCCATTATTCATTAAGCACGGTTATTGTTACATGCAAACAAATTAAATTACAAATGAGATATAAAGCACAAGAATCATGTGCAGCAGCTGCATAGGTCATTTTGAGATATTATATGGACACTGCAAGCCCTTAATAATCAAGGTTTGTGCTTCCATATTCAATTGTAGATATTTCATTTATTTATGACCGCGACGGATACGAAGCCGTATAATATGTATCCTTTTACAACGGTATACCTTGATGAGGAATGTCGGAAACTGTATGACAGTGATCGTCTTCATCTGCGCGAAACTGTTCAAAATGCCAAAGAAGCTGATAGATAAGCCATTTGAGCACAAAAATCTGGTAATTTAATACATTTAAGCTTCGTCTTCGTTTTTATCCAAAGAAGCTGATAGATAAGCCATGATAAAACCATCTAGATCTCCCTCAAGGACAGAGTCAGTATCTGAAACCTCGTAGTTAGTTCTAAGATCTTTCACCATACGGTAAGGCTGTATCATACAAAAAATAGTTAACATAATGATCAGATAGTAAAAATCTATGAAGAAAATAGGGGAAATGTGAAAACCTCAAACCTACATGAAGCACATAACTACGTATCTGACTGCCCCAGGTTATGTCGGTGAGCGATTGTGTATGCTGGGAATTCAACTGCGCCTGGCGTGCCATCTCCAGCTGGTTTAGTCTTGACTGAAGCACGGCCATTGCCGAAGCCTTATTCTGATGTTGCGATCTGTTTCAAAATAACAACCAAACACAACATTTAAGAAAATGCGAGCCAATGCATGAATTTTTGTTCACATGTCTCATACAACATACCTTTCGTTCTGACAAGTTGCAGTAACTCCGGTAGGAATATGAGTTATTTTTACAGCACTCTCAGTAGTATTAACATGCTGTCCACCAGCACCACTGGCGCGGAATCGTTCAATTCGAAGATCAGATTCGTTAATCTGTACACTGGAAGATTGATCACCAAGGTTTGGAATGACTGCTACAGCAGCAAATGAAGTATGTCGGCGTTTATTACTGTCAAACGGTGATATGCGCACCAGCCTGTGGACTCCTATTTCTGATTTAGCATATCCAAATGCAAACTCACCATCTACTTTGATTGTTGCTCGCTGCAAAAATTTACTGATTTCTGTTCAGAAACAAGCAGTAAGAACTATTTGAAAAAAATAATCTAAAATAGCTGTAAGAGACACGTGGAGGATGGTAAGAAGAAGAACCTTGATTCCTGCAACTTCACCAGGCATTTCTTCCATTACAGTAACTTTATACCCACGTTGTTGGGCCCATGATTTATACATCTGCATGATCATTGAAGCCCAGTCCATGCTCTCGGTACCACCAGCCCCAGCCTGAACCTACATAAAAAAATAAAGCAAGCTGGGTCATTGAGCTAGATATTCTTGTCTAGAGCATGCAAAGACCAAGTTATAAGACCTATATCGGGGTTACGGATATAAGGGTACTTTTCAAGAAAAGAACTAATGCAATGCAATATTAGCAACTTTTATATATATCTATGACTGCAAATAAACCTCAATGTAGCAAGAACAAGAATCGTGCTCCTCAGACAATAATGCCTCGATTTCTTTCTCTTTTGCATTTCTTCTCATGTTAAGCAATGCTTTCATTGATTCCTGAAAAGGAAGACAGTTTCTGCATGAATATGAGTCGACATATATTAGTAAAGAAGGACGTCCTATCTAACACTACAAACATTGAAAGAGAAGAAACTAAATGAAACACGCTTTCAATATTTAGTTCTGCAATCAGTATGACACAATTATGCATATATCCTCTAAATTAGATTTATCTCACGGTATGTTGAGCTCTAACAATTATCAAACATTTCAATACAAAATTAAATAATCTACCATCATTTTAAACTCTTACTATGATAATAAAATTGACTACCATGCCTCGCTAGCTCTACTCTTCAGTCATACTATTCTCAACTTCTTCCCTCTACTTTGTAATTTAACGCTCAATTATGAGTTAGATTACTATAGGCCTGTTTGGATAGACTAATTTGAGCTTACCTACTAGCATAAACAATGGCGAGACTGACTAGGTGAGCTCATAAAAAGATCTAATTACACTACCATAAGTTATTTTCAGATTATTTCTATAAGCTCTCTGGGATAACTTATCTATGAAAAGTAGCTCATAGAAACAGCTAATTACATTTACACTACCATAAGTTGTTTTTAGCTTATTTCTATAAGCTCTCCAGGATAACTTACCTATATGACAAATAGCTCATAAAAACAGCTAATCACACGACCATAAGTTGTTTTCGGCTTAGTTCTATAAGTTCCCGGGATAACTTATCTATGAAAAATAACTCATAAGTTGTTTTCAGCTTATCTCTACAAGCTTTCCGGGATAACTTATCTATGAAAAATAACTTATACCTTGTATAAAAGCAGTTTCCCTTAGTTTTATCTTTTGTTATGGAAATACTAGCTTATACATAATCAGCTATATTACAATCTCTTAAATACAACGCCCTTTTCTATGTAATTCAAACCCTAAGGTGAAAAAAATCAGATAAATACATGCCTAGGTGATGAAGGGAGTCCCCACCAATTCCAAATCCTCATCATTCTCTTCACGAGCAAGCTTTATGATTTCAATATGCTCAAGTAACTCTCTTTCCAATCCATTCACCTCTTTCATTTTCCCAAGCAACGAACCATGTTCCCTGTTAATTTTACCAGCACGAACAGGATCATCCCAAAGATCTTCCTTATTCAGCTGAACCGATAACATACTCAGCCTAACCTTCAACTTCTTCCACTGCCACCACAAACACAAACACAGTCTAGTCAAATTCTACCAAACATTAAGAAGATGATCATGATTAATTGAAGGTTTAATTTACCTGCAATCGGCGTTTAATCAAGTTAATCGATTGAGCTATAGCTGCTGCGTGACTCTTCCAATCACCGTCGTTTTCATCGAGAATTGTCCAGTTACTGGCTAGAATTCCCTCGACGGTGAGCCCATCGGAGGTTGAGTGTTCGGCGGCGGCGGGCTGAGAGGCCCAAAAGCGAGCCTGTGTAGGAGATAACCTGTTTGTATAACTGTTTCTTGAAAGCCACGAGGAAGAGAGCAAAGAAGTGGTGTTGTAGGGATGGGAATGTGATAGGTGGCGACAACAGAATAACGTTGGTGAAGCAGTTCTGACAAGTTTGTATAGAAACGAGGAAAGGGATTTTCGTAGGAAATAAGACATACTAGGAAAGAAGATTCTATGAAGAAGAAAAGATAATAGTTTCAAGTTTTTGTTTCTCTCTGGTTTTTAATGGAAAAAGGAAAGTGAAAACGAAGAAGAAGCATATGCTGGTGCAGGAGACACAAAGCGAACAAGTTGATATGTACCATGGGCCTGGCACGTTACTAGTTATGGGCCTAATTCACAAGAATTTTACATGTTTTACTCCCGAACATTGCTCTTTGCACTCTTAGTTTATTTTTTTAAATCTTAGTATTCGGTATTGCGACCAACTAATCCAAGAGAATTGATTATACCGTTAATTAGTGGGACTATGTTTAAATTTAGAGAAAAGTTAGGTATAGATTGGCTCAACACAAGAATCGTTAGTATCTATAAGATTTGAATCTAAAATCTAGAGAGAAGTACATTCTCAAGATCCAAGCATTCACCACTAGGTCAATCCTCATGGTGAAAAACTATTAATGCCTCTAAATTTCAGAATTTAATATTTGGACGCACTTAAAATGGAACACATCAAAATAAATTATGCCTTTTTAAAGAGAAACATATTATCAATCTTTGTGTCATATGACATGACATTGATGATGGCAGTATGACTTGGAATGAGGGTGTCTCTATGGTGACATGGATCTAGGAATTACCATGGCTTGCCTATTACTTATGGATATCGGAAGTCAAGGAGATGTATGCCAATATTCATTGATGAAGAAAGCGTTTTTCATTTATGCGGGTTATGCACATATCAACTATTGGAGGTATCAACTTAACATTGGTTTTTGGGGAATGAACTAAGCCTTTTTGACCGAACAAAACCTCTCATTCTGACGATGCATGGCATTTGATTTCTTATAAAACAACGAGTAATAAGTCTCTCAATAAATTGTTTGTAACATGGTTCGTCGCCAAAACCTCTAGGACATCTTCGTCTAAGGGAGGGTCCATAAGAGGATATGAAGGTGCTTGTGTTTCGTGAGATAAAGATAATGTAGTTAGCTTATTTTGGAGCTCTAAATTCTTCCTTACGACCTCATTGCGATAAAAGAGCATATTTTGGTTGCGCATGTGACATTGTCCGCTTATTATTATTGTTCACCATTATATATATAGAATGAAAATGTGGAAATATAGGAGGACGATTCTCATATATGACACCAAATTATTTGTAAGAAACCTTAATCTTTACGTGTTGTTGGCAACTAAGAGTTTGATGATGAACTCTAGAATGATGTTCTAACTTTAGTTCGACGGTGGGGGGTGTACCTATAAACACTTCAGTTCTCAAGTCAATGACAATTGTAATGTTAGGTTTTAGGTTAAAATAATGTGTAACTCAGAGACTGATAGTTACTATGTCTTTTATAGTGAGGTTCTGGAGGACCTAAAATCTTGTGTTCGCTAAAACTTTTTCAAAAGACAAATGTTAGGAGATCCTTTGGAGTACGATCTCACGATTTTTAGAGTCTTATCAACTCCAAAGAGGTGAACTTTTAAGACATATTTATGCGAATCTGCAACTCTTAGTGTATTTCTTTAAATATAACTGATTAATAATTACTATCTTTGTGATCGTTGTTTACATCTCAGAAATTATAAGTCACTTTCACTTTTAAATATTAGATACTATTAGATATTAAATTATTAAATGTTAGAGTTCACTTTGTCATTAAAAAACTAATAATAAAGTGCGAATGTCCAAAATTGACTCATCTGTAATAAACAAATCATGTTTATTAAATTAAAATCAAATCTGTTATTATTTCTGAAGTCATCAAATAAGATCGAACGGTCAGAAACATGTTGATGACGAGGGTATGTGGAATCCAATTCTATAACAAACCGGGCGAAGCAGTCACCAGTCACACAAGTCCCACATGTGAATAGCCATCACACAACTTGCAACAAAACAAAACGCAAACTTAACAAACTTCTTTCTCTCTCCTCTGGTTTTGGGGTTAGGTTAGGTCATTCAACACTCATTACGTCAATTTTGTCTCACTTCGATACTTTTCCCCCTTTTTCAATTTCACAATTCGATCGTGAAAAACAATGTTTTTGGTCGATTGGTTTTACGGTGTTCTAGCATCGCTCGGGTTATGGCAGAAAGAGGCTAAGATCTTGTTCTTAGGTCTCGATAACGCTGGTAAAACCACCTTGCTTCACATGCTCAAAGACGAGGTTCGTTTCAATTTCATCGTTTTGTTTTCATTTTCGTCATCCGAATCATAAATCAATCACCATAATTCTTGTTTACGAATTGATTATAATATGTAAACAGTCACGGATCTGTGATTAGTTGATTTTTTTTGTAGTCGAAGGATTCATGATTTTTACATTTATTATGGTTTGATGAGTTTTCTAGGATGAAAATGATATATATTGTATACGTCTCTGAATTAACAATTGTGTTACTTAGTGTGTGTTTGGTTATGTGGTGATAAAAAAAAAAAAAAACAGAGATTTTCAATGAATTGATTCTATAACATTGATTATGGTAAAGTGATTTATGTTTGGATAAAAATTTGTGCAAAAGTGAATTGAATGGTGAACTTCAGTGTATAAATTATATTTAGATTCAAAATCTACAAATCATATCTTCTAGTAGAATCAATTTTAGAAAGCATAATCAATTATACTCGAGAGCAAATCAATTCTGCACGTTCGGAATCAATTATGGATGCCCCAAACTTGAAACCAAACACACACTTAGATACTCAAACCAATACTATTTATTTGCTCTTTGCTTAAAATTATTTTATTACTTTTTTCAGAATTGTGCTTGATTTCTCTATTTCTTGCCGATGATACAAATTTGCTATTCAATTACTTTGTTTATTTACATTATTACATTGCTCCATGTATTGCTATTTCCTTGACGTTAGCATATGTTTAAATTTTATTGGGATTTCTCATTTTTGTGTTTTTTTTTTCCCACTGTTTATACTTTTTTGGTTTTGGCAAGCAATGCATTTTGATAGTTAGGAAGAGTGTGTTTTTGATATAGATCACTGAAATTGCCTATGCGTTTGGGTTTGGCTATATTTTTATCTCTGATTCTTGGTGTAATGTTTCTTTTATTGTGAGAATTGGTTTTGCAGAGATTAGTCCAGCATCAGCCAACACAGTATCCAACATCAGAAGAGTTGAGTATTGGTAAGATCAAGTTTAAGGCTTTTGATTTGGGAGGTCATCAGATTGCTCGTAGAGTCTGGAAAGATTACTATGCCCAGGTCTCTTCTTTTCTTTACCTCAAGTACTCTCTTGTTATTAGTGAAACCCAAGGTGGATGCTATCTTAATCATGAAAAAATGGACACCATTATTCCTTCCCTAGATATTAAGTATTGTACTCCAATAAAATTCTTCTTCTTTGATTACGGGGCTAAACATGCTATCTGTGTTGATCATTTAATAATTTCAATCAAATATGGAGCTACATAAGAGGTTTGAATAAGACATTATTAGAATGTACGAACTGGTTATAACCAGTGTAGTCAAGATCGAGTGCTGAATCATAAGATCTATGATCTTATGTGCTAAGGATGTCTGAGAGATCTATGATCAGAGGAAGATCATTTTTGGCTCCGGCGTGGTCAAGATCTAGCTTGTTGAAGCAAGATCATAAAAAAAACGCGGTGGGGCTTTTTTTTGGGCCTGTATTATAAATTTCATGTGTTTGTGTATGTGTATATATGCGTGAAATTACCATTTTTCCCCCTCGGTAGGTTCTTACATGCCGAGCTAACAATACGAGTTTTAAGATCTTTCACAAGCCGACCAATCCTAATCAAGATCTCGAGGCTTTACTACACTGGTTATAACTGTTACCGAGATTAAGTCTTATTCTTATCCTCTGAATTTAATAGGCAACACATTGAATATGTTTTTAAAAATGAAAAAAACTTCTCTTGTTGCACAATGTTATAAGAAACTGATATCTACAAATTTGTATGACTGCAGCTAAAACTAAAGTATTATGCCTTCCTATTTTATAAAAAAAAAAAAATTAATATGGTTTATGGGAGCCTAAACCTGGATGAATTGATGATGATAACACCTTTTCACTTCAGAGGATATTCTCTAGTACCTTTTATCAGACATATGTTCCTCTGAATTAACTGTTGATATGATAACTACTAGCTTGTTCAATGTTTTTAACTGAGCAACAAATTTTCTTGCTAAAGGTATATATTACTTGATTATGCTCTTGTTATTTGTTTATATTTTATGATCATGAATAAGTTCTAATGCAGGTAGATGCAGTGGTCTACTTGGTGGATGCTTATGACAAGGAAAGATTTGCCGAGTCAAAAAAAGAGCTGGATGCTCTCCTGTCCGATGAATCATTGGCAAATGTTCCTTTCCTTGTCCTTGGAAACAAAATCGATATTCCATATGCTGCCTCAGAAGAAGAGTTACGTTACCATTTGGGCCTGAGCAACTTCACAACTGGCAAGGGTAAGGTAAATTTGTCAGACTCAAATGTCCGTCCCATGGAGGTATTCATGTGCAGTATTGTGAAGAAGATGGGTTATGGTGAAGGTTTCAAATGGGTTTCTCAATATATCAAATAGTCCTTTAGTAAGAGATGGCTTGGTATCTCATATATCTTTTAAGTTTGTTTCTGTACTTGTGAATTGGAGGTGTTGTTAGTATGAAATTGCTGTTCAAGAAATTGCAGTATATTTCAATTTTCATTCATAAAAAAATGACTGGGAACCCACAGTAAATTTTCAGATTATTATTCATTTCTAAAATATTTAGATGCTCAAATCTTAACGCAAGTTCAACTTATATTTCTAGATCTTTATCTGTGAAAAGATTGCACTATATTTCGTTTCTGAACTTATTGAGTTGAGATTGAGACAGGATCAATGAAGAACTAATACATAATATAGCAATGTTTGAAAATTACAAATCTTCATATAGTACTTGTATACTCAACAAAGTTTTTCATGCAATACAATATACACCTTTTATTTCTTTTTAGCATTGTTTTAAGGTTATTTCATATTTCAATAAAATGAACAACGTATATTACAAATGATAAAGTTACTTGTCTTTTTTCTTATAATGCAATTAATTATTTATCATCGTCTAACTTGTATCTATCTTTGTAATAAACTATAAATAGTATTATTGTTTTGTGTTTAAAAATGGATAATTAAACAGTATCATCATTTTTGGAAAAACACCAATTAAAAAGAAGGAATGATCTGAAGGGAATAATAACAAAGGTTTCCAACCTGTTGTGCTTATGAACATGATCAAACACGTTCAACATCGTTAATTTTTGCCATAATATTTTTGGAATTGCAATTGTGTAAAATATTATAAAAAGTAAATTAAGGGTGGCAGAGAAGAAACAACGAAGTTGCCAAGTTCAGTCTAATGTGGTGACCACGTGATATTCCATAAGTTGTTTTATTTAATGTTTTTTAATCATGATCCACCTATATTTTAGGTGAGTCATATATGGATATATCTATGATATCCGATAAGTTGATTTATTTAATGCTTTTAATTACGATCGTCAAATATTTGATATATCATTGTTGATATACTTGGGTTCGAGTGGTAAACAAACTTCTATTAAGGAATAAAAGTTTGAAAAATATTGAGTTTGATTTTTGGTGAAAATAATACTCAATCAATGTCATGACCTATCGGTAAGAGCTTTGAATTATTAGGATTCATTTTCCCTAGGATCTCAGAGTGAAAAAAAACTCTTAAAGGCATCTGGAAAATGAATAATTGTTAAATAAAGCATATATGTACGCTAACATTGTAAGGGGATGTAGCTCAAATGGTAGAGCGCTCGCTTAGCATGCGAGAGGTATGGGGATCGATACCCCGCATCTCCATTCTTTTTACTTTGACTACTATTGAGCGATAATAAACTCTTGTGCAAATACTTTGATAGTGGTTGTAATATGGGTGGTATAATTTTATGTTTTTCGAGTTTTGATCAACTAAAATTAGTTAATTGTTGATTAATTGGATCTTATGTAAGTTCAAATTATTTTTCTAGATATTTATCAATCAGAATCACTATAGGCACGCATGGAAGAATTACTTGCAATGGGAGCTGAAGAAAGCAAGAAGCCATGGTGAACTGTGCCACTAAGAGATTGGTTATACCATGTCTTCTTAACTTGTTGTATGTAAATATCAGAGTGAAGACACAATTTGTATTATTTTTGTTGACACGATTTATAAGATCACATATGTACTTGGACTGTGTGAGGAGAAGACAACCAGAAGGTAGACTTTTTAATCTCAATGCTTAAGAAATATTCAGGTGTCATACCCTAATTTTTGCTCCTAAGATTTTTTATATTTTCATATGCATCTTGCATACAAACAAAATCACTGAGCATCTGTGTGTTTTCTTATTTACCTTTAGTTGTTTATATTTGCTAACCTCTAACCAAAATACCAAAAATATGTCGCAGTTTGCTTCTCTCTCTCTCTCTCTCTCTCTCTCTCTCTCTCTCTCTCTCTTTCTGTGTGTGTGTGTGTGTGTGTGTGTGTGTGTGTGTGTGTGTGTGTGTGTGTTTTCAAGTGTTGCAGGTTTGTCAGAGGTAATACAATATTTTTATGTTAAATGTGGTTTTTCAGTTCTTGATCCGATTTAGATGGAAGTTTGACCCAATCTTGGTCAAGCTATCAAGAAATTGTATCAACTACAAGTTATTTGTGCCAATAGTTTATTTCTCAGGCAATATGTATTCAAATTTCAAGTTATCGTGTGTTGAAATTCATCAGGCTATCAAGCAGTGGTTCACTTGATGTTTGATTCAATCATCAGGCTCATCACTTCGTTATTGGTTCACCTATGAATTTATTTTTCTTAACATAGATTCAAATAATCAGGGTAAGTTCGAGATGATTCAAATGGTTGTGGCTTAAGTTGCAAGTTATCCAATGGTACATGAGTGACTATATTCATTTTATCAAAGGCTCGTGGAAAAGAATTCAATTTTGATTTTGGACTAAAATCAAGATTTCATGTCCAATTTCATAAAACTATCCAAATATTCAATAACCATCAATTTTCAATATCAATATTTAATATTCATTTTTAATCCATTCTCTTCAATTTATCATATCCTATATCCATTTTATACACTCATTTCATAAACCAACTAGTGGAAGACCCGTGCGTCCGCACGGGAAAGTTATTTCTAAATTATAAAATTAGTTGTAATTATTTTCATGTCAAACTGATATCTATTTCAATCTATAACATATGTCACTCGGTGAAATAGAAATAACAAAATGAAATTGACACACACTCATTATATTGTATCTCATATTATTGAACTCCTTTAAAATTCAAGAGATAGTGCTAAATTGAATCCATAATTATCCAACATTGGCAAAGGTGTTGGAAACCAACATTTGATTAAAATGAACCAAATATTAATAAAATAAAATAAAATGACGAACAAAACAATTAGTTTGGAATAATTCTCCTATGTTCTAACAGTGAAACAATTCATTCCAATAATGAGCCCTTCAAAAGCGATTTGATCCATAATCAACCAGTTGCAGCAACCATCGAAAACACCTAACATGAGAAATTTCAAATGTTAATAAAATCAGACTGCATACTCTAGAAATACCTATTAGTTGAAGATCCAATCAACAGATATCATGCATGGCAATATTAAACTTGGCCAAATTTAATTACGACATCATGTAGTACCATTTAATGTTATATTAAACTTGACCAAATTTAATAAGATATCATGTAACATCATTTAATGTTAGACCAGATATTGCTCATGCAACAGGTTAATAAAGAATTGGACATGTTAGGTGATATAGTAATAAATGAGAAAATATTAATCAATGTATTAGGCATATGATAAATATTAAAAATGTACCTATATGACATTGTGAAAAACTTCTTTGAAGACAACATTTGTTGTTTTAGCCAAGGAGTTATTGTATTTGTCATGTATTAAGATCTTCAATCCAGCTTTACTTTTAACTCTTGAAATAACAACGTAAAGTTGTCTGTGACTAAAAACATTCTTAGGCAAGTATAAACCAACATAATCCAATGATTGACCTTGAGATTTGTTGATAGTCATAGCAAATGACACTATAACTGGAAACTGTCTTCTGATCAGTTTGAATGGCCATGGAGATTGAGAAGGAGACAAAGACATTCTTGGTATGTAAATAGTGTTACCAATATTTGTACCAGAAATTATCTTTGCTTCTATTACATGGTTTGCTAACCTAGTAACTGTCAACCGTGTACCATTACAAAGCCCCTCTGATTGATCCAAATTCCTTATCAACATGATTGTTGTGCCAATTTTCAACTTCAAAGAATGGTTAGGTAAACCAGAAGTTTTAAGACAACTCAAGAATTCTGGTGTCAAATGCTCAAAAGCATTATTATCATTTGCTTCTGATTTATCAATGGAATCAGAACTCAAATATTCTTTACATGCACCTTCATAAAAAATAACAGATATTACAGTTTAGATATTAAATAAATTCTAAAGAAACATTCAAAAGGACTAATGAGTTTTTGATTATATAATTAAAGTTACCTAAATAGACACTGATAAAGAAAAGAGTAAATATGAATAAGACTACTCTATGTACTACATCAATTATGGAAATCATCTATTTACACTAAAAATTAATTATATTAATATAGATAAAAATATACCTGGAAGGAGATTAGTGATGTAGTCATTGATGTCATCAACTATTTCAATAGTTGATGCTAGAATAGCTCGACACTGAAGAAAATCTGGATTTGTGTAATTCTGAATTAGATCTGGATATGTACTTGTAACGATTGACTGAATAGGATCCACAAAATCCCTAATGAGTAGCTCTTCAGGAATATCTATTTCAATATAGCCATCATTGGGTTCTGATACTTTTCCATTGCCAACTTGTAAAATCCAATCTGAGAATAGCCTAATTTCTTCTAAGTTAGCTATATTAGAACCACTCTGCAACCTCATATTTTTTGTTAGAGTCAACACTTTACAATGGTCTCAAATATATGATGCATTTATTGTTGCATGTACAATATCCGACCTAGTACCCCTTGGCACAACAGGTAAAATTTGTCTGAAATCTCCACCAAAAATTACAACTTTGCCTCCAAAAATTTGTTGACATTCAAAGTCATCATCACTCATTATATCTTTCAAAGACTTGTCAAGAGCTTCAAAACAAAACTTATTAGCCATAGGAGCTTCATCCCATATAATGAGTTTTGTTACTTTCAAAAGATTAGCAAGATCTGACTTTTTCTCAATGTTACAGATGGAAGATTCCAAACATGGCACTGGAATTTTGAATTTTGAATGTGTTGTTCTCCCTCCTGGTAATAACAAACTTTCTATTCCGCTAGATGCTACATTCAGCACAATATCTCCTTGACTACGTGTCGTACCCCAAATTTGTCCTACCTTTTTCATTTTTAAATCCCAAGCACATACCGTACTTAAGATTTTTTTTTTCTTTAAGAAGATCATTTGACATTTGGCCATGATCTTTTGAGACTAGTTCCTGAGAGTATTTTCTTTTGTATAGTTTTTAAGACTGTTTGTCATCTTCATTTCAATAATTACCTCTTGTTAGCTTTATTAAGTTCCAAGAGACAAAGAAGGGTGTGGTTTTATTTATGATGGACCCTCGGATGATTCAACGGAAGGAACTAGAGTGCAAGATCACGTAGGTGTCCAGTATACATGAACATTTGCTGGAAGTTGACATTGTTGGATGTTTGCAAGGCGTGACTTCTAATGCAAGACAATGGTCATGTTGAGCTTTATTTTTGGTGTTGATTCCTCTTTTGGGTTATGATCCCAAGAAGTCATCATCCATTTGGTCTTATGTCAAGAATAGTCAAGATTATCAAATCATTGGATTTAAAGTTAGAAAAAGAGAGCACAAATGTGATTACAAGGATGTACTGAGTTCTAAGTTGCCATTTTTTATTTAAAAAAAAAAAACTTCAAAAAAGGGAAAGAATTTGTGTTACAAGATCTTGTTCGCAAGTTTCAAATGATGTTCAATTACAAATGATGTTCAATTACAAGTACCAAATACAAAACTAAAAATCCATGAAACAAACATTCCAATGGACGAACTTTAGTTGTTGTTATGACTTGGGAAATTGGAGTCACAACTGTTTCAAATATTACAAAGTTGGATTTTATTTTACTACTTACATTCTAAGTTAAAAAGCAGGATGAATGGATTCAAATTTCAAAGTTAGAAATTCCAATTTAAGTGAATCCACAAGATTACAAGTTGGCATAAGAATCACATATTTAATACAAAGTTTCTACAGAAGTGTTTTCTCATGGCAACATTCCAAGTCACTACACAAGACCATAGTTCAAGTTTCTAAATCATAATCCAAACAATGTCATTGCAAGTCAAAGTCACCAAAATTCAAAAAAGTACAAAGGATGCATAAGCCTAGTTCTACAATGTATAGACCAAAATATTCAAAGAGTCTTCATGAGTGCATTCCACAGCCAGATTTTCATATTCCATCATCTTCATGAGCAGTTAATCTTCATCATATCCTCAAGCCTTCACCAATAATACTGTTTCTTCTTTTGATCCCCTACCAAGCTTCATGACCAACCTCACAAAGAATCATCAAGTCTCTATAGCCACTCCAATACAAAAATGTCTCATGCCGTAAGCGCGCACATGAAAAATGAAGCATATGCCTTGCAAAGCAAAACATAAACAGTAGAATCATAAAAAACACAAAGCAGGCCACACAGATGATTTAGCCGACACATGATATTACGAAATGTGTGTGTTATTGTTATAACCTAATTGATAAATATCAACAGCCACAACATTATATTTCAAGCAAAACAAGAAAACAGTGAAGCATCAGTAAGCAGAACAAAGTTTCATACAACATATGATGCATAAGGATTCAAGACAATACCACATCAAGATGTTATTGCTAATGCAAGATGTTACAGGCCATTCAGCTTTTTGTTTAGGGATTGCAATATGTTGTTGCGACTTACCAAAACCAGTCCACCAAAATCAGGATTTCAAACAAGAAATCTTCCACTATGAATTGCCTTCTTTTGTACTCCCCACACCTAGGCCTTGAAAATACACTAGAATTTCCTTCATTCTCCACGGCATTGAACTTCCATAATACACCTGCAAGCGAGATCACCATGTCCGAATGACTTCACCGGAACAAATATTGATAGTAGTAATGACATTGGTCCAAATATGTAAAACTCAAAGATGCATACAAGGTTTAAACATGTTGACTTCAAAGTATAAACAACCATAACATACAAGTGGTATCAAGAATTTTGCAGCAGTAAGAAGTGAACTGGAAATGAGAAGCTTGTAGCAGTAGAAACCAAGTGGTCATCCTAACTCAATACTACTAAGAATAAGGTTCAAGTCTTAACTCATTACCTCAAAAATAGAGGCAACACAAGTCAGAAATGATATGATTACAATTGAAGTTGAGCTTGAGAATGAGTTGATCAATATCGGTATATCCCAGCGAGTTCTTGATAATTCTCAGTTTGATAATTCTCATATAATGCAGTGGAAGCCAGCTGCCACAACCTGAGACATTGTCACATGACATACATACTATCAGAAAGCATCCAAGAGTGAAAGACATTATATCAGTTAATCAAAGAAATAAGTTCAGTCAAGCAAGTCATATCAATCCACAATAATATGAAGAGAGTTCATACCATAGCTCATGGTTGCGATTGACATTAGCAAGACTTCAAAGAAAAATTAAGTTTGTGTCAATCCTATGGGAATGTTTCCAAGCCTGTAAAGTTTTGAGAAAATACATGAGCAACAAGCGGTAGAATGTGTGAAGCCAAGACAAAGAAATCAAAGATTCAAACAGGTCAAAATTTCACCATGGTAAAAAGATTTGGTTCACAACGGTAGTTCAGTGAAAATCAGTGGTAAAAAAAAATCAAAGTTTAAGCAGGACCACATAACTTCTAGAAGCCATACTACAGACAAAACAATTCCATGAGTCACCAAATTCGGTCCCCACACAATCCCATCAAAAAAAATTCTCTCAACGGATTGAAGATTCTCACAGCTCACCTCACACGATTTTCGCACAAAACTCACACGTATTAGACCCTCATTTTCTCACTATATATAATGCCAATCATTGGTAAATCCAGGGGGATATAGAGGACCGGAATACCTGACAAAACCCTAATACACAGAGACCAACAATACAGAAAAAACCCTAGCCAAGCAAAAGTGGCTGAAGCGATAACAAAAAAAACTTCTAATGGAAACCCTAAAGAACCTGAGCTAAGACTCCATTACACTGAAGAACATGGAAGACGGAGGAAAAGCCATTAAAACATAGAGGAATCGAGAGAAATATCACCTGAAGTCGCTCTACAAGCACCCTTCAATTTCGGTAAACGCTTTTCACGATAGTCTTTCATCGTTTTGTTTATCTTCTAGTTCTTGTGTCACTGCTTGTAATAGACTGAATACATCAATGAGATTGGGATTCGGAACTATGGGGGTGGGGTAATTGCATTTCGCTTGCTTGATTCGTGGTGGATTTCCGATTGCTTGTTTTGTTTTAACCAATTTGCGTTTGTTTTTGTCCTGCTTTGTTCTGCGTTTGTTTTAACTTTTCCTTTCCTCACTTCATATCTTTATTCTCCATTTTTTAGTTTAATGAGTCTTTAAAAGTATTAAATGTTGGTACTTATGAGTTGTTTCACGCTGCCCAATGTCTGATTTATTTGTCTCCTCACTTTTAATTGTGACAGACGGCTAGGGTTTCCCCTAGATTTGTTTTGGAAGTTGGTTTTCAGTTTGGGCTTTGTGAACAAATGGGGTTTCCTATACCCGAATCCAGCCAGCTAGAATTGACCCCCTTTGTATTGTTTTTTTTTCTTTATTATTTCATCTTTATTTTTCTTTACATAAACAATAAGTAAAAGTGATAAAGTTCTTCTTGTGTGGGAGAATTTTTTATTTGATAGGCTTTATATTCTTTTTCTGTAGTCTCATTTTGGTGAAATAAATAAAAGATTTATTACCTTGCATTTGATAGTCGTATTTCAATTGATTGTATTTTCCGAATCATTTTGACCCACGTATAATTCAATTCGTTTTTTTTATTTATTGATTGATTGTGTGCTTGGTCGGATATTGATAATACATCACATTTTGAACTTGCATGTTATTCTTGCTACGACCCTAATTGGTTAAGTAAAATACGAACGCACATTGAGCCACTTCATTCAAGGATAAACGAAATCTTTGGCCCATCGCCAAGTAAATATCTATACACACTTCACTTCATACACACACGTAAGACGATTATTCTCCGATCGCCATCATGTACTACCTTTACACTTCACACTTTTCAAACTTCGAAATTAAATCAATACAACGCACTTATTATCTATAGCAAACATTCGATCCAAATCTCGAAATCTTTTCGTAATTAAAATATCGAAAGAATGGAATTCTGGAGTCTAGCATTCCTCGAATTCTTGAATGGACTCTCCTGAGGCTCGCTCCATGGGACGCAGTTCATTCGATCTTTCACGATTAAAATACTTAATTCAACATATCAAATAATGAAAGAATTGAATTCTGGAGTCCAGCATTCCTCGAATTCTCGCATAAACTCTCCTGAGGCCCGCCCCCAGGACGCAGTTTATTCACCCTTTCATTCTTAAAAAACCCTAATCAAACATATTTTCGAAACAAGAACTATTTAAATCCTTTCTATACTTGCAAAACAAGCTAGCGCTTCAGCCTCCTATCGCGAGCAGACAAGCCAACGCTTAGCAGTTAGAATGCGATCTAAATATCGTTCATTAACGAGTCAACCAACTTACTCGTAGTTAGTCGAACTACGACGCTCTGATTCCTCAGCAAGGATACGTAGGCACAAGGATCCCATTCCTTGGCGAGCCCCCTAACAATTAACTTCCTCTTTTCTCTCGCCCCTGTTGCGATCGAGACTAATCGAACCTTAGTACCACGAACTACGAGGCTCTGACTTTCCCATTGCACAAGGGAATACGTAGGCACACGGATCTCAATCCTTGCCGAGCACCCTAAGACTAAAATCACCTAAACTCATACTGTTTACCATTAAGAAGACATTAATATAAGTTAGCATTCGATCACAGATTAGACTAAGAGGTTCCCGTTGAGTACAACGGACGTAAGAGGTGCTAATACCTTCCTCCTGCGTAACTGACTCCCGAATTCAGAATCTGGTTTCAATGACCAAGTTCATTCTTTTATAGGGTTTATCTATATTTCCCTTTTCCTTTATTAGGAATAGATTAAAATTAGGTGGCGACTCTGTTTGTATGTTTTTTCCGCGTCTTTCGCGAGGATCGTATTTTTCGAGATACGACAGATGGCGACTCTGCTGGGGATTAGCCTTGTGCATAAGAGAGTCGAGCCTAACTTGGTCGTTCTTGTGTTTGTTTGCTAACTTGTTTTGCTTGTCTTCTTTATTTATTATTATTTATGCTTATTTATCACTTTCTTCTTTATCATGTTGCTTATTATTATATTTGTTGGATCCGGGGTTGATATCACAAGTAAAGTTCTTTGACCGAACTTTGGAAAAAGAAGAGAGAACATCTAAGTTAGATTTGGTAGTTATTAGTGTTAGTCTTCAGGGACTCGCTCCTTGCAAGCCTAACACGAAAGCTCCTCCAGAGAGTAGACCTATTCATAAATCTCGTCGTAACACAGCTAGCCTGTTGCACGACTTGATTCATGAAAGGGCTGTGACTCTGGGACCCACTTATAGAACCAGTTTCAATGTTGGTAGTTATGTAGTGTTAGACTCCGAAGGCTCGCCCTTCGTACGCCTAACATGAAAACTCCACTTGAGGTAGACCTTATCATTATTATCGTCATAATACAGCTAGCCTGTGGCAGGACGGTAATGTGATTAGCGTCTGTGACCTTGAGTATCTCGATGTTGTTACCATAGAAGCTATCTTGTGAGCGGGTTTATGGGTAAAGAATCTAGAACTAAATTATTGTGACCTACCATTTTAAGAGGGTTTGGGAGTTATTTGTGTCATCCTGGATCCCGTTGCTATGCGTTCATAATCATTTGCATAAAAGCATCATGACTTACGCAAAACTTTTATTTTTAAGGGAATCTATAGTTTGTCTTGCATTCAAGGCAACCTTGAATCCAGAAAGGAAGAAATGTTATTGTGAAATATTAAAGGAGGAATGCCTCCATTTTTTCAAAAAAAATGTTTCAGCTAAAAATGTTTGTACTTTGGTACTGTGTACTTAATTGAAATAAATAATGAAGTTTAATTTTACCTTTATTTCTTAAGTTCATGATATTCTGAATATTTGTTACGCAAACAACTGTTGCTTCCCTGAAAATAAAATGAAACGTAAGCAAAACATTCTTGCATACATATGCATTCAATATGCATCGTACATCAACTCATAACAAAACCTTTCATCTATAAACATCCGCTTGACTTCTCGACACTATTGATAATTTCAAGAGAGAACTGATGGAGCGTTTGAGGCAAGATCAAGACATGATGAAAAAAGACATGGATTACATGAAGGGAAAAGTGGACCAGATTCTAGAAAGTGTCACGACTTTGACAAGAGATAAAAGACTTCAACAGGAGAGCGCATACCGACATGTTACTCCCACCTTTCTCTCTACACCACAGTCTTCATTGGTCAATCCATTACACGAGGGTCTTCCCATACATCATCAGAGCTCAACACTTGTTCCACAACCAAGATTGAAGAAACCAATGTATGATCAGAATCTTATCCATGATAGACCTCGAGTTGTCCGAGAGAGAAAATCTGCTCATTTTGAACCATTGCCAATGTCATATAGTGAATTGCTTCCACAGCTTGCACAAAGGTTATTGGTGTTTCCTCATAAGATCCAGTCAACAGTGTATTCAAGTTTACCTAAACATGACACAAATGTAAGGTGTGATTTCCATGGAGGGTCATCAGGGCATTCCACTGAAGAATGCAAAACCCTTAAGTATAAGGTGAAAGAACTTATTGATAATAAAGTGTTGATGTTCAAAAGAAACGGTTCAAGGGTGGAGATCCTGATTAATAGGACATGCAATGCCCAAAGTAAGGAAAAGAAATCGGAGTATGGAAAAGGACAGTCGTCTGTTGCAAATCCTCCTACCGGGATCCTTAACCAACAAGGAATATTAGCCACACCTACTCAAGACCATGGGAAGCAAAACCAGTGCTATCGGCAAATAGGGTTGGAAAAGTCTCATTTTATTCTTGTTCCCATTCCTATACCATGTGCACAACTGTTGTCGTACTTGATACAAGATTCTTTGGTGGTGCCCATACCCCTTGGACCTCTTCGTTCTCGTATGCCGCCTGGATATGATCCTAATGCGCAATGTGAATACCATAAGGGAGCAATGGGCCATTCTATTGAAGGTTGTTGGTCATTCAAGAATAAAGTTCAAGAGTTAATCAACAACAAACGCCTGGTATTGGAAGAGGATAATCCGGACGTTGAATGTGGATACCATACTGGAAATGTGGGGCATGCTGTCAAAGAATGTGAAGACTTTCGAAACAAATTGCGAAGGTTAGTTAATAAAGAAGATCCAAGCACGATTGGTTTGATTCAAAGGTCTGGAAAAGAGAAGACGCACGAGCATTTTATCCCGCTCAGAATTTTGTACCATAAGGAGAAGGTTATGCTGGTAATAGATGATATGTCTTCCTCTTCTAGCAAGAATGTGGATGCCGCCACCCATACAGTTGAAGAATTAGGAAATAAGTCTGAAGAGGATGTATCTTGTAAAGATACTACAAAAGGAGACTTTGAGAGAAATCTTGCTAATCACGACGAAGATATCAATCTTTGGGTTGGAAAAATGTCAACCAATGATGTTATGGCAAATGAGTATTCTCAAGATGCGTCAACAGGACCTTATGGCCCATTTTCTTCTCAACAATCGTCATTGGCAATGCATCACCACCCTTCTGGGCAACCAATGCCTAAAGAGCCATACTGGAAACCATGGATTACTTCTCATGTGAATCAGCAGTACCCATGCAGGTCATATTCTCAGAATCAACAAGCTTATGGATTTCCACATCAAGTGCCATTTCCTCCACATGGTCAATACCCTACAATCAATCAGGGATCTTTTCAGCAGTCATATCAACATCAGAATACTCCGTATCAGCACTCTCAATAAAGGCAAAGAAAGCAAAAAAGGAATTTCACTCTGCTACCAATGTTGCGCAGTCGCATACTTCCATATTTAATTAATAGTGGATGGGTAGAGCCCAAGAAATTGGATCCAGTGCCACTTCCATACCCACCAAACTTTAATCCCAATGTTCGCTGCGGATTTCATGCCAACGCACCAGGGCATTCAACTGATGATTGCCAACAACTCAAGAATAGAATCCAAGATCTAATTGAGTCTAAGTTGATCTCATTTACGCCTCAGGGTATGCAAATCAACATTCCTCCAATTGTTCATAGGGATGCATCAGACTAGGATATGGAATAAGTTGTTGTTAAGAGTAGTTGTGAAGATGATTCTCATACAAATCAACGAGCGCGTGACAAAGGATTTCAAAGTCAGCATAAGCCTGACAATAACTTGGAAAGAAGGAATGATTCTCTTCCTATGGCATACAGTCAGCTTTTGCCATATCTGATCCAGAACTCATTAGTGGAGCCCAAACCTCTCAAGCCATTATTCAAGCCATACCCACCCGGGTACAATCCTCATGAGAGATGTGGATATCATGTTGGATCAATGGGACACACAACGGAAGACTGCAAATCTTACCAAGACAAAGTACAATTGTTGATGGACCAGGGGTACATATCCTTTTCAGAAGGGAATTTGATCATGCGCGTCAAGTTTCCTGACTGATTGAGTTTGAAGATTCCAGAGAGACATCCTAAAGCCCAGTTCCTCAACACTGGCAGGCTATGACCCATATGATTTTCTTCGGATTTGTAGTTTCTTTTCTGTTAATTGCTACTTGCTTTTAGATATTGTTGTCTCTAATGGTAATATTAATGAAATGAACATGCATGTTTTGAACGAATCCATTCGTAGTCACTCATTTATTTATTGCAAATATAAAAATATATTTCTCTATCTCACTTCCCTTTAACTTTGTTGTTTAGCAAATATTTGAGGGAGGATGACGAAAACGAAATACCCATAATTGCTGAAAACTTGCTTTCAGAAAGAACCTTACTGATGATGTACAGGCATTGTTTCGAATCCCCAAACACTGGAGAGATAAGGAGTTAATCCCTAGTAAACTACCTTGAACTTAGAAGTAGGAGTTTCTTTCAGATATTCAAAACCCTTACGCTAAACCCGGGGCAGGGTAGTGTTTAGTTAACATGACTATGCATCCAAACTACAAGGTGAAACATTTCATTTGGGAATCCATCTGCGACCAATAACTTGGCAGTCACAATCCTTCAACAAAAAAAAAGAGAAAAATAAAAAATAGAAAAAGCCCGCTAAGTTGAATATCCTAATAGGAGACTTAGGCAAAAGTTAAGGCAATCCTGATGGACTAAAAACTTCAAAAATAACGGTCCATGCAAAAATTAGGGATCAAAAGCAAAATAGTAGAAAGAGGTCGTCAAAATCCTCAGCAAAAACAAAATAAGTTGTAGTGGCCATCATATCCAAAACCGAAAGGGTCGCTACCATTCAAGAAAAAAAACGAATAAGGTGACTACCATTGTAAGAAAGTCTTGAACAATCATTTTCAACCATTACACCTTCAAGCTCTCGTAAGAGACAAATATGTATGTTATTTAACTGAACGTAGGACTGGAGAACATCACGAAGATGGGTGGGTACAAAAGTATTTGAGCCTATATCCTTTGTTTCATAACCGTGAACCAGACCATGATACAACCCTTAAAAGACCTAATTGAAGCAGGGTTTATTCTGAAAGCATATCTCAGCAAGGTTGCGTAAGCTGACTCCTAAAAGATTTGCTAATCTTCTCCTTGTTATTTCACAAATCACTAACTAAATCAGTATTACGTTTGGACATTTGATTCATTCGTCACACACTTTATTCGAATAAGTGATTTTTCAAAACTCGCATGGATATTGCATTATAATTACCATTTATGAACAAACAAATTTTAATTGCAAGCCGGTATTTGGCATCTAAGGAAATTCCATCAAGAAAAATTAAAAGAGGAACTTGAACACTAATTGGTGTTGACTTGGATCAAGATCACTCATAACCCTATGAATCAGGGGCATGACTTACAATAGTTGTGTTGACATGGAAGCTGGTTGATTAGAAATCAAATCTCCAAGCAATCCAGGAGGAAGACTATCTCAACGTTCAGCCTATCAGAGGCAAATTACCAAGCAATTAGTCGATTTCAGACAAGTTTTCTCTAAAGCTCAGACATGGGAAACCACTCATGAGATCCAGATAATGGGGCAATTTGTATCATATCATGTCATGGTATAATCATTCTCAAGGCTTCCATTTTAAGAAGATTCCTTCAAAGTCCTTATATACTGGGACAAGACAGTTACAAGGGGCAATTTCTTCTTCGTGATAATCAAACGAGTTGTACTAGACAGTGGTAATTGTCAAGTTCACAACAAACGTCGAAAGATCATACTAGTACATCATCATGTCTTAAAAGGATACCTTAGGGCTGAGCAAAAAGTATAATCAACATGCATTGATTATGTCGCTACGCTCATTTGAAAGTCAACTTGAAATATCAGTCCAAAGAAGTTGAAGTTCTCTCAACAATTTATAACTTCAGCAATGTATCAAGACTTGGAGCACCAAAGATGGCCGCATCCATCCTCCGATCAGAGTATCGTCGGATACCAAGTGTCGAGAAGTCGAATACCCTCCACCATCCCCAAAAGTCCAATTTTCATTGGCAACCACCAAAAGGCTTGAAGTCCACCGTGTTGGCATCCTTATAAAACCCAAAGTCCAATTTCATTGGAAACTACTAAAAAGCAAAAGTCCGATTTTATTGGCACTCACCTAATTCCCAAAAGTCCACTTGGGTGGCAACCAGTATAAAGCCAAAAGTCCAACTATGTTGACAACCTTGAAAAAATTGAAAGTCCACCGTGTTGGCATCCTTTATAAAACCAAAAGTCTAATTTCACTTGGCATCTCCCAAATGCAATCACCAATGACACCCCAAAAGGGATCTCACCCTCGAAGTGAAGATCGGTCTCCAGCATCCTCAACCATTTGCATTGTCACAAACATGGCATGCATAACATTCCTGTCCGAAAACAAGAATGTCATCAAACACAATTATATTAATCTTTAGCATATAACAAAGCATTTGCATTGGAAGAATTAACAATTGCATTTTCACATGAATCATTGTGCATCATACAGTGCACGACATCATATAAAGCATAGCATAGCAGGATCCAAGACATGTATCCCGAACCATCCTTTTTCAAAATCGGCAAGATTTCTCTGAAGAAAATTAGTGCCCTACATGTGCTCGCGGATTTTTATATCCCCCAGCAGGTCATTCTTCAGCTTTATGGTTGATAGTGATATAGCCCACCATCTTCATCTTTATTGCTCTCCAGGCAGAGAGTATCCTGAAAATTTGTTCGAGATACTGCTTTGGCATTCTCCGAAGAACCTTAGTCGAAAAGGTACTGCTTCGCAAGACCCGAAGAATCTCATGTTGTGGTAAGGATACTGTTCTAGTATCACCGAAGAGCCTTGATTATAAGGAACTGCTTCGCTTGACCTGGAAAATCTTGTACCATTTGTTCGAGATACTGCTTTGGCATTCTCCGAAGAACCTTAATCGAAAAGGTACTGCTTTGCAAGACCCGAAGAATCTCATGTTGTGGTAGGATACTGTTCTAGTATCACCGAAGAGCCTTGATTATAAGGAACTGCTTCGCTTGACCTGGAAAATCTTGTACCATTTGTCCGAGATACTGCTTTGGCATTCTCCGAAGAACCTTAGTCGAAAAGGTACTGCTTCGCAAGACCCGAAGAATCTCATGTTGTGGTAAGGATACTGTTCTAGTATCACCGAAGAGCCTTGATTATAAGGAACTGCTTCGCTTGACCTGGAAAATCTTGTACCATTTGTTCGAGATACTGCTTTGGCATTCTCCGAAGAACCTTAATCGAAAAGGTACTGCTTTGCAAGACCCGAAGAATCTCATGTTGTGGTAGGATACTGTTCTAGTATCACCGAAGAGCCTTGATTATAAGGAACTGCTTCGCTTGACCTGGAAAATCTTGTACCATTTGTTCGAGATACTGCTTTGGCATTCTCCGAAGAACTTTAATCGAAAAGGTACTGCTTTGCAAGACCCGAAGAATCTCATGTTATGGTAGAGATACTGTTCGTGTATCCCCGAAGAGCTTCAATTCATAAGGGACTTCTTGATGTTACTTAGGAGAGTTCATCAAGTAAATTGAGTTACTGTTTTGATAATTCCAAAGATCCCATACACTTTGCCATCCCATCCTCATATCTTTTATTATTGCATTGCATTTTCTTTCTTGTCGGACAAATTTTAGGGTCTTATATCTAATTGACTTTTACCCTAAAATTGAATGTCATGCGACATTTCACTTTCTCGGGTTCAAGGCAATGAGATAGGGGCATCTGTCGTACCCCAAATTTGTCCTACCTTTTTCATTTTTAAATCCCAAGCACATACCGTACTTAAGATTTTTTTTTTCTTTAAGAAGATCATTTGACATTTGGCCATGATCTTTTGAGACTAGTTCCTGAGAGTATTTTCTTTTGTATAGTTTTTAAGACTGTTTGTCATCTTCATTTCAATAATTACCTCTTGTTAGCTTTATTAAGTTCCAAGAGACAAAGAAGGGTGTGGTTTTATTTATGATGGACCCTCGGATGATTCAACGGAAGGAACTAGAGTGCAAGATCACGTAGGTGTCCAGTATACATGAACATTTGCTGGAAGTTGACATTGTTGGATGTTTGCAAGGCGTGACTTCTAATGCAAGACAATGGTCATGTTGAGCTTTATTTTTGGTGTTGATTCCTCTTTTGGGTTATGATCCCAAGAAGTCATCATCCATTTGGTCTTATGTCAAGAATAGTCAAGATTATCAAATCATTGGATTTAAAGTTAGAAAAAGAGAGCACAAATGTGATTACAAGGATGTACTGAGTTCTAAGTTGCCATTTTTTATTTAAAAAAAAAAACTTCAAAAAAGGGAAAGAATTTGTGTTACAAGATCTTGTTCGCAAGTTTCAAATGATGTTCAATTACAAATGATGTTCAATTACAAGTACCAAATACAAAACTAAAAATCCATGAAACAAACATTCCAATGGACGAACTTTAGTTGTTGTTATGACTTGGGAAATTGGAGTCACAACTGTTTCAAATATTACAAAGTTGGATTTTATTTTACTACTTACATTCTAAGTTAAAAAGCAGGATGAATGGATTCAAATTTCAAAGTTAGAAATTCCAATTTAAGTGAATCCACAAGATTACAAGTTGGCATAAGAATCACATATTTAATACAAAGTTTCTACAGAAGTGTTTTCTCATGGCAACATTCCAAGTCACTACACAAGACCATAGTTCAAGTTTCTAAATCATAATCCAAACAATGTCATTGCAAGTCAAAGTCACCAAAATTCAAAAAAGTACAAAGGATGCATAAGCCTAGTTCTACAATGTATAGACCAAAATATTCAAAGAGTCTTCATGAGTGCATTCCACAGCCAGATTTTCATATTCCATCATCTTCATGAGCAGTTAATCTTCATCATATCCTCAAGCCTTCACCAATAATACTGTTTCTTCTTTTGATCCCCTACCAAGCTTCATGACCAACCTCACAAAGAATCATCAAGTCTCTATAGCCACTCCAATACAAAAATGTCTCATGCCGTAAGCGCGCACATGAAAAATGAAGCATATGCCTTGCAAAGCAAAACATAAACAGTAGAATCATAAAAAACACAAAGCAGGCCACACAGATGATTTAGCCGACACATGATATTACGAAATGTGTGTGTTATTGTTATAACCTAATTGATAAATATCAACAGCCACAACATTATATTTCAAGCAAAACAAGAAAACAGTGAAGCATCAGTAAGCAGAACAAAGTTTCATACAACATATGATGCATAAGGATTCAAGACAATACCACATCAAGATGTTGTTGCTAATGCAAGATGTTACAGGCCATTCAGCTTTTTGTTTAGGGATTGCAATATGTTGTTGCGACTTACCAAAACCAGTCCACCAAAATCAGGATTTCAAACAAGAAATCTTCCACTATGAATTGCCTTCTTTTGTACTCCCCACACCTAGGCCTTGAAAATACACTAGAATTTCCTTCATTCTCCACGGCATTGAACTTCCATAATACACCTGCAAGCGAGATCACCATGTCCGAATGACTTCACCGGAACAAATATTGATAGTAGTAATGACATTGGTCCAAATATGTAAAACTCAAAGATGCATACAAGGTTTAAACATGTTGACTTCAAAGTATAAACAACCATAACATACAAGTGGTATCAAGAATTTTGCAGCAGTAAGAAGTGAACTGGAAATGAGAAGCTTGTAGCAGTAGAAACCAAGTGGTCATCCTAACTCAATACTACTAAGAATAAGGTTCAAGTCTTAACTCATTACCTCAAAAATAGAGGCAACACAAGTCAGAAATGATATGATTACAATTGAAGTTGAGCTTGAGAATGAGTTGATCAATATCGGTATATCCCAGCGAGTTCTTGATAATTCTCAGTTTGATAATTCTCATATAATGCAGTGGAAGCCAGCTGCCACAACCTGAGACATTGTCACATGACATACATACTATCAGAAAGCATCCAAGAGTGAAAGACATTATATCAGTTAATCAAAGAAATAAGTTCAGTCAAGCAAGTCATATCAATCCACAATAATATGAAGAGAGTTCATACCATAGCTCATGGTTGCGATTGACATTAGCAAGACTTCAAAGAAAAATTAAGTTTGTGTCAATCCTATGGGAATGTTTCCAAGCCTGTAAAGTTTTGAGAAAATACATGAGCAACAAGCGGTAGAATGTGTGAAGCCAAGACAAAGAAATCAAAGATTCAAACAGGTCAAAATTTCACCATGGTAAAAAGATTTGGTTCACAACGGTAGTTCAGTGAAAATCAGTGGTAAAAAAAAATCAAAGTTTAAGCAGGACCACATAACTTCTAGAAGCCATACTACAGACAAAACAATTCCATGAGTCACCAAATTCGGTCCCCACACAATCCCATCAAAAAAAATTCTCTCAACGGATTGAAGATTCTCACAGCTCACCTCACACGATTTTCGCACAAAACTCACACGTATTAGACCCTCATTTTCTCACTATATATAATGCCAATCATTGGTAAATCCAGGGGGATATAGAGGACCGGAATACCTGACAAAACCCTAATACACAGAGACCAACAATACAGAAAAAACCCTAGCCAAGCAAAAGTGGCTGAAGCGATAACAAAAAAAACTTCTAATGGAAACCCTAAAGAACCTGAGCTAAGACTCCATTACACTGAAGAACATGGAAGACGGAGGAAAAGCCATTAAAACATAGAGGAATCGAGAGAAATATCACCTGAAGTCGCTCTACAAGCACCCTTCAATTTCGGTAAACGCTTTTCACGATAGTCTTTCATCGTTTTGTTTATCTTCTAGTTCTTGTGTCACTGCTTGTAATAGACTGAATACATCAATGAGATTGGGATTCGGAACTATGGGGGTGGGGTAATTGCATTTCGCTTGCTTGATTCGTGGTGGATTTCCGATTGCTTGTTTTGTTTTAACCAATTTGCGTTTGTTTTTGTCCTGCTTTGTTCTGCGTTTGTTTTAACTTTTCCTTTCCTCACTTCATATCTTTATTCTCCATTTTTTAGTTTAATGAGTCTTTAAAAGTATTAAATGTTGGTACTTATGAGTTGTTTCACGCTGCCCAATGTCTGATTTATTTGTCTCCTCACTTTTAATTGTGACAGACGGCTAGGGTTTCCCCTAGATTTGTTTTGGAAGTTGGTTTTCAGTTTGGGCTTTGTGAACAAATGGGGTTTCCTATACCCGAATCCAGCCAGCTAGAATTGACCCCCTTTGTATTGTTTTTTTTTCTTTATTATTTCATCTTTATTTTTCTTTACATAAACAATAAGTAAAAGTGATAAAGTTCTTCTTGTGTGGGAGAATTTTTTATTTGATAGGCTTTATATTCTTTTTCTGTAGTCTCATTTTGGTGAAATAAATAAAAGATTTATTACCTTGCATTTGATAGTCGTATTTCAATTGATTGTATTTTCCGAATCATTTTGACCCACGTATAATTCAATTCGTTTTTTTTATTTATTGATTGATTGTGTGCTTGGTCGGATATTGATAATACATCACATTTTGAACTTGCATGTTATTCTTGCTACGACCCTAATTGGTTAAGTAAAATACGAACGCACATTGAGCCACTTCATTCAAGGATAAACGAAATCTTTGGCCCATCGCCAAGTAAATATCTATACACACTTCACTTCATACACACACGTAAGACGATTATTCTCCGATCGCCATCATGTACTACCTTTACACTTCACACTTTTCAAACTTCGAAATTAAATCAATACAACGCACTTATTATCTATAGCAAACATTCGATCCAAATCTCGAAATCTTTTCGTAATTAAAATATCGAAAGAATGGAATTCTGGAGTCTAGCATTCCTCGAATTCTTGAATGGACTCTCCTGAGGCTCGCTCCATGGGACGCAGTTCATTCGATCTTTCACGATTAAAATACTTAATTCAACATATCAAATAATGAAAGAATTGAATTCTGGAGTCCAGCATTCCTCGAATTCTCGCATAAACTCTCCTGAGGCCCGCCCCCAGGACGCAGTTTATTCACCCTTTCATTCTTAAAAAACCCTAATCAAACATATTTTCGAAACAAGAACTATTTAAATCCTTTCTATACTTGCAAAACAAGCTAGCGCTTCAGCCTCCTATCGCGAGCAGACAAGCCAACGCTTAGCAGTTAGAATGCGATCTAAATATCGTTCATTAACGAGTCAACCAACTTACTCGTAGTTAGTCGAACTACGACGCTCTGATTCCTCAGCAAGGATACGTAGGCACAAGGATCCCATTCCTTGGCGAGCCCCCTAACAATTAACTTCCTCTTTTCTCTCGCCCCTGTTGCGATCGAGACTAATCGAACCTTAGTACCACGAACTACGAGGCTCTGACTTTCCCATTGCACAAGGGAATACGTAGGCACACGGATCTCAATCCTTGCCGAGCACCCTAAGACTAAAATCACCTAAACTCATACTGTTTACCATTAAGAAGACATTAATATAAGTTAGCATTCGATCACAGATTAGACTAAGAGGTTCCCGTTGAGTACAACGGACGTAAGAGGTGCTAATACCTTCCTCCTGCGTAACTGACTCCCGAATTCAGAATCTGGTTTCAATGACCAAGTTCATTCTTTTATAGGGTTTATCTATATTTCCCTTTTCCTTTATTAGGAATAGATTAAAATTAGGTGGCGACTCTGTTTGTATGTTTTTTCCGCGTCTTTCGCGAGGATCGTATTTTTCGAGATACGACACTACGCAAAGCAGCTGAAAGTGTGTTCCACATGAAAGTCTTTCCAGTTCCACCATAACCATATAAGAAAAATACTCCTCCAATTTGATTTGTGACTGCTTGCATAACTTCTCTGAAGATGCCAAGTTGTTCATCTACAATAACAAATAAGACACAATAAAAGTTTCATAATTGAGACATAAATATATTCTACACAAATAAATTTAATAACTTCATGTCAGAAAAGCTAATGAAGGAATACCTAACACTATTCATTTTCAAGTATACGTCTTAAATAAAATTACAACAATCTAATCCATGAACAAAATATCATAAATACTATGATTGTGTTTGAGTTCATGACAATAAATGTGAACAACAATTATGACTTGCTTAATATTTTATAGATAAGTTATATTGTAATAGGTATAAGAACAATACCTGTCAACTTTTGAAATAGATTGTTGTAAATCTCCTCTTGAGCCTTGATGTCGTATTGTCTTTCATCATATATCAATCTATTTCCAAGAAAGTCAAGCACATAATCATTTGGATATGGCATTGACTTAAATTCTTTAAGACTTCTTCTATTTTTCTGTAGCTGCTTCTCAATTTCCATCAGAGTGAGTTGTTGAATATCCTCGTGTGATAATGCCAAATCTACAAAAACAAAATTGCAGCCAACAAAGTTGAGTCTATCTTATGTTGTAAACAAATTAATAGATGTTAAAGCATAATCCTTGTTGTGTCATAAATTTTTGCAATATGTAATATTGTAACCTGGATTTTGTGACAAAACTCTTTGTTCATGAAGAATTCCATCAGATAAGTAGCACCAAGTGTTAAGCCAAACATGTTCTGGACGATTCATTGAAGCTGATAATAACATTGTAACAAAAATTTTACGCAAAAAAACACCAGAACCCCAATTATAAGCCTCTTTTATTACTTCAATGAACTCTTTGTCATCTTGTAGGAACCCCATTGCAAAACATGCTTCTCTAAAAGTATTGTGCTTCAACCCTTCAACTGTCTTTAATTCATCATAAGATCTTGGGTCTTTCTTCACAGTCAATAACATTCTCATATAATACAATTCTCCAGTTGTTGGTGGAACCCAAATTAATCGACCAATTGTGTAACCTCTTTTACGTGGTTTCCAACACCTTTTCCTCTTGTCATATACAAATTTTGACACAAATTGTCCATATGTTAAAGACTTTGCTTCTTCATATTGATCATTAGCTCGAAACCAAGAGGTAAACATTGATTCAGTGACACTTGGCTTAAGTAGAAGAGTACCTATATGCTCAAAATCTTTGTAGTACACTGAATTCTCCCCTTCCATGTGAAAGAACAATCGTTCCACAGCTGGTTTTCTACCATGAATGGAATAAGAGAATATTCTCCAGCAAGCTTCACTCGGTGAGACATAACGACAACCAAGGTACTGTTTGATTTCATCAATACTACCATCTTGACCATTGTTATTAGGAACAATAATAGCTGAGATCCTATCAGAACCTTTGTTGATGTATTTGAATAGGTACTTGATTGATGTACTCTGATTGCACCACTCCATATTTATATGTGCCTCATATTTCATCAACAAACTTGGGTTATGGGGTACAACATGACCACTATGAAGTGTGACTCCACCCTTCTCAATTGTATTACCTTGATCTCTCCTTCTATAAACTGGATATCCTTCTTGATCCACAATTGTGACATCTTGAAACTTCTTAGGATAATACTTTGAACACCTTCCATCCTTCATACATGGGCATTTAGGATTTGCTACCCCACAAGGTCCATGTACCATGTGTGTTTTCACAAGACTATAAAGTTTGGGATGTTTCAATGGATCAGGAACTTCAGCAGAAATGATCTTGTCAATGTCTTCAGGAGCAGGGTATTTGTTTGATGGATGCAAGAAAACCAGAATATGGGCATGTGGGAGACCCCTCTTTTGGAACTCAATTGTGTACATATCTGTAATTGACATGAAATGATAAGTAAAATGATAGTGCATTCGGTTAAGGTCATAATTCAATCAAATATTAGGGTTAATCAGGACGTGAATGGATTTATATATAATTATAATCTACTTAAAGTAAAAAGGTATTAAACAGATAAAAGAAATGGTTAACTTACATGCAAGAACCTTTCCTAAAACACCTTTCTTCGTCACGTCCTCCAAGAGGTTATCAAACTTCATTTTGAATATTCTTGCAATGATATCAGGTCTATCTTGTGGTTTCAAATTTAAAGGACCAAGCAATCTTTGAATTTCAGGCCAATTTGGATTACATGTGAAAGTGATGAAAAGATCCGGAAAACCAACCTTACTACAAATTACCATGCCATCATAGTACAACTGATCCATAAATCTTCGACTACCAACATAAGACGATGGTAACACGACTCTTTTTCCTATGCTTGCTCCTTGTGTTTGATCTTCCTCAGCATGTAGACTTGTATACTTTGAAACTCTTAATTTGGATTGGTTTTTCCTAATCCAATTTAATCTCTCTCCTTCAAGCATTGTGTAACCATCCACCAGAAACTGTTGGAATAATCTCCTGGATGATAACAACGTCTTTGCCTCATTACACCTACTTTGTATTCTGAATGCAAACCATTCTCGAATAGTAAGTCGGTTCCTTAAGTTGTCATCAAAAATTGGAAGATCCCTGTGCGCAATGTTGTCTTTGTACCCATCTTCTCCATAAGGAAAAATCAATGGGTATTGATAAGCCAAATATGATGGATGAAACTCATCAATGCGTTGAAGTCCACCCCCTTTGGCTTGTACAATAATGTCTCTTTCCTCAGCAGTGTCAATGTCACCCACAATTAAAGCTGCCACTTCAGAAACGGTTGGTTGATTGTACAATCTACCATCGGTAGATCTCGTTGAGATCAACCTTAGTTTTAAATTATGAACATTGCTTTGATTGAGCCAGTGTCTAGCCATTAAGAAACTCTTGGAATATATGTTATGTGTGTATAACATATCTGATAACTTTTGGACAGTCTGTGGCAAGATGTTGTTTGAAGGACCACTACAACAAAGTTAATGAATTTATTAGTAAATAGTATTCCTTGATTAAAAAATAGATAAAACCAAAAATTATTTTTTTACCTGAGACTGTCGATTCTATTCATAACTTCATTTTCTGTGTCATATATGTAGAGTTGAGCAAATTTTGGTGGTTTTCCTTCTGGTGGTAACATACTCCCAATTCGGTGGCAAGCTTGACCTTGGATTCTAATAGTAGGTGGACCACGACCATTATTGAACCTGTTGTCCAATTTAGCTCCTGGAGAAGTGAATGCAAACATCATGTTGTATGCCCTTATTTGCGATTGGAAGTTCTTACTATCCATGGAATTACGATCAAACAGAAGATGTCTTAGCGGTTGTGGTGGTTCTTTTAAAAATGGAAGTTCGACTTTACCATTCCCACAACATAAATGAAACTTCGGATTTGCAGAATGTTTGTGTTTGTACATCCTTTCTTGATACCACATCATAGCCTTACAGTATCGACATGCAATCAACGGGTCTCCCAAATCGAAGTACTCTGTATGATACAAGAATTTTTGTATGGACTTACAATTTAACCTAGTATAAAAAGAACAAATAGTTGTATGTAGTATCCAATTTGTAATGGTTACCTTCATTATTTATGTCTAGTTGGTTAGCCGTTGAAAATGGTGGTAAATGGAATTCTTCACCAAGGCATTCATCATCATCAGATTGTCTACCTGTTGTACATATATTATAAAAACTCGTGAAAAAATATCAACGTGATCAAATTGAAAGGTAGTGAACTTAGCTACCAAAGTAGCTTTGCCTTACACAAAAGTCAAGACAAAAGTGCTAATATAACAGCATAGAGAAAGAAACCATATTGTTTTACCATCATTATTTTATATGGTTTCCTTAAGATTAAAGACAAACACATTTTGTTCTCAACACTAAGATATCACTAATATATCCAATATTATACTAATGATATGAAATTAAATCGTAAAAACCATAATTTAAGTAATGGCATTCAATCTAATACATACTCATTGATTCAAGGAATAGTTATGTTAAAGGTTTGTCGAAATTATTTTTGGAAGCTATGTCTTAAATAATTTTTTTGTGTAACTACTTCTATAAGTGTTTTAACATGTTAGTGTAGATTGAAGACAAAGACCTATTTTACTTGAAAGGGCATGGGTGTACATTAGACTGTAAGATTCTTAATGACTTTGCCTTTGGAAAAGTCTAATTGATTACTATCTTGTAGTTTAATAATTCACATAATACCATGGAGTCACATGAAAGCAGTTCCGACAAAACAAAGTGGACACTTATTCAAACACAAAGAATTGTTTTCTACACTCAAATACAGTCCATAGTTTGGAATATGGAAGAAAAGAGCGCAAGATGTATCACAGTTGGGACATGTTACTTTTATTTACATCCAAGCTTCGAACTTAAGACAAAAGATGTTTTCACACTGGACTTTCTCTAGATATACTTATAGGAAGTTAGTTATAGTTCTTACTAAATTTTGTCAAAGAAAATTCATAGTGCATCAAAATCGAATGACAAGTAGCATCTTAAAAAACATTCTCCCCCATGTCCATGGAATTTAACATAATACATCTTCATTGAATGACAAGTAGAAACTATTAAAAAATACGAACCTCAGTACCTGTGAATGGATCGTGGTCAGAAACATCTCCGTCGTCATCACTCAAGAATTCAACATTAGCAGCCGGATGAAAGGTAGAGGGACTAACATTCAAAGCAGAATTCACTGTGTCAGGCGATGCATTCGTAACAGGAACTGGTATATGTGTCCTTGGGCTGCTGTTAACATAAGTTTAATGAGTATTCAGAAGTATGGTAATGCCAATATGCTTACATGTATTCATAGTATATATAAATCTATAATGATTTGACACAATTTAAATGACAACACTCACGTGTATGGAGGTGACGGAGTCGTAATCACGTTACTACTTGGTGTTAAGACCATAGGAATTGTGTGTGAACTATAACTTTTGGTCACACCTATGTTGCTGTAACAATTCAAATCACCTTAGATTGCCTAGATAATAATACTTTTAAGGAATATATAATAGCTGCTAAACCAGTTTGCAAAAACTTCTTAAACCAAAAAGTCAAAATAATGCATCTCTAGTTCATTACATCATGATTAGGACAAGAACATTTGACACAAAACATATTCATAGTAAAAAAGCTTACTCGGGTATAAATGAATGATTCTGAGATGCCTCATGTAGTTCACCGCAACTAAGATTCGATACTAAAGATGGGGTCCCAAGTACTTTTTTTGGACGTCCTCGACGGCGTTTCACTTGTTGCACCGTGGAATGCATGTTGTTGCTGTGCAGTGTTTGATTGATTAGTAAAAGGAAATTTAGTGTGAAATAGTTCAATAATTAATTACTTACATCGAAGTGTTATTCGAATTGTGACCAACATGATCTTCTACAACAAAGACATTCTCCTTCTGCGACATGTCAATAGGGTTGCCGAACCGTGACATAAGGTTTGTCCCCAAGTTATGAACATTAAATACTTTTGGCGGTGTATGAGATATATGCATTGACGGTGTTGGCACCGTTCCTTGCAATATAGAATCAATTAGCTTACCATCTCTTACTATTTGATCGATAATTCTATTGTTCGAAGCGGATGCGGTTACATCTGAAAGTGGTGCTCTCATGATTGGGGTGGTTGGATTGGTCACTGTATGAGTATAGTTTTGGGCATGAAGAGAACATTGTGGTTGCTCTTTGAATAATCTGATTCGTTTATATTGTTTGGCTTTAAGTAGGTGGTATCTCCTCATTCTTGCTCTCTTGGCGGTAATCTTACGCATCCTCATACCGTGATCATCATTATTCTTTACGTTTTGTGTCACATACCTAAAAAATAATATATTAAAGCAAAGTATTGAGAATATATCTGAGCTTAAGTTTTGGGAATATCCCAAAGTATTGGAACAAACTTTGGGATTCTTATTATCAAACATGACATTAAAAGAATATAAACCGAACCGACTATACCTTACTTGAAGAGGTTTGTAATGTGTGTTATCCATCATGATGCAACTATATTAAAACAAATAGAAACATAAGCTCAGATAACACTATATTATAGATATATCAAGCTATATGGAAATTTCAAAAGTTTGTTGACAAATCGAGTATATTCAGCCCAAACAAATGGGAATTTCGTCCAAACAAATCAAGATATATGGAATATGAATAATCTTAAACACACCACATGATTTTGGCAACTAATGAGATTACTTCACTACAAGCTAACAGTTGGACCATTTTCATTTTCCTTGTCCATCTTTCCCCTAGCTTTAAACATTTATGTGAACGATTCATTTATAAAATACTACTGTTAGCTTGATAAAGCTCGGATGAGTGGAAGATGAAAATAAGCTCAATTGTCATAATCCCCTTTTTGCTCAAGAAATTACAGCAGCAGAACAAATATGTATTGCCAAACAAATCATTTCTGCCAAACTACATAAAGATAATGTTGCAACCATCGTAACTATTCCGATGAGGTTTTCGGTCGGATGCAAATCATGTTTATTCAAGCATTTCAATGAATTATTTATGGAGGTATGCATGTATGCATGTTTCCTAGAAGCTGAAGTTAATTTAATATGCATGTATGCATGTTTCCTAAATTGTAGCACAACTTCCACAAACCAAACAACACTTATCAACATGTTGTTAGATGCAGACTGTGAGATAGCTACTGCATGAAAGAAGAAAAAATAGTGTGAAACCTTTGAATTAGAAGTTCAAAAAAATAGAGATGGACAAACCAACACAATACGTGAAATCTTGTTGAAGTGAAAGGAAAACAACATTGTTCTTGAACAATTCTGACTAAGTTATGGCTCATATCACATATTGTTATACACAATGCTAGAATCATTAAAACAATGGGGAAAACTGGGCATTAGCAAAAATTTCAGCACAATGGATAATTTTGAGGGATTTGATTCACTAACCTCAAAGTTTAAAACTCTTCAAATGATGGTTGCAACTTGCAATGTTCTTGGTTACCCAGCTCCAAACTTTCCCTCCCTCATTCACATGATACTTGACTTTGGTGATTTTCAAAAAAGTCACAAAAAACGATAATCAACAAAATAAAATTGTCCAAAAAAGTTTGGACCAAGGGAAACCAGGTTAGTTGAAAATCAACTATTAATGACTAAGTTTTGGTTACTAACTAACTTGATAGGTTAGTGAAAATTCAACATGCCAATATGTTGTGTAATAGTCTTGTTATCAGAGTTGTTGCAGGGTTTTTTATCTACTTTTTCCAAAGCTTAATAAGGAAATGATTCAAAAAACTCAAACTGTGGTTGCAAAAAGGTTTGGTCGAATATGCTCTATAAACTCAGCCAACCACAATAGCAATGGTGATAGTACTGTTACCTATTTACTAGTTTCCTAGCTTGTTGTTAAAATGTGTACTATCCTACCATGACCTAACAATAAAAAATTGTGAAGAAGCACTAATAGTACGAAAAGGACATGTATGGGTTGGCCAACAAATTGCATATGTCAGAAAAAATCAGAAAAAGCAAGTTTATGGACAAAATGTATAGAGCTATTTGTTATACATATGTGAAAAAGCAAGCAGACAAACCTAAGGATTGACACACTACTGCAAATTATTTTAATGTTTTCTTGCATATAAATATATTTTTATGGCTTACCTTTTTTGTTCTTGGTAATGCATTCCAAACTAATTATATCAAAGACTGACCACTTGTAGTATAGGTTACTTTAGCATGTTAATATAGTTTGTCCTATCCTACTGATTCATAAAGGAGTTTGTCTTTATATGTTGTTGGATAGGTTTATTTTGCTTTTTAAGAGGTTTACATTTTTTCTATACTGATACAAAATTATAATGTATTCACTTTATCGCTACACTTCCATAGTTAAAATATTTTGAACCAATAAAGATATAATATATTATCATTCTGATACTTAAAAATGAATCTTTTGGCATATGAAATAGGAATTTATTTCACACATGTAATCACATAATATTTTATTAATGCATGTTAATATGTGGGAGAATCATATTATGCTTCAACATTTATAATAGTTATAAATATTCATTTTTTTGAACCATTCCATATTAACACTTATGTGAATTGTCTACGCATAGATAGGTACTATAAAACAAAAAGAACATAACAATATTTTATGATATAACTTTTAAAATGTCAGTAAAAGATTTTGAATGTCATTGATGACTAAACAATAAAGCAGTAATAAGTAGATAACCCAGATAGTTGACTAATAGTTATATTGTCAAAAATAAGAACAAAATGGGACTAAACAGATTACTAAGACAAAACAGAAGAAAAAGAACTTCATAATACTGACATTCTATCCAATTGAAAGTAACAGGTCTAAGTTTCAAACAACACATATAATTAAATAACATTCAATAATCATGAGAGCATTTCATAACATTCATTTATAATGTATTAAGTTAAAACATAGGAAATACAATCATTTAAGAACATCAACATACAAAAAGTTTAATCGGTTCAAGATAAACATAATTGCTCACGATTGACCAAGACATTATGACCATTGTTTGTTGTCATCAACATACGGTTACAAAATAAAATGGCTATCCAAAACAGAAGTAGTAACAAAAGGAACTCCAATCAATCAAACAACAACGTGTACCAAATTCACACTTGTTCCAGACAGTTGCTCAAACCTTCTTGGCTTGCTTCACACACTTGGTAGCTGATTGTTTGGGTGACAATATATTTGGAGTTCCTAGTTCCTCAATTGAATGATCTTGGGACAACCTCTTCGACGGGGTATTGCTTGAATACACTTCATCACTCCAGTTTTGGGAAGCCGACACAGATGGCTGCAATAGAAACACAAGTCATTAACAAATATTTTTACATAGTGCATGTAAACAGAACTACTACAACTAAATTATGCTTATCCAAAAGTTTTGACAACACTTACTGTACTGAGGGAATTAGGAGTCCCATTGTCATTGTCGGGAATGTCCTTCATAAGCACTAATTCTTTTCCTTTCGTAGTCGGTGCATTCATTGTGTTTTTAGATGTAAGCTACAAAAATATTCTCCTATATGGTCAGAAAACATGTAATATACTAACTCAGTCATATCTCCAAGATTAATAATAACTTTACAAACCTCATTTGGATTAATTGCGTCTTTGAACGATTGGATTACGTCTTGGTCCTCCGTAAGCTTCACAACAGATGCCTGCTTGTAGTTCGGCTGAAACTTCACGCGAAATGCAAACTCCTTCCCAATCAATTTGTCCAAATTTTCAGGGTAGATATGTGGGTGATCTTCGTTCGACTACAGACAAGATGCATATTTCATATATCACAACAAATTCAACTACCTAGCAATACATAAAGCCAATGCTCGAAATAAAACCAATATGTGAAACCAACAGCAAGCAGATCAAATAAATGTAATGAATTCACTATCATTGGAAAATTGGAAAATCATACATATATGCTTACTCTTTCTCATAATTATATTTAGTTACTATACGGCTGCAACTCTGGAGCTTTCACAGCCAGAAAGTGAACAACAGAAAGAAAGGTATTTGGCAGCAGCAGCTACCGAACTGGAAAGATTTTTCAAGAAGGAAGACTTCAGCAGAATGAAGGTTGTTAGTATGATTCATTTTGTTTATTTATAACAAAATTGGATGTTGCTGTGCTGATTAGTTGTCTAGTTAGTACAGAAAGTGCAACAAAGTTGTTACGCTTTTTTAAGTTTTTTTTGTCCACCATAAAGCCTAATCAATTTTTTGGAATACAAAATCTGCATATTTAAATATTTAACTGCTTTCCTATATTTTCAGATTAAATGTATCATGTATTTATTGGCCATTGCTTTAATATTAAATTTTAACAGGTGATTGGACAATTCAATCTTGGATTTATCATTGGTAAATTGGATCAAGATTTATTCATTGTGGATCAGGTAACTTCCACTATGTTTTTGGAATTACAGATTCTGCAGTTTCTACCACCAACCCCTTGAATGACTAAGGCCTAAAATAATTGTTGGTTGATGCTTTAACAATATATGATTCCAAATGAACTACCTAACAATATATGCATACAGGTTGCACATCCAGCAACAGTTAATAAGGAAGAACATACAAACCAAAAAATTCAACTATCTAACAATATATGCTTCCATTCACATACCTTTTTCATTATCTCTCGTAATTCATGAGCCGACATTCCAACATACTGAATGCACTCCTTGTCCCAAAACACAAAACCACCAACGATTCCATCACTTTCCACCTCAATTTCAATCTTATACCTATTGTTAGAGATTGATTCAAATGATTATATAGAAACATTATTGAATTAAACATTAATGACTATATAGTAACACATACATATAAGGTACTTACTTGGTGAGTGCTGGCGGTTTATTTTCAGAACAGATACAGATGAACGGTTTCCCGGGAGATTTATTAGTTGTCTTACATACATGACATTGTTCATAATACCAGCCAAACCTTGATGACTTGAACCTAAGTGTCGTTCCAAAAGTGTTGCAGAATGTTTGCTGTGCATAACCAATGCATACAGGTAGCTAGTGAATGACTATAGCATGAAATAATGAATCAATCAAATACAACTAAGTTAGAATCAAGAGGCTTACTTCTTGAAGTGCAATCATGTCTCCAATTGTTTTGACATCATTAGAGTATGATAATGATCGGTCTAAGAACGATACTTGCGAGGCAGTTGGTTGGGAAAGGGGCTGAGATAGAACCGGTGTATTGACATTGTTTGCCACCCTAAAAAACAACAATCATGAGCTTAGTCACTTTGGAAGCTAGGCTAATGAAAATGCTTTAAAAAAACATGATAAGCAATATTAGATCAATAAGTGAAATGCTTGGAGTGAATAAGATTTCCTTACTTGGATTTGAATGCAGTGACCTCAGGATGATCATAATCAATAAGTAGCTTGGTACCATTCCAAGCATTTGAAACATACAGTTTACCGGTTGCTTCAATAAGAGAATTAGTCATGAGTGAGTTACCATAATTCAAGAAAGTATACAAATTGATAGAGGTCACAAATGTATTATAATACCTGCAGAATTTTGGAGCATGGCATGAGTTATAATGATAACAGTATGGCCTTGTGAAGCATTTCCATTAGAGTATGCCATGAATTGCTTGGCATGTGCATCCCAAATTGTGCAATCAATTTCATTTCCACTTAGCATAAATAGATTTGATGTGTTAGTCTAATTTAAATGACAAGTCATCATACAAAAGAAGTGTATTCATACATACCTTTCATCGGATAAAATGATGTTGACGCAGTTCTTTTTCCCGCCTCCTGCAACTTGCGACTTCACCACTTGGTTGAGCACACCTATGATATCTGTTTGATCAAAGTTACAATGGTTAGCCGGTGCAAATAGACAAACATAATTTGAAACAGAAATTCTTCAGACATGTAAGGAATACCATATAAGCGATTCTTCTGAAAATCACCACTTAAGATATCGACAATAGATTTGAACTCGAATTGATGCGGTGGTATGTCCGGTAGGTCAACTGATGATACAGTGGTTCCTCCATTGAAGAACAACTTCAATGCATTGTCACATGTCCTCAAAGGCAAATCATTGTTCAACGGGTCACCATTATAGACCAAATATGTCTGATGTTCTTGTAACTTCTCCCTCCACGTTTCGAAATCTCGGTTGCGTGTGATTACATGTATCTTATTCCCCTATTGAATCAAAAATGTTAAGCCATATTTGAAACAGTTTGATAGGAAATTACGGAAATAAACCATGGCAATGCATACCTTGATGTCTTGGATAATACACTCGAACCTCTGTTGTCCATTGCGCTCGGTGACGATCCACAAATCAGTGACACAGATGGCTAGTTTAAACACATTGCTTCCTACCTTTAAATCAACGATCGAAATCGGTGCTCGAGACATCGGCTGCAATTGAAAAAACACATAAAGAAACCTATATTACAAGACATTTATGATACATTTCAAAAAACTAAGAATAATAAAACAAAATCTCAAAATCAAAATCTTCAAAAGCTATGTGCAACAACTTCACAGAATCTGTGAAACATGTTTCCAAAGCAGAAATGTAACTTGTTGACAACATATTTGTACATGTCTTCACAACCACCCACAGGTTTCATTTTACAGTCATATAAACATGACATCAAAACAGAATCCCAACATATAAACAACACTTTAAAACATGGTGACCATAAGGATAAAACCAGCTATAAACTATGACAACAACCATCTTAAAATCAACATAAAAACGCAAACTTTGATAACATTTCATACGAAAAATACAAGGAAGACGAGAAATGATGCATTTGTGAAACAAAAAATACAAACTTTGTGATGTATTAAACAGAAAAATACAAGCTTTGAAGAATGTCACCTGTTTTCGCAGTTTTTACAGAAGAATGTGGGAGAGGAAATGTTATGTTTTGGAGAAGTTTGTTGAATATGGAGTTATGCTTGTGGCATGCTTTTGCTTGCTGTGTAATAACAACAACAAATAGTACAGTGTGCAACAGGATGGAAAGAGAGGGAAAAATAGGTGAATCAATTCTATCAAATTGAGTGATGACATGTGGATGAATGGAGCTATGTGAGTAATTCAGCATTGCTGATTTATTTGATTACGTATAAGCCCTTTTGATTGGTTTGAATGGAAAAAATGAGAAGGATTAATTAGTAATATTGGTGGCATCTAATTGTAATTGGTAGGTAGTTCATTAATATTATCCTGTTCTGGACTGGGCCATGACATTATGCACGACATGGCCCAACGCTTATCAGGTCCAAGCCCAAACGAGCAAGCACGTGAATACGTCGGGCTAAGGTCTTCTCACCCGAGGAACGTCTCCTCGACTTTCTGACTATGTGTCGGGCAAAGAACGTGGTGCCCGTCCCATGGTCGTCATCCACATATCATCAGCCTATGTCACGGGCACCTCGGTTATGTCGAGCAGATCCACAACTGCACCTCACTTGACACGTCACCCAACTCCCCTATATCGTCTCCTCAGGGATAGGGGCAGTTGGACCAGGGAGCAGACCTTGGTCTAGGTCTTCACGCTTCTTACGCGTCCCCTGGCAGCTCCTCCTTGGGCCTAGCTAATCCAGCCCATTAGGAGCCTTGGCCCAGCGCTGGGGGCTCAATATAAATACCCTTTCATGGCAAAGGGTCAGGTATTCTAACTTACACTCTGATAACCTATTTTGTACCTCTTCTGACTTAAGCATTGGAGCACCTTGCAGGTACACCCCCCTCCTCATTTCATTCTCTGGCCCATTCACCAAGACCTTGGAAGGCTCATCTGATCAGGTAAGATCAGTGGCGCCGTCTGTGGGAACTAGCTATCCCCATCTTCATCAACAGAGGATCAAAAGCTCATTTATTTATGTCCTTCCAACATGGCCGGAGAACAACCTAGCGAGCGCAGCCGTCCCCTCGTCGACTACACTACGGACGACGGCCCGCCATCCCATGAAGCAGACGCTCGAGACGGTCATCCAGCCACCCCGTCTCCAGAGCCCCAAAATAACGGGGACGCCCCTCACGCTCAAAATCTAGGGGCAGAGACATTTCATCCCATCCCCGTTCCCGTTGAAGGAGACGCCACAATGATTGCCATGGTAAATGCCCTCAATCAGGCCGGTTCTATGCTTTATCAGCAGCACGAACGAATCATGGCCCTCGAAGCCGAGCGACAAGAGGCCCGGCCCCAGCAGGAGAGGAGGACACAGCAACGTCCAGAACCAACAAAGAAGCGAGGACGTCGTTCTCCAGAACCTCACGTCAGCAGGGCACGCGCCCGTCGGGACAATGGTCGAGCGGGAACATCACCAAGGCGCGGGCGCAGCCCCGACAACAATGAACTATCCCCATTAAGGAGCGACGAGGAAGACCTGCACTGTCCCCTGTCTCGGGCAATAATGGAAGCCCCGCTTCCCAAAGGCATGGAGAAACCGCCCAATCTAGCTGTGTACGACGGGACTACCGATCCCGACGATCACGTCGACAACGTCAACGCGATGCTCGACTACCGCAATGACATCACCGGGCATCTCAAATGCCGGCTGTTTTCAACGACCCTCAGGAAAGGAGCCATGGCCTGGTACAAAAGCTTGGCTCCCGAATCCATTACATCATGGAGAGTCATGAGGTCCATGTTCACAAGGCACTTCACGGCTTCCCGTCGTCACCCCAAGACCGAGGCGACCCTTGAAGCCATAGTGCAAAAGAAGAATGAGACGCTGCACTCGTACATCGAGCGATTCAACCAAGAAGCTGTCGAGGTGGATACCACCTAACACATGAAAAAGTACCTCCTCGAAAGAGGACTCTTGCCCGGTAGTGAGCTGAGCAGAGCCGTCGGGATCGAGCCTCCCCGCACACTGAACGAACTTCTGCACAAGGCCCAGGCCTACATTAGATACGAAGAAAAACAGGTGGCACACAATGCCCGCAGCGGACGTAATGCTGGGGACACCGAGCACTCCAGACGCGAGGACCCGAGCGTCCTCCGTCGCAACGGGGACAGGCGAAGAGAGGAAAGACCTCGCGAGCTCCGAGAAGGAAGGGGTCCTGCGGGCCGATATAGCGAGTACACCTTACTGACAGCTCCTCGAGAGCGCATCCTCGCAGAATGCATCAACTCTGAATTCAAACAGGGCAGAGTCAGGTTCCCAAAACCATCTGCGCCAAAGCCTCACACCGACAAATCTAAATACTGCCGGTTCCACAGAAGTCACGGGCATGTGACCGAAGACTGCGTCCATCTAAAGGATGCAATAGAGATTTTAATCCAAGAGGGGCACCTAAAGCAGTATACGAGGAAGAACGAAACCCCCAGACACGACGAGGCAGAGAAGAAGAGACCCCGGGAAGAAACGCCCCCCGACAACTCTCCATACCAAGTGGCCCTCTGCGTGTCACGCCCGGAAGATTTCTTCCTCCCCGAGCCACTGCCCGAAGGAAGAATCGCTGCACTCAGCCCTTGGGAGGACTTCCCAACCGCACTGGTAATATCAGGTGGGGGAGTTAATGGCGAAACCGCTGCCCTCTCAGTCAAACGCAAGTTCGACGAACTCCTATTAACCGCCCCTGAGCAAAAGGCGACATCGACAAAGTACCGGGGAAAATCCAACCCGATATCCTTTTTCCTGGAGGAACTCCCGGGCGGATCCCCGAACTCGGGCATCCCACTATTGATCAGAGCAAAGATGGCCCAGTTCGACGTCCGACGCATTCTAGTCGATCAAGGCAGCTCAGTGGATATCATGTACGTCCACCTCTTCAATACTCTGAAATTAGACAAGACCAACCTGGCCCCCTACGTCGGATCCGACCTCCAAGGATTCAATGGAGCAACGACTAGGCCGTGGGGGTATGTCGAGCTCCTCGTCACCTTTGGGGAGCAAGAAACGGCCAGGGAAATCAAAATCCAATTCCTGGTCGTAGACTGCCCGTCCCTGTACAATTGCATCTTTGGACGCCCAACACTGGCTGAACTTACTGCGGTCCCGTCCACCGTCCACCTGAAGATGAAATACTACACCAAATTGGGCCGCGTGGTCACCATCCACGGCGACATCGAAGCTGCCCGGCGATGCTACGACGCTGCAGTAAAAGGACAGGCCGTGATTAGCACAAAGAACAGTTCCAGCAACAAAAAGCTCAGGACCGAAGACCCTCCCCGGGGAGTTAACGCCATCGACCTCGACTGTCGTATTGGGCTAGACGAAACCGAAGAAGGGAAGTCCACCAAGGAAAGATCTCTCGAACACCCGGTCCGACCAATCCCCGACGGAGAGTTCGAGCTCATTCCCCTCGGGGACGATCCAGAAAGGACAGTGAAGATAGGCAAGGGATTGCCCGAGGAAACAAGGGAGAAGCTCGTGGCATGCCTCAAAGAGAATTCTGACCTCTTCGCGTGGAATGCCGCAGAAATGCCCGGACTGGATCCTGAGATCGCGTGTCACAAACTAGCTTTAGACCGGGCAGCCAAGCCCATAGCACAGCGTAGGCGCAAACAGTCGCCCGAAAAGGCAGAGGCTGCCGAACGAGCTGTAAAAGACCTCTTAGAGGCAAATTTTATTTCTGAAGCCCAGTACACAACCTGGCTCTCTAATGTAGTCCTCGTTAAGAAAAATAATGGAAAATGGCGTATGTGTGTTGATTATACTGATCTTAATAGGGCTTGCCCGAAAGATGCTTTCCCCCTCCCTAATATAGATATGCTCGTCGACAATTCTGCAGGTTTTAAACTCTTGTCCTTCATGGACGCATATATTGGATACAATCAAATCCCTATGTCGCCCACAGACAAGAGACACACAGCATTCATGACCCCAACAGGCAATTACTATTACAACGTCATGCCGTTCGGGCTCAAGAACGCTGGTGCTACGTACCAACGCATGATGAACAAAGTCTTCAAGAATGAAATAGGGGACATGCTCGAAGTATACATGGACGACATGATCGTCAAATCACACGAGGAGAGTACCCATGCTCGACATCTAACCAAAGTGTTCGAGCAGGCGAGGCAGTGCAGAATGAGGTTCAATCCCGAAAAATGCACGTTCGGGGTACGGGCAGGGAAGTTCCTCGGGTTCTACCTCACCGAAAGAGGAATCGAGGCCAACCCCGACAAATGCCGGGCATTTTCGGAATTCCCGACCCCGAGGACCAAGAAATCGATCCAATCCCTCAATGGAATGCTCGCCTCACTCTCCCGTTTTATCGCCAAATCCGCCCAGCACGCATTACCATTCTTCAGACTCCTTCGCAAGGAGGCTATCTTCGACTGGACCGACGAATGCGAGCAAGCATTACTCCATCTGAAGAAGGTTCTATCCGAACCCCCGGTCCTATCACGACCATTAGAAAAGGAAACCTTATACCTATATCTGTCCGTGGCGACCGAGGCCGTCAGCGCCGTTCTAATAAGAGAGACCGACGAGGGACAAAAGCCCATCTATTTTACGAGCAAAACACTCCAAGGCCCCGAGCTCCGATATCAGCAAATCGAAAAGGTTGCCCTGGCCCTCATCAATGCGGCAAGGAGACTACGATATTACTTCCTCGCACACACAATAAAGGTGAGAACCGACCAGCCAATCAAACAGCTGCTCGGACGACCAGATATGGCCGGGAGAATGCTCAAGTGGTCGCTAGAACTCTCCGAATTCGACATACAATACGAAAGCAGAAAAGCCTTGAAGGCACAGGCACTGGCCGACTTCGTCGCAGAAATGACCCATAGCCCGACACCAGCAGAGGGCGCCCACAAATGGACGATCTTCGTCGACGGCGCCTCTAGCTCGTCAGGCAGCGGAGCCGGGATCATCCTCGAGAACGAGGATGGGATCCTGATCGAGGTTTCATTAGCACTGGCTTTCCCGACGTCGAACAACCAAGCCGAATACGAGGCTTTTATCGCAGGCCTGAGGTTAGCCGAGGACCTGGGAGCAAAAGAAGTGACAATATCCACAGACTCCCAGCTCGTGGCCTCACAAGTGCGAGGAGAATACCAAACCAAGAACGACAACCTCGTCGAGTACTTGTCCCTCGTCAAAGAAAAACTTGATAAATTTGAAAAGTGGGAAGTTCAACACATACCACGCGAGCACAACACACGGGCAGACATCCTATCGAAACTAGCCAGCACGAGGAAAAAGGGTGGGAATAAATCAGGAATTCAAGAAATCCTCCCTCGACCTAGCATTGACAAACTACCTCCTCCATTCGAGGTCAACGCTATCGGGGATGTTCACTGTTGGATGACGCCCATCTACAACTACCTCACACGAGACGAACTCCCAACTGACCCGAAAGAGGCGGCCACTGTCAAACGACGAGCGTGCTCGTACGTACTCCTCGAAGGTAAGCTCTACAGGAGAGGATTCTCCATCCCGTTACTTAAATGTGTCGAGGAAGAGAAAGTCCCCGACATACTTGGAGAGATACACCGGGGAATCAACGCTCAGCACCTCGGCGGGCGATCGCTCGCAAGAAAGGCCCTTCGAGCAGGTTACTACTGGCCGACCATGCAAAGCGATTCGAAGGAGCACGTCAAAAGGTGTGACAAATGCCAACGACACGCCGACATGCACCTCGCACCCCCGAACGACCTAAAATCACTATCTTCCCCGTGGCCCTTCGCGTGGTGGGGCATGGACATCCTCGGACCCTTCGTCACCGGATCATACCAGAATAAATACCTCATCGTCGGGGTGGATTACTTTACCAAATGGATCGAAGCGGAGGCACTGGCTAAAATAACCGCGCAGAACATTCTCCGGTTCTTTAAACGCAACATCCTCGCTCGGTTCGGCATACCCCAGGCACTTGTCACGGATAACGGGACACAATTCACGGATGGAGGATTCCAGGACTTCGTCGCCAGCCTAGGCACCAAACAACATTTCACGTCTGTCGAACATCCACAGACGAACGGGCAAGCAGAGGCGGCCAACAGAGTAATCTTACGTGGCCTTAAGCGCAGGCTCGGCGAGGCGAAGAGGGCATGGGTCGAGGAGCTACATAGTGTCCTATGGGCTTACCGCACAACACCACATTCTACCACCGGGGAAACCCCGTTCCGACTGACTTACGGCACCGAAGCAGTCATCCCGGTGGAAATACGGGCACCAACGAGGAGGATAGAGGAACCCCTAGACGAGGAAATGAACGACGAAACCCTTAGAGACGAGCTCGATCTAGTCGAGGAGATTCGTTCCGAAGCAGCCCTCAGGGAAACGACCCTCAAACAAAAAATAGCACTACGCCACGACGCGAAGGTCATAAGAAGAGAGTTCCAGGTCGGCACCCTGGTCCTCAGAAGAAACCAGAAAAACCCAAGAGAGGGCAAGCTGGCAGCCAACTGGGAAGGCCCCTACCGCGTCCGCGACAAGACGAGCAACGGGGCCTATTACCTAGAAAACCTACAAGGAGAACAACTCGCTCGACCATGGAACGCAGAAAAACTTAGACAATATTACAGCTAAATGTATCACGGGGAAACGTGGGTGGTACGACCACGTTCTTCGTCTCCAAAACCCCAGAGAGGAACCGCGAGACCCGGGAACGAGCCGAGGTCTCATAGAGAACACAACCCTCCCCGACGAGTGGGATCTTGACCAAGACTCAACGTCGAAGTACCAGGACAGGCAGGGCACCCAGCTCGCGATGGGAAAGCCCAAGCCTCGAGACCGGGGCTCATACAACGAACCCGGGCTTCGATCCCAACGGGCACCAAGCCCAGCACTTCGTCGGTTCCCTAAACCGAGGAGATTACCTAGGTCGAGCAGAGTACGAATTCATAAAAGCAAATATCAAACATAAACGAACACAATGAATGACAACAAAACATTCATACATTAAAAACAATAACAACGGCCGAAGCCAAGTACGCCCGAAGGCCATATTACAAATGCCCGAAGGCCAAAATATTTAACGGGCACGCAGGCCATAACAAAGTTACAAATTAAAATTACATAATTAAGACTCCGCTCGGAGCACTTCTTCTTCCTCTTCCTCTTCCTCACCCCCCAGCTCTTCCTCCGCTTCGAACAGGCAGACGATCTCACCATCCCTGACACAGTAGTTATGGGCCGACCCCGCCGTCACCAACTCGGGGTTCAGAAGCCCAAGTTGTTCGACAACATTGTCGAAACCCTCTTTGAAAACGGCCACAAGGTCTTGGTTGAGCGAGCGGATATGCTCCAGCAGCTCACCGCGCGAACCAAGGGCACGCTCCTCCTCGGTCTCGTCGGCCAGAGAACGGACCTTTTCTTTGAGAGATTCAATCTGAGCCCTCAGGCCAGCATTGTCCTCGGTCAACTTTTGATGATCGGCCACCTGCTCTTCCAAGCTCGCCTTAGCAGCCTTCAACTGGTCTCGCTCCTTCTCCACCTCATCCAGCTTCTGGCTCAGCCCTTCCTGCAGCTGATGCTCCTCTTTGTAGTCCGACAGGTCTTTGGACAGTTTGTCCTTCTCCGACCGGACCTGCAAAAGAGCATCCTCCAGCGAGGCAGTGGAGACCGAAGTGTCGGTCAAGACCATGGCCGTCTCCATCACCCGGATGACAGCGGCAATGTCCCTAGCCAGATCTTTGCGTCGAGCACCAGCGTCTTGATCCAGAATAGCCTTGGCCTCGGGCGCCGGCACAGCAATCGCCTCCTCGGCCTTGAAGAACGACCGTTCCACATAGCAAGGAGGTAGCAGATAGTTGTCCGGTCCATCCAGACTTCCCAGCGACGACCTCGAAAGAGTCCCCGACGGACGCTTCCGTTTGTGGAGGGGAGAGGCAGATGGCGGCGGGCTGTCAGGTATATCTATCGCCCGAGGAGGAGAGGAAGGAGTCACGCTCGCCACATTCGAAGGACCGGCCCCAGCGTCACCAGCGGTCTCCAAGACACGGACCACCGTCTTCTTCTTCTTCTTGGGCACCCGGTCAGCTGCACCGGCCTGGTTCGCCAGCTTCAAGACTCGGTCACGTGCACTGGGCATGGCACCTGCAAAAGAATACACACAGACATTAGCGAGCGAAAACATAAACAAAAATAAAAGACTAAACAAAGTCTGCCTACTCAATAATGCTAGAGCCTCCTCCTCGGTATCACACTCGAGCAGAGCCTTGGTATTGATGTAGCGCGTCTCGGTGATTAGCTCCCCGGCCTCATCCAGATAGGGCACACCCTGTCGATTCGCCCAGACCCCCAAACTGAAGCTCTGCACATAATCAACCAGCTTCTTATACGCGAGCCTGTCCTCAGTGCCGAGCATCGCGTATTTGATCCGGTAATGGGCCGTGGAGAGGTCGAAATGATCACGCTGCCACCTCAGCGGTATCTTCGACATCAAGGTCTCCTCCCCGTCTGGTTTTCGTTGATAATAATACAGGGAGTGGAGGGCGGCACGGGTGATCGGCATCACCACGTACCATCGGCCTTTGAAGTGACGAACAGAGTCCACGTACGTCTTGAACAGGCGCACGGGCTGTTTGAAAGAGACCCAGCTGTGACGCCCACGGGAACCAGACCGCTGGAGATGGAAGACGTGGAAGAAGAGGGCCCGGGTACAACCAATGCCGAGGAACTGGCAGACCAACTCAAATGCCCGCATAAAGGCGAGAGCATTAGGATGCAGTTGGGACGGCGCCAGCCGAAGCCATTTGAAGACCGACATCTGGAAGGAGTTGAAGGGCAGTCTAATCCCCGCCTCACGGAAAGCAAATTCATACATGGTGAACTGCTTCCCCGGGAAATGATGGCAGATGCGGTCTTCTTCCTTGGGGGCGAAACAATGCCAGTTCGGTGGATCTTCCCGGCTCATGTTCTCGACCATAGCGTAAGCAGTGATGGCCTCGTCACAGAAATATGATTCCTCCTCCAAAGGCTCGTCCGCAACCCAGGAGAAGTCAACCTGCCCGGAAGAGGAGGCGTGTTCGGTACCATCCCGGACACTCCCGTCCCCAACAGGGAGACGAGCGATTGTCGCATCTTCGGTCGAGGACCCAGAATCTTCCCTCCTCGGTCGTAAACGCCCGGTAGCACCTGAAACGCAGACAGAAAGAGTGAATTCGACGTCATATCAAATCCACCCTTCCACCGCAGGTCAAGTGAAAGGGCGTGGCGGCGACAGACACTAACTGTGCTCAACTCAGAGACACGCGCGTTCTTAAGTTACCGGGCAGAGAATTCATACAGCCTATGCAAATATTGCCCGGCATATGAAATTTCTGCCCGGTACAGTATGATCCTAACCCTATTTTCCACCATCTACAATACATCTACAGTCCACTACACTATTCCTAAGTCAAACCTAACCACATTTCTACAGAGATAACATGCATTTGACGGAAAACAGAAAGGAAAATGATGAATCACAGAGGAAAAATCATACCTGACATAGAGAAGTTGAAAAGGAGACGGTGGCGCACGGGCAACGGACGGTGGTTCAGGCAGGGAGACGGGCGGAGACGGCGGTTCAGGCGGTTGAACGAGCAGACAAGAGAGAATAGGGAGAACTTCCGGTGAACGTGGGAGCAAAAAAGTAGAAATGAAGTTACTCAACCCCTTTTTATAATGCCTGGCGCGTGGACCAACGCGCTAGGTCATCATTACCTACTATGCCTACGCCGTCTTTGCACACGAAACGAAGCGACACCATTAAGTCTGAGACACGTCTATCCAAAAAAGAAATTGAAACGACGCCGGGCACCTGTCCGTCTCCCCGACTCATCAAGACGCCATATCCTCGCATCATACCCTCGACTGTTGCTAAGAAGATGCATACCAACCGATCACTTTCCGTCCCCGGCACTACCGTGGAAGGAGGAATTCGTGAACAAGTCTATTACAACCTCAGTTGCCGAACGACCACACCTCCCCGTCAGCTCGGGGAACCCCCAGTTGCAACATAAGTCATCGCTCTGGCTCAGAGACTCGACTTGGGGGGCTCCTGTTCTGGACTGAGCCATGACATTATGCACGGCATGGCCCAACGCTTATCAGGTCCAAGCCCAAACGAGCAAGCACGTGAATACGTCGGGCTAAGGTCTTCTCACCCGAGGAACGTCTCCTCGACTTTCTGACTATGTGTCGGGCAAAGAACGTGGTGCCCGTCCCATGGTCGTCATCCACATATCATCAGCCTATGTCACGGGCACCTCGATTATGTCGAGCAGATCCACAACTGCACCTCACTTGACACGTCACCCAACTCCCCTATATCGTCTCCTCAGGGATAGGGGCAGTTGGACCAGGGAGCAGACCTTGGTCTAGGTCTTCACGCTTCTTACGCGTCCCCTGGCAGCTCCTCCTTGGGCCTAGCTAATCCAGCCCATTAGGAGCCTTGGCCCAGCGCTGGGGGCTCAATATAAATACCCTTTCATGGCAAAGGGTCAGGTATTCTAACTTACACTCTGATAACCTATTCTGTACCTCTTCTGACTTAAGCATTGGAGCACCTTGCAGGTACACCCCCCTCCTCATTTCATTCTCTGGCCCATTCACCAAGACCTTGGAAGGCTCATCTGATCAGGTAAGATCAATTATCCACTATCCTTTTTTTTTCCAATTCATCACCAAAGTTCTCTACAAAATTATTACAAAAAAAAACCATATGCATTTTTTTCCATGAACCCCATGTATATTTCTTTAATTCCATATTGCAAAAAATTGAAAAGGAAACAAATAAGCAAAATTGCCAAACATCATCCACTTGAGTCATTACATTAGAGCAAAAAACGGAAGCTAAAGCTGCTCCAAGTCATTCCAAGACTTTTCAAAGGTTCATCAACAACAACAACGATTTGTTCAGTTTCAAAGAGAAGAAGAAGAACAGAGAAGAGGACTGAAACAATTTCACCATTTTTTGAAGGTAGTGAGTTTTTGTCGACAAATCTTCGTCTCTAAAATTCATCTCGTACAAACTTCTTCGGTTGAAATCAATTGCACATCTGAATTCCTCTCGCGATCCTGATCACAACGGTACCACAACAGAGTTCCGCAACTCCGATTCGGTGGAGCTCCAAAAATGCTAGCATGAGGTGAACAGTATTGTCGCTGTGTTTCTTTTCACGAAGAAGAAGCTCATGTTTCTGTTTTATCTTTTTTTTATAACTTTTTCTTTTATTAGTGTTTTAATAAGAGTATTTTGGATTGGGCTTTTGTTTGGATCAGTTGCCTTTGGATTCATCACTCCCTGTTGCTGCGCCACACATCCCTGGGTTGGCCTTGTTTTTCTTTAAAATTTTCATTTCATTTTTTTAAGACTTATCCAAAAAAATTCTAGCATTTTAATTTTTTGTTTCATCGATTTGTTTAGTATTTATCTTTTTACTTATTATGGAATTTATTCATCTTATTATTGATTTTGATTTTTTTGTTAGTTGTTGATGGATCATAAATGTTAGATTCATCTTTCTCTTCATCTTATTTTTTTCTTTTGGTCGATGAGATCTCTGATTCGAAGATTAATGATTTTTAAAGATGTTTAATTTTCATTATTTCAAATCTATGGGATGAATGATCATTTGGATCATTCTCCATACTTTGGGATCGTGATAGGTTGCCTTTGATAATCAATATGAAATCTCGATTAAGATTAGACCATTACTACTTTTTATTTTCGTGCGACATGTTTTCGGAGGATGATCCATTATATCATCTCTCTAACATGTATTAACACTAATATCATTAAACTTAATTGGTTTTGGTCGTCCTCATTTGTAGGGTAATTACTTCGTAAATTACTCGGCGATTGCTTAACATAGACCTAAATGTGTCCCTACTTCAGAATAAAAATCCAATTTGATACTTGCACTTTTGTGTACCGGGCCTCCTGTTGGTCGCGCAATCCCAAAGTGGTTAGTCATTTGCGTTATATCCACGACTTTTGAAGCTTGATGCATAGTTGCTTTGGGTTTCTCAATCTTCTTTCAAGTTTCATCGAATTTGGGTCTAATCGTATCGGTTAATCATTATAATGTAAGATACTAAGCGGAATCAGTTTCCTTTTCGGTTTTTGGTATTAAAATGTCTTGGTTACTCTTTTGGTTGTGGATGATTAAGTTCACCATACCAATATTATGTACATATTATTATTACTATTACTATATTACTATTTTAATTTCCTACTCGCACCTTATCCTCTTTAATTTCCTTATCGCGCTCTTATCTCATTTTCTTTTTATTATGATTTTATTATGCTTTATCATTCATTATCATGTTTATGTTTATGTTTATGTTTATATATCCTTGTGCTTTTTCCTTTGTCCATTTGGACACAAAAATATTAATAAAGGATAGACCTCTAAAAAACTTGTGATCTTGCCCTTGGACTATGGTTATTATCCTTAACATTGGAATTGGAGTTTGGGACTTAGATTTTAGGACGTCTTCCATTTGCTTTGATCATCGTGGAGTTGGTATTTTAGCCTTTATTTGGCCACTTGCTGGTTTATGCTTATAAGGATGGAATTCTTTTGCTTATGTTTGGAAGTATTATCAAGTTTGGTTAGATCTTTCCTCCTTTATCTCTTTTATTTTATTTTTAGGATAGCCTCTTCATCTCATCCCCTTCTCCAATTTTCAAAATTTCCTCTTTTAAAACTTCTTGTTGTCAAACTTTCACCATTTTAATAAATCAAACCTTGACTTTGTCAAGTGGTTTTTACTTCTTCTTTTTCTTTTAATAAATGTCAATGAACTTAATCATTTTGAATTTTAATTAAAAAATAAAAAGAAACAAACTTATTCAAGGGGTGTTGTGCCTTTGTGCACTTCTTTTGTCTTCACTTAATAAAATCAATCAAAACCAACAGTTTTTTCATTATTTTTACCATGAACTACGGGGTTTTGATCTTACATTGCACTTTGTGGGTATGTAGGAATGAGACGAAAGTCTCGTCAAACACATAAACATTAAAAATTAATTCTTTTCTCATCCCCTCACTCTCATTTAACGAATCATTTTCAAACCAAAAGAAATAAATTTTTCAAAGGGTTCCCGTGGAGTACCACTAACATTTTGGGTGCTTAAAACCTTCCCATTTTTTAACCAATCCCCTTACCCGTTCTCTGCTTGATTCTTTTAGTTTTTTGTTTTTAGATTCATTATGATTTATTCGCTATTTTTTCCTTTTCCTTTTTGGAATAAAATAAAAGTGCGGTGGCGACTCTGTTTACCTTGATTTAAGTTAATCAATAATTTACCGATTTTCATTGCTACACCAGGGTGTCCTTGTTTCTTCAGGGAAAATTGTCATGGAGAGAGTCAATAAGTTTATGGATTAAAACTGAGGAAGACCTTGTTTCATTGAAGCCAAAACCAAATTGTTTGTATGGCCACTAGGCGTGCTTTGTACGTATTAATAGTTCCATCAAGATTTTCTTTCAACTTGAACATCCATTTGCATCCCACATATTTCCTATGAGGTGGTAAATATGTTAATGGCCATATGTGATTAGCTAGAAGTGCTTAATACTTAATCTACATTGCCTTAGACTAAACTAGATGAGACAAGAATTGTTTGACTAAAGATCAAAGATCACTATACACGTGGAAAAGAGATTTAGGCTTGGAGTAACCTATTTTTGATATAGTCGTCATCAGATGCTCATTAAACTGATTGATATGTGAGACATATGAATTATGAATAGAAAGAGAGATAGAGTTAGTGGAATTAAATATAAGAATGGTTCAAGTGTTAGAATAATAAGCACTACTTCAGAAGGATCATTTAGAGGAATAATCGGTGAGGGACTTGAGGTAGAATTAGAAGCCATTACTTAGTGAGAACTCAATGCATTAATAGTTTCATAGGTAGTTGGGAAGATGTCACTAACTATGACTATATGACTAGTGAGTTCACATGATCAACTATACCATTATGAGGCACACCTCTTGCATTATCAATAGAAAGTGGATGAACCATGGGAGAAATGGGCAATGAAGGAAATCTATTTATGTATTATTGTTTGTGTTTCAATAATTTGTTTCATAATGTTTGAAATTTCTGCTTGTTTTGACTTGTAGGTAGGGATGGTGAATAAAAAAAATTAACAGGATGAAACTAAAGTGAACGCGGCAAACTTGTGTGAAAGATCCATAATAATATTCATTCAAAATTAGCACAAGATTTTGAGGTAACTTGTTGAGAAAGATATATCGAACATGTTGTGTGACATCCTGATGCGCGTACTGCTCAGACTGCGTTATATGATCGCTTCAGTATTTGGTTAGAAAATCTGGTTCAATTCTAGTACGACCAGAAGATTACTTTTAGAAGAAGTTTCTTAATTCAAATCAGTTAGGAATTTTTTTTTATTAAATCATAATACATATTGGCTGAAGAAGATTTAATTGTATATGAATTAATTAAAAGATTTGAATTTGATTTAATCAAATAAGATTTGATTGGATTTGCATTTAAGGAAGGATTTAATTATATATGTTTTGAAGGAAGATTTGATTCAGTTTTATTTAATCAAAGATTGCGTTGAAATTGATATGCAAAGATATTGAAGATGGATTAAACAAATATTTAAAGAATTTTAATTGAATTTCTTTTAATTACAAGATTTGAATTTTCACTTAATGAGAAGATCTCCAATCTCTATTAAAGAAGATTTAAAGTGCATTTCATTATTTGAAAGAATTTGTATATGAAGCCTTTACTTGAGATTTTGGAATTCCTATTTATATTAGGTAAAGTCAGTATTGGAATTTTTTTAATGATGATTCGGAGTTAGATGTATAAAGAGTCACGAAAAGCAAGATGTCAAGCACAATGTCCCAAATATCATGTCTCAGACATTTTGCTTGGAGCGTAAGATAAATTGAAGTATATCTCATCCTTTTAAGATTCATTTCCTTTTCTGTTCTATCAGAGATATAAGAGTATTGCGTTTAGATTTGGAAGATATTTGTGCTTTAGCAAGATTGCTTTTGGTGTTTTAAGTTGTTCAAGATTTGTATTAATTAAGGATCTCAATCTTCATAATAAAGATTTGATTGATTATGTGTGTTTTTGGAAGTTTTGATCTATATAAAATATAGTCAGATTGTCGTTGTTATTTTTAATAGATTCAGATTTATTCAAGGTTTGATCAATCGAGGATTTGCAATCAACATTATCAAAGATTGATCTTGTACATTTAAGGTTCCAGCCGATTTCATCACAAAACCTACAAGGATTTGGAATTGGACTTTTGTTACTATATAAGGAGGCAATATTCTTTGTGAAGACTGAGAACTTTAGAGAAAATATTTACACCATAGAAGAGTTTTAGTTGAGTCTTATTTTTTTTTTACTTTCTACACTTTATTCATGGCCATTAATTATAAATTAGTATAATATAGTTTTGAGTTGCATTATAGTCTTATCTTTCATCTTTGTAATTAAAAAAAATACTTGGAAGAGTGGTTGAGTAAAAGTGACAGGTGTCTCGGGAGAGCCATAATTGAATCTTCACATGTAATATTAGGATATGGACTCTGTACAAAATGAGTTCAGATAAGAGCAATTGTACTTCTGACTATTAAGAGCGAAGTTCTTTATATATGGAGTCTTGAATAAAAATTCACAGGTAGTATTAAGAAAATAGATATTGAAATAGGAGAGTTTAACTCAGATCAATTTATACTTCTGACTATTAAGAGTGGATTTTCTTTCATTGAATTAATGCCCTCCAAACGTAGGTGATTTTGTACGAACTGAGTTACCAATTCCTGTATTATTTATATATTACTTTTATCATGTTTGCTACGTAATTATCTTGTCGTAAGCATTATTTAAACATTGTGTCTGACATCTTGTCATCCAAAGAACAAAATTACATAAATCTTTGGATGTGTTCAAGTCATTCAAAGTTGAAGTCAAACTTCAACTTGGAAAGAAAATAAAGGTCGTCAAGTTTGATTGTGGTGGTGAATATTATGGTCAGTATGTGGACCGAGGGAACGACGTTCATGGTCCTTCGTGCTTTTTTTAAATGAGTGTGACCTATTGACGCCCTACCACCGAAAAATCGAAATACACATGAGAATCGTCTGAACAGTCACTCTTTATTTGTTGGGAGAGATGTCCATACAAAAATTTGGATCAAAATTTGGATCAAAATTCGTTGTTTCCGCCTCTTTAACATCTGATCCTCGTTGTTCCAAGATAAACAGTGTCGAGAAAACCCAACATAAATGGAGTTGTAGAAAGACAAAACCGAACTCATAATAATATGATAAGAAGTATGATTAATCATTCTTCTCTTCTAAAATTATTTTGGAGAGAGACATTAAAACCGAAGTTTATATTCTTAATAAAATATCTAGTAAAGTAGTAACTAAGATTCCTTATGAACTATGGACTAAAAAAAAGTCCAACATTAATCAGTTGTATATTTGGGGATCTTCAACTAAAGCGAGGCCTTTAGGCCTCATAAAGATAAGTTGGACGTAAAGACAATTAGATACTATTTTGCTAGGTACGTCAAACGATCTTACAAGTATAAGTTTTATAACCTTATCACTAGAATAATTTTTGAAATGGTAAATGCTAGATTCCTTAGGGATGTACTGCTTGGAGGGGAAAAGAAGCATAGTGAATATTGTTTTTGATGAAAATATTATTACTGACAATGATCAATTATTTGTATTTATCTTTGTTCCAAAAACAAATCCTAAAATAAACAATATGTTATTCCTAACATCCCTCAATAACAGGACAATGTTGAATTTCTTCCTTAAACACCACCTATAATTCAAACTCAATCTCGAGTTCTACAATTAAGAGGATTCACTAGAGCTCAACCTCACATGGAGATGTAGCTCAGATGAGAGCACTTGCTTATCCTGCGAGAGGTAATACCCTGCATCTCCAGTTTTTAGCCTGTTGATAAAACTTCACCATCCTCATTTACTCGAAAACTTCCTTTTCCCTTCATCACTTCTTCAAAACAAAAAATGACATCACATACTTTTCAAGCAATAATTTGCTGCGATACAGTATTGGCTATCATTATCCAACTTTCATTTTTGTATATTAGTTTTGCTTCATTTTCAATATATATTTTCTGCTTTTTCAATTGATTATACTAAAATCTTTGACAGGTATGTTTACTGGTATTGAAAACGGGTAGATATGTATAACCAGATATTGTCTTAATGTACGAAAAAATAAACAAAATATGAGCAGATTGTGGCGGCCTTCATCTGGCTTGAAGGGTTATCAATATTTTGAATACTTGTAATATATATCTAAAAGAAAATTATTAATTTAACATGTATAATTATGGGGGTTTCTCAAATCATCCCATAAAACTTGAGGGGTTTATCAGAAAGATCCTTATCAGTAGTGTGTATTTTGATAGATGAACGATCATCTGCAAAGTCTCTGCAAAGTCTGTTGTAGTGATCTTCATCAATCAAGATAGACTCACCCTCAAAAAGCATTTAGCCCGCTATAGAATTGCATCAAATGTTCATATGGATTTATATAGCCATGGCATGTTGTCAAATAGCAGAGAATACATGTTTTAAACTTATATGATACATCATGTTAGAAGAAATGTGCAATAAACAAAGGAATCTTGTGAATGAATATAACACCATGGACCAGCTTTCATACTGTTTGATCCCACTGTTTTTCTTTTGACCATAGATTCATTCTTAAGCAATCCAGAACTAAACAATTAGCTGCCAGATTCACCTGCACAAAATTGCTCAAAATCTCATACACAACAGCTCATCCTGCACGTAGAAGAATGTCACTTTTTGTTGGATGACCGAAAACCTCCAAAACCCATCAAGGCAGCAACATCAGGATCGATTTCTGGTTCTTCTACTGCCTCCATCTTCTGAATAAATTGAACATTAGTTAGTTTCTGCTTTGTGAAAAAAGGAATCTTGACATGTTTAAATGTCATTAGAAATAGTTTTTAAACAGAAATGGGGGGAGAGAAAAAGGATTTTTCCAAGATTTTGCATCTGCAATAATTGAAAATACGAAACTTTAATCTGCACAGTTCAGACCTTTTCTTTTTTCTTTTCCCGACGCAGTCGTTTTCTTTCTTCCTCTTCTTGTTGCTGTTTTAAAATCCTTTCATCAAAATCTGCAAAAAGAGTAAAGTTCAATTTCCACATTAAGGTGACGGAACATTCAAGTATAGACAGGGTACTATAAAAATACTTGAAAATTCAGCACGAATACTTTGGAAATTTACATATTACTCTCCTAAAAGCAGTCAAAATAGTTAAGGATCCACAACCGAACTTAATTGAAAGGTCGGTGGAACTTCTAAGAAGGCAACAAAACAATATATAGATTTTACAATTACAACATTTGATTTAACAAATAGCCAGTTCCCTTGTAATCATAAATTTTACCTTGCTCTGTAAAGCTTCCAATGTCTTTACGTTTCTTAAGAGATTCAAACCGTTCCTGAACCTGTGTCCATCATTAAGATTTACAATTGTCATGCAGAGGCACATATTAAACGACAGAAACCAAATGAAACGCAACGGTACACATACATGCATGTGAAGAATATATATTTCATGCAATGTCAAAGGAGCAGGGTCGTTATAATTCATAGACTAGAAGACTAACTTAAGCTGAATGATGCGGACTCAAGGCCCAAACTAAAGAAAAAGCCCATGAGATGAAGGCCGGATATGATTATGAGATGCAATTTACCTGATCATAAATAGGAGAGAAAGAAGATACGACTCACATCCTAGAAGCTATAGTAGAGGGGGTGGGCGCAAGAGGTGAATTGCAGGAAACAGAGTATGTGAATGGGATGAGAAGAGATGAGGGGTGTGCCGGAACCAGTTAGGACTGTAGGGAGAGACTGGCACTGTCCAATCGTTTAGGCATGGTTTTACATGTATTAATGCAATTCCTTTTTTCTATTTTAAAAACCTAGGCCCTGATATCACTTTAAAATAGAGGTCAGAATATGTCGATATCAATGCAGTATTTTTCTTTTTGTTTCATTTTCTGGTATCTATCATTGTACCTGTTTGAGAGAAGAACGTTCAGCTCGCATTGACATGCCCAATGCTCTTTGATCTGTCGGACAATGCAAGAATAACCATGAGCAAAGTGAACAAAAATAAAGCAACATATATGCCGGAAAATAAAGGAAACATGCCAAAAAAAATTACATACGTTTCTTTCCATTAATATGATCTAAGTAGTTTGCAGAGTCCTTCACCACACACTCACAAACTGAGCAGAAATATCCAGCCTGCAATATAGATTATTACACCCAACGGTACTATACAAGACACAACACACACCGACAAGTCCATAGGAATTTGGGAAACATTGCACTCAATGACAGATGTGCCCATATTTTTAACCAGTAAAATTTGAAAGTTAGTTGAAAAACACGTAGCACTTAATCACCCATAAGTCCTAACACCTCCCCAACAAAAGAAACAAAGGTCAACAAGAGTAGTAAACTGACAAATTAGTCTCTATCTCTCTGTATGATGCTCTCAAATAGATTCGTGAGTATGAATATTTCAAAAAAGTGTTTTGACACTGTCAAATTTTATTCATTAGTCCTTCAATATTAATTTTCATAACTACATTGATAGTAAGTGGTTAAATATAGGGACCGAATTTATAGTAAGTGGTTTTACATAGGGAACAACCTGGCATTTTAATAGAGTCGGGGACCCTTTTGAAATATTCAGTGTAACGACCTATTTGAGAGTATTCTACAGACACGAGGACTAATTTGCTCGTTTACTCTACTAAATTTCAACAGGGTATCAACATGAGAAAAGAATAATGTTCTCAAATTTCAAATTACACAAATACAAAATAAAATAACAGGTACCTGTTGGCTTAGTGGTGCAACCGGTGTTACAACCTGCAAAATAAATACACTAATAAGTATAACAAAATGGCACGACAAAATCCCAAACCAACAGATGCCTCCCCATAATCTAAAAGTCCACAACACAAAATCCTTACACATATTTTCGACAAAATTAAAAGAAAAAATAAATTTTCAAATATGGGCAGGCATCTAACTTAGTGTCAGCAAAATCATACCTGAGTCTTTCCCAAGCGAGATTCAAGGTTTACTTCAAAATCCCTATGTTTCAAGGGCTTTCTCTGCACTGGAGGACCTTTACCTGTTCCAATAAAATCATGTAAGCTAATACCCGAGTCGATACATCTCGATGATACTTCAAATTTAAAAACAACTCTAACCCTAACAAAACCATTCAATTATATTCAAGCACAAAACTAACAGCAGAAAGATTATATAATGTAAAAATAAATCACCTTTAGGTTTTGCTCGACCTTCTTCCTCCTGTTCAATATTGAATACACAAAATCACAATCAACCAAAAAAAAAAATCAGAATCAAAGGAACGATAGTAACTTACCTGTCTCTCACGCTCCCGAGCTCGTTCCAGATACTCTTCGCGATCGAATTTTCTTCTGAACGTGTTGTCAACCCCAGCGACCTAATTCAAGTAAATCAGATTAAGAATTTGGAAGAACAAATTTTATTCATAGAAAAAAAATTGAACTTTAAACCATGGAATGATTGTGGAGATGAAATGAGAGTGGATTCAAATTCTGCACTTACATTGTTGCTGGTGTTAGACATTTTTGTTCGAAGATTCAATAAGAATTGAGATTATAGAGAGAGCTTGAATTGAAATAATAGGTGAATTGTGTTTGTTGATGATTGATTTTAAACAAAGGGGAAAAACCTGAATCGTGAAACCCTAGTTAAATTTTTTTGGTGAGATAGAAAGAAGCAAGAGCAACACTCTGAGTAGTTTGTAAAAGTGAAGATGTGAAATCACGAAAATTAAAAACAAATTGGGTGTTTGGTCTAGTGGTATGATTCTCGCTTCGGGTGCGAGAGGTCGTGAGTTCGATTCTCGCAACACCCCGTATTTTTATTATATTCTTTTAGTTACAATATTCATATTTTAGAAAATGTTCAATTTTGCCTTATCTGTCAAATTGGAGTTTAGAATAATAGTTAAATGTTATCCTTTGATATTCACATAAATAGAGATGTTACTAATTTGTATTTGTACGTTAAATTTTGTCACTAATGATGAAGAAACTGAATCCTTTGGAGAAGGTGTGTTAATGGCTAATCTATATCTTTGGCTCATTTTTATCTATTGATTCCAAAACCTTTTTTTTTTTTTTTTTTTTTTGTGTGTGTCTTTGGTTTAACTTTGCAACAACTCAAAATAATTTAGGCAAAATTATATCAGACATTTTTAAATTATTTTTTTATAATATATTAATCTATTATGTTTTCTTTAATAATTTGGTCCTTTAAGTTATTAAATTATACAATGTTATCATTTTTTTTAATCGAGTGAAGTTGTTAATTATAAATATAGTTATTTTGAGTGGTATAAAAATGATGAAATACAATAGTCACATATTTTTAAATGTTTAAAATTTGAGAATAAAAATATAGAAATCACCCTAAATGATTAAATTATTATAAAAAATACTTAAAGGACTAATCTGATTAAAAATAACTTAAATGACCTATGATATAATTTTGTCAATAATTTATCTTGTTTTTTACAAACATGTCATTTGTTAGGAAAATCTTAAAGTTAGTAACATAACAAATTCAAGTGGATTTGATCTTTTTATACTACTTGACAGTGGATACTTACACTTCCAAAATATACGTTTATATTTATTGTAATTTAACACAATAAGTTATTAGCATTATTGTCATCATTTTCAAGGATATCGTGTGTTCTAATTTCAAGTATTTCTCTATATAGACAATTTGTTTGGTTTTGTTATTAATATTTTGGCGAGTGTCTGACATGTGTGGTTTGGGTGACCATATCATAATCATCAACATAATTTTGAACTAACCCAATTATTTATTCTTTTGGTGGAGACGATTCTTTCAACGTGAGGGGCCAAGCAATGCTCTATTAAGACAATGTGGTACTTTACATGTCATTAGGTCAATTCAAAGCTTAAGACTGCTCTTTAAGACATTTGTCTCAAGGCTGAACACAAACTAAGACTTTTGTCTTAGGGACAAGACACTCAACCAAGAGAATAAATAATTAATAAAGATACTTCTTAGAAGAAATAGAGTTTTGGAAAGATCTAGAACTGGACCTGCTTTTGACAAGCGGTGATCAACTTCAGAGGACCAAGAAACATGTATTTTATTCCCATTACCATTTACATGGATAATGATGGAGATGGAATTGTTGGGTGATGTATTATGTTTGATATAAGCACTTTGTACATTAGTATTGATATTTCGTAGATCATTGTTATATCATTTGAGTTTAAGTTAATGATGTTCTAAATGCTGCAAGCTATTGAACAATTTAATGGAGCATCAACTAAATATCCACACCTACATTTGAAGTTATTCGTTGAGTGATATCAATAACTAGCAGGTGTAATAGTATGTATCAAAATAATAAAATATTATATTCATCTCCATGTGGATTGGGTTTTAACAAGGAAATCGAGTGCGAGTTAACATAACCAAAAGGGACTTTTGTTTGAAAATTTCTTGTTTGATCCGAAAATTAGAGAAAAATTACTTTGGAAAAGATACGGTTATAAAGGCGGGTATGACTTTTCGTTAGAATTCCCACTTCTATTCTATTGATGAAATATGCATTAATAGACATGCAAAAAAAATAGTTACACGACAAATTAACCCAGCCACCACACTCATGTTGGGAGTCCGGGAGAGTCACAAGCACCAATGGGACTAATGTTCTAAGGCCACAAGAGATGGAGACACCACATCTCAACCCAAAATTGTAAGGAGTTAGGTAAAAAAGTTCTCTCTTATAAATCCAACATTTCACTCATTCGTAGACAATGTGGGACTTTAATTACTCACACTTGCACCCGACATTCTCCCTCACAACTATGAATTCCCCACATGCTATAACAAGATCTAACACTGAATCCAGATACCCCACCAAACAAAGTGGGGATTGTTGGAGTTTTTTTTTAAAATGTTGATACTTTCTATGGTGGAGTATGATTGTCGGTGAAGACAGGAAATATTATGTATTATTTTCAACCAAGGTGGAGATTGTTGGGGTTGGTTGAAAATATACATGTTGAAGAAGTCCCATATTGCTTCATTTTGTGAATGAAGAGAGATTTCAAGGCTATATATAGGATACAAGTTCTTTGAAGTTTCACATCGCTTAGTTTTGTGAAGGAAAATAAGTCCAATGCTATATATAGGATTCAAATTCTTCATTATAAGATACACTAGTTAAAAGAATTTTAAGATTGTATTTGACTTTCTTTGTTCTCTTATACTCTTGTATTAGAATTTCGTGAGATGCATTTAAATATTTGTTTTGGAGGGTGTACTAGGGACATGAGTTAGTTTAGGGTTGTTGGCTGGATATCTGGACCAAGATAAAGAAGTCTTTTTGTTTAGAGCAAATCCATGAAAATGTCAAAGAAGAGTGGTTCGACCCAACCAAGAGAGAGGAAACATGACAATGGGTCGACAGGCAGGAAAAGAAAAGAAAAGTCTAGCCTACGAAAGGAAGATGTCGAAGCATTTCGACGCTACCCAGGAGAACAAGTATGTCGAAGACCTTTCGACGCGTCATTCAGAATGTTATGAAGAAACTGCTCAAGGAATTGGGGAAAAGTAGTGGGTAGTTATCATAAGAGTGGAGTGACAGGTGTCAACGTCAGATTCATTGGAGAGCGTACGACGGTTAATTTTTTAATGTCTATTTAAGTAAATTTCATTTTTAGAATTAAAGGTTGAATTTCTCTACATTGTAAAAGGGACACACTAAAGTACCAATGATTAAGAGAAGCGAGTTAAACCCCTACAAAATGTATGATAGCGTCCAAACACTTATCTTTCCAAGTCATTTTAATTCCAAGCAACTTTAATACTTGTCTTTGCTTTATCTTTTTTCCTAATTTTGTTTCTTTTCCCTTTATTTGAGAATTCCGCGAGCGTTTGCATAAACACAAAAACTCATAAAAAAAAACCTTACCATCTTACACTATAAAAGTCCACCATATACTTGATTGGACAGAGCGGTCCTGGGACTCGTTTGGCCGGTCCCGCAAGCAAACCTTTCAGACAGGAGGCCAGCGAATCATTCGCGCAAAATTCACGTGCAAACAAATTGGCATGCCTAATGGGACCCAATAGGTTAGGTATATGCACTTACGCAGTGGCAAGATGGTAACACCACGTCCAAACGAAGAACCGTCTTTGGAGAGAATTCCAGTTGTTACGAACACAACTGAAACTATTACAACAATAGTACCGACTACTACGAGTGGATTATCCACTGCTCCATTTTAAACTAAACCAATCAGGCCGAATATAGGTGGAACTTCGGGACCACAAGGGCCCAGTTTCTCTATGCCTTTTTCTATAACGTTGGACAAACCCCCCGAATTCAGGTCAAGTTTCCATAACTCTGGTTCGACATTTGTAGATAGTTCTTTAGAAGCTTTATCCCCATACCAGGGGCTAGGGTCTTTGATGAACCAGTACGGTCGAACGACCGGATACGACTTTTTGTCTCAGCCCATACCGATGTTTACTCCAAACTCTATGGTCGTCGTAAGATAACATATGGATGAGAGTAACCATGAAATGGTCCACATGATGACTCAACAGATGGGGACCATTTTAAGAGCTTTGATACAAGATTCGACGCAGAGTTACCAACATTTGGCAAATCAAATTACTTAAATAAGTGATTTTTTGGGGCACCAATGGCCCTACGTCGTCGAACCCCACCTCCTTAACCAGAGACACTGGTTCGACAAGAGGAAAAGTACAAAGAAATAATCGAACAACCTTATCAAGAGGATGAACAAATACCCATGGTGGCCCAAAGGCCTTCCGTCGTGATTTTATGTCGACATTAAGACTCAGAAGATGTGATAGGGCAAGTCCGTCAGGATACCATGGCCGGAGAGCCGAACCTGGAAGATATGGTCGAAAGGATTATGGTTCGAAATGGAGCCAACCCAGGCTTTAGATGACCAACCTATACATCCCCATTACCTAATTACATGCTACATATTCAACTTCCCAAGGGATGGAAAGTTCCAAAGTTCACCAAATTCGTTGGTGAGACTGAAGAGTCCACAGTCGAACATGTGGCTCGATACCAGACGAAAGCTGGGGACATAACAAATAATGAAGATTTGAAAATGAAATATTTTCCTAGTTCTCTAACCAAAAATGCATTTACTTGGTTCACGATGTTTCCCCCTCAGTCCATTCACACATGGACTCAACTAGAAATATTGTTCCATGAGCAATTTTACACGGGACAATCCAAGATTAGCCTAAAGGAATTGGCTAGAGTGAAACGAAAGAAGAGTGACTCAGTCAAACAATATTTGAACAGGTTCAGACTTCTGAAAGTTATATTCTTTGCTCAAGCTCTTGAGCATGAGCTAGTCGAAATAGCCACATGAGGGTTTGTATATTCAATCAAAAAGAAGTTGGATACCCAATATCTTATAGATATGGCCCAACTAGCTGATAGAGTTCGACAATTCGAAAGCTTGAGAGTTGATAAGTCTAAGGTTAGTCGATATCATAAGAAAGTTGTGTATTTAGAAACTGGTGAGTTCTCTTTCGACGACGGGGAACTTGTCAACAAAGGTGAGGTTCACGTGGATGAACTTAAGCCAGGGCCTCCTTACAGGTGTAAAGTATTGAAACCATCAAATGGAAAAGATCATGTCGAAACAGGGAAGTCCGACAAATATGTCACCAAGACGTATACGTTTGATATATCTAAATGTGATTAAATATTTGATTTGTTAGTAAAATATGGTCAAATTGTTATTCCACCTGGTTTAAAAGATTCCCCTTTAGAGCAAAAGAAAAAGAGAAGATTTTGCAAATTTCATATTTTCCTTGTCATAAAACGTCTCATTTATTGCCTTAGTAAAATGTTGATAGATGCTAAAAACTAGGCATACTGTGATTTCAAAGTAGTGCCTATGATTGTATCTTTCATGCATGAAAATTAAAGCAATATACAAAGTTTATTGACGTTTACGTTTCTCCTTATTTTGATGTCACCAAGAACATTTTTGTCTAAACTCATTCTACCCAGTCGAATAGGCAAAAGCGCACTAACGATTGACTGAATTGTCACCAACCCACAAGCCTTTGGAGGCTATGAAGGATCAGATATTAGCAGACTTCGTTGTCAGCCACGCGCTGGTCAAAATTTAGGTGTTCATAGTCAACTCACACTCCTAGAAACAGCGTTTCAACGAGTCAAATCATAAACATAAAATAATTCACAAGAAGTTAGGGCACAAATACATATTTTCATTAAGTTAAGTGGCCCAGAGAGAACACAAATCAACATTGCATACATTAAAGATTGTCAAAAAGAAAAGATATATTGGATAAAAGCCCTAGAAACAAAAAGAAAAGATACATTGTATGTTTGTATTTTTGCATTTTTTTATATCATTTATTCTCCACTCTTTGGTGTGGATTTTTCCACAGAGTGTGTGTGTGTGTGTGTGTGTGTGTGTGTTGTCTTCCCTCAAGTTTAGAGTGTCGACCATTAAGCAGAAAGTGTTTATCATTTCTAATTCCCCACTGGTTTTGTTCCTTGTGGATGATTTTAATTCAGTTTCCTCCCCAGTTTGTTATCTGGATGAAATTTTTCCCAGTTGAGATATTTCCTCCTCGGGATAAGTAATGTTTGACCGTTTCTCTCCAATTTGTTCTTGGATTAAACTTTGATCCTCCTTGTGAGCATATTACTTCGGAATTAAGCTATCACATGTGTGGTAGTAGGTAATATTTCTCCCCTTATTTGATTGATTACTTTCGTAATACATGTACGTCTCTCATCCGGAAAAATAATTTTGATGATGATGTGCATGTTATTTGTCATGATCATCCAAAGTGGATATGGAAAAACTAGTAAGTAAATGTTTTATATCACACAATAATATATATTTACTCATTTATATTTTAATATTGTTTTCACTAAAGATTTAATGTTGTTGATGATCTTAATTGGTTTCAAATGTGGTTCAAATTATAGATGTTTAACGACCAATGACAAATCACAGAAGAAAACTTTTGGACGGCCTACAAGATTTTACATTTTGGTTATAGCTTTTGTTGGTTAATCATTTGTTTTATTTTTAATTTGTTGCAAAATTATAAGATGTACATGTGTCATTTTGATTTTGCAAATGGTATAAACAATGAATATTTTTTGTACAATGTGTCTATTTTAGAAATGTCCAAAATATAATTATGTATTACAAGTTCAAACCAAAATATAGAAAAAAATTAAATAACAATGTTTTTCCCTCGGTTATTATTATAAACCGAAGTAATAATATTTCTCTATTACCTCGGTTTCTCAAATAGCCGAGAGGAAATGTGGGACGCATCATTCAATTCTGAAAATAATAAAAATGCAGAAATTGATAATCGAACCATGTAAAGAACACTTTATCCCTCGGTTATTTCAAAACTGAGGGGGTAATGTGGCAAGTTTTCTTGACACCCTTCGTACTTCACCTTTATAACCGATATTAAATCCCCCTTCACGATCGATGTTAAATGTGTTTTTTGTGGTAATGAAGATGAAAACGAAGAGAATTATCTAAAGATGTTATTATTTATATGCAAGAGGAGGTTATGAACTTATTACTTAGGATACAAATAAACTTTCTAACTAACTATAAGCTATAAACTGAATTCTAACCAAGTATAATCGCTTCTTAACCAACTTGGATTCAGTTAATAATTAATACAATTGTTCAACTTTTTTCCATTGCTGAAGATGCTTAACTCTCCTTGATACTGAAATATATGGAAGTATATATGTTAAAAGCATGTTAGTAGATTATCATTTCTCCCCAAACTCAATTGGTCATGTGATCTTCATATGTATTAAATACAGTAGAATAATGGAAAAACAAATTATATTTCACAGGTATTATGTAGTGTAGCTACGTTTTAATGAGGTGTTACTATTTTCTTTTTAACAAATAAAATATATATTTCATTTTATTTGGAAACAAAAGAAGAAAAGACAATAGAGAAACAAACCCAACAGAAAAGAAGAAAAACAGTTACACGATCCATTGGTGCATTCATTCATACACATCATTGACACTCCCCTAACCGTTTTTACATTTTCATTTCCAAACAAAACTAACCTAACAATGTTGATTTCTATGATGATATTGGTTATTGGATCACTCATTCTGCAATTTCTGATCTCAACCGCTTCAGCCAACGACGTCGTTGTCCTCACCGATGAAAACTTCCAGAAAGAGGTCGGCAATGACCGTGCTGCTCTCGTCGAGTTTTATGCTCCTTGGTAAAACATCTTATCTCATACTCATAACATATTTTTCATTGTTGAATCAAATTGTACACGATTTTGAATTCATGTTATGGTCTGATTCAAATGTGAATTGTGTTTTTTTTTAATGTTAGGTGTGGACATTGTAAGAAGCTTGCGCCGGAGTATGAAAAAGTGGCAGCAAGTTTTAAGAAAATCAATACCATTTTGATTGGGAAGGTTAGTGTTGATTAATGTCTCTTAAGAGATTTAACATTTATGTTTGGTTTAGGTTTATTTGTAGCATTGACACTCCTGAGTAAATGTGTGTGATGTGTCTGACATGTGACATGTGCCCATGTTCGACACTAACACAATAATAATATACGTATGTTTTAGAATTATTATCATTGTTGACGTGTCTGTGTCGCGTACCATGTTTGTGTCTATGTGTCGTGTCAGTGTTTCACATATATTCTTACGATCTTGGTTAATATTTTTGTAGGTTGATTGTGATGAACAAAAAATCATTTGCACTAAGTATAAAGTTTATGGTTACCCATCAATTCTGTGGTTTCCCAAGGGATCACTAACACCAAAGAAGTTAGCACTTTGTTCTTTTTTCTTTGCTTTCAAATATTTTTTTTTACAGTAGAAAATAGGACAGAATTTCATGTTCTTATGTGTTCTTTAGGTATGAAGGCGCACGGACGGCGGAAGCTCTTGTTGGTTTTGTAAACAGGGAAACAGGTATTTATGTAAACTGTATGGAGGATTCTTGTATACTTTTTCAAGAATCTTTAGCATAAGATTGTTCTTTCTTTGTTAATTTCATCATTTCACACACATTTTATTAGCATAGTATTGTTAATGTAGGTACCAACGTGAAGATACTCACTCTTCCATCTAGTGTGGTAGTTCTCTCCTCTGATAACTTTGATAAGGTTGTTTTAGATGAAACAAAAGATGTTCTAGTGGAGTTCTACGCACCATGGTATGTATGTATAGATTAACACGATTAACACGATCTTCTGTAAATTCATGATATCGTGATCACTTTTTCATTTTCAATGTTTCTGAATCTTATTTTCTTGATAAATTCATTATTGTCTTTAGGTGTGGTCATTGCAAAGCTCTTGCTTATGTAAGGATATTCTCTTGTCTAAGACTTCTACCATGGCTAGCTTATGACTATATCAAGGTTGATCCTAATACCGTTTTTACTATTTATTTAGACTTATGAAAAGGTTGCCACGGTATTTAGGTTGGAGGAAGAAGTAGTTATAGCTAAAGTCGACGCTGACGAATACAAGGATTTGGCTGAGAAGTGAGTGAAGTAACATCTTTTTGTCTTCTGATTAAACTATGTTCAAATCAAAGTGTGCCTAGTTTGGTTTATTTGCTAATACAGGTATGGTGTTACTTCCTATCCCACATTGAAGTTTTTCCCAAAGAACAATAAAACCGGGGAAGATTATGTTGGTGGGCATGAATTGGACGATTTCGTAGCTTTCTTTAACGAGAAATGTGGCACGAACCGTGATGAACAGGGTCAACTTACTTCTAAAGTTAGTTTAAAAATAAGCTCAATATTGAAAGATATTAGAATCATATACTTGACAGCTAAATGGATTAAGTATTCTTGCTTTAGGCTGGTATAGTAGCGTCTCTAGATGACTTGGTGAAGGAGTTTGTGATTGCGGACGACGATGAGAAGAAGGTTCTCTTTTCCCAACTTGAAGAGGAAGTTCAAATACTTAAGGGTTCTGCTGCAAGGTTTGAATAATATCACAACATTTCCTTTTTTGTTCTGGTTTGCTTAAGTTTTTATAATTTGAGCTGTTTTTGTTTTGATTTGTTGTTTCAGACATGGCAAACTCTACTTAAAACTTATGAAGAGCAGTCTGGAAAAGGGTGAAGGTTACGCGAAGAACGAGATTCAACGTCTCGAGGGTATGCTTCGGAAGGTAATTTATTAATGACAGTAAAGTTTTTTAAAACATGAGTATTTTTCTAATGACTATTAGTATTTTAAAAGTTAAAGCTATTATTTTGTATGGTAATTTGCATATTTGAAAAATTTGTTTTGATGCAGTCAATAAGTGCAGCAAAGGCAGATGAATTTACACTCAAGAAGAACATCTTATCTACCTTTGTTTGATCTTATGGTGGTAGAATAGTCCTTTGAGAAATGGTATAATAAATCTTATATTAGAATGATTTCATGTTTAGGATTTATTTTGGATATTATTAATTGTAGTCATTTTTCCATCACCAATGATTCCATTGAGCTGTTTTTGTTTCAAGAAGTCCAATTTCGAATGTTTAATTGCCTCTTATCCTTTGATTGTGACTTTTCTTGCTAAGGCTACAATTACAATCTCCTCCCATGTACAAAAAGCAATATATTACCCACATTTCTGCAAATAATTAGAGTGAGCCTCATGGACTTGAAATGTGTTCCACTTATTAATCAAAATCTCAAAGGACTAGATTTCTCATTAGGGGTCTCCAAGACTATGATGTCATTCTTGACAATATCATCATACAAAATAAAGACCTAGTGCACATAGCCTTATTTGTTGATGTTGAGCCTCTTAATTATGCAGAAGCAGCAAAGTCAAAAGTTTGAATAATTTCTCTCAAGGAAGAAATTAAGGTTGTAGAGAGAATTCAAATATGTTGAGTGGATAAGATTTTGAAGCTTAATAAAAATCTTTATGGCCTGAAACAAAGCTCAAAAAAATCATGAACAAGAGGTTTTATGAGTTAATAAAGTAGTTTGGTTATTCCAAAGTGTTTAGTTCACCGATGAAATCTATGTGAAAAGTATGAATTAAGACAATTATAATCATAATGTAACATGTTTATATGTGAATGAAATACCCATTATAAGAAAAGTTACATTAAGTTTCAGGAGAATTTCTTATTCCACCCTATGAGTCTCTCATGCACCAATGTGCATTTTCATTTTTACTCCCATTGTTTCCGCTGATGTATCTCCGGATGCACCTTTTTTTTTATTTAAACGTTGATTTGTTTTGTGGATACACCAGCAAAACTTTTCCTCAAATGTAATTGCGGAACATATTTTGATATACTTCGCGCGCAGAACCCTTCTCCTCCTTCACTTTCACTTTTCATCTTCCTCAACCTCAATCTCTTCAAACTCTCTCAAACCTCAAAAATTCAAATTCCACCAAATTGCATCGTTTTCGCTTGACTTCGACACAGAGTATCATCTACGACGATCAACTACGTCATAAACATTCGAAGCTCATTTCAATCGGTAAGTTTTCGAGTTATTTTCGAATATTCTCCGTAATCGATTTAGAATAGCTATTTAGGTGTAGAAATCACTGGATAAGTTTAGAATCATAGTTTAGAGACTGTTATGAATCAGATACCTTAGAAACAAAGTATAATTGGTTCATTTATCAGTTAGGAAATCCACAAGGGTTAGGGTTTAAGGTAACCACGGATAAAAGGATTGGTTATAAACTGTTATTCTTTTCTTTCTCTTGAAACAAGATTACAAGTATACAATAATAACAAATAATCTCTCTCACTTTTGAATTAGGATTTTATCTTCCTATTTTCCCTTATTATAAATATGACAGACTGTTATGTTATTTATAAGAAAACTAACACACTAACCTAATGAGCTTTTTAACTATTACCCATTACAAACTAACTTAGGATACAAGCTAACTTAAACAATTGGATCCATAACACAAAATCCAATTAAACAACAGCATGTGAGCGGACTTCGACGACATGTTAAACCTAGAGTTCGTTCCAATATCTCACAGAGACAATTTAGATACTTTTTGGGGGTTTAAACGGACGATCGTGGGGTTGTTTTTTGAACTTTTCTTCAAGTGGGATGTTAATGGTGTTCTTCATTGTTTTCTCAAGTTTCAGAAGCTTTCGCAAGTACATCAGGGGAACAATTGAACGTTAACACGTTCTATAGATGCACTTGCGGAACAACCCAAACTTTCTATATCCTGGGTGCTTCCGTAAATACACTTGCGAAATAATTGAATGTTTTTTTCTTTATTTTATTTCTGTTGTATCTTAATTTAACTTATTGGTTTGTAGGAATTATGTCTTCTTCAGACTCGGACTATCAGATTCCTACAGAGAGACGGATACACGGTCGAGTTGCCCAACATGCCTCCGCTCGGAAAGAGAAGGCCCATGTCCAGCCAATACATATCGTCTACATCTAAAGTTGTAGACACTTCTTCATCCTAGAGGCCACGGGATGCTTCTGAGGGTACTTCATTGTCTCCTCCCTCCCAGAGGAGACGCCATGAGAGTTCGGTTCCACTATCGGAACGCGGTGTTGAGGATCCTGAGCAGACCAAGGAGGGAGTTGAGGAGACACATATGGATGTTGTTGCCACTGCTCATGAGAGTTATCCGGGGGGCCATCTGACATGTCTCTTCTGTTGGGTTATGAAGAGCATGTTGCCGCACATGTTTGGCGTGAAGAGGTAACATTACTCAGATTTTTTTCATTCGGAAAATATTATATGTACCATTGCTTTTTATTAAAATTTGTTTCTTTGATAATTTTCAGGCACGTCCAGTTCAGAGTTTTTATAACCATGGACGCAAGAGAGTGACTCCACCAGAGGATGAGTGGCTCCTGACAGCCATTCATGCGTCTGGTCTGAAGGACCTTGCTGAGATTGGGCATTCTGTGATACATATTGGTATGCATGTGGCATCTAGAGACCTCTTATTTCCATCTAACACACATGAGATTACTATCACCCTTGACGATGTTTCATGTCTCCTTCATGTACCGATCAGGGGTATCCTCCCCCGTCACAAGAAGCTATTGAAGGAAGAGGCTCGGGATATGCTGATTCAAGAGCCCGGGGTGACTTCAGAGGATGCGCTGGCAGATACTGATTCGACTTGTGGAGCTCATGTGAGGTATTCCACCTTGGACACGTATTATGCACGGGCCCTGGATGTTATAGTACAAGTAATTGGTGATGCAACAGAGGTAGAGGTACATAGACTGCGGGCGTTGTGATGTTGTCTACTATACTTGGTGGGCACACAACTGTTTGTGGACACTAGCTCCTCATATACAGATGTGGTTTGGATGAGGTACCTATTGGATCCGGTGACGATCCATGAGTACAACTGGGGTGTAGCGACATTAGCACACACTTACTCTAGACTCTCCACTAGATGCCTTTAGGCTACTAGGACTGTTGCGGGCAGTTGTTCACTATATATGGTACCAATCCCAAACCCTTAGACTTTTTTCTCTTATATTATCGTGATATTTTCCTGATACCACGATTTTTTTATTTCAGTCCTGGATCGTCCAGCACTTTCCGCTGATACTTGGCTGAGAGTATGTGCAAGAGTATACAGAGGAGTGGCCTCGGGCACGTGCCTTCCGTCCGCTGAGAGGGAACGAGTCGGTAGAGCCTTACAGAGTGTATCTGGACCGCATCAAGTGGGCACGTGCCTTCGTGCGATCAGAGATGAGTACGACTGGAGCTGCATTGATGGTTACACCCGATGGTTCTATACCATCTCACACACCTTGATGATTCCCATTGCAAATGGTGATCCTCCCAGACCAGTACATCAGGAGATATTAGAGGATGAGTAGTCTCATATGGACCATGCTCAGAATCTGGTGTCTATATGTTTACAGGTAGTTAGGATTGAGCCGACAAACATTGAGGTCGGTTTCTTCCCTGAGGGGTCTGATGTCATGCGTACAGTGGAGGATATGATTCGGGTGGCATTGAGGGACACCCAGTACCGCAGACAACGCGTCAGGACTGGTGGGATAGACAGCCGAGAAGGATGTAGAGGCAGACGAGGCGGCATAGGCAGAGACAGAGGAGAGGGTGAGGATGATGTCCTCTCGCACACACAGTAGCTATATGTATTTTTTTATGACAATGATTTTTTTTATTTTGGATGATGGCATTGTATATATATATATATATATATATATATATATATATATATATATATATATATATATATATATATATATATATATATATTACTTTATTCATGTTTGTGCATTATTGTATATGTGTCTCCAACTAATAAAACTAGTTTAAGTTTTTAAAAAAAAATGTTCTGCTAAAATTCTGCATATGCATCTACGGACTATTTCCGCATATGCACCTGTGGAAGTTTTCAACGTAAAACAAAAAATTGGTGCGTTCGGAAGTGTATCAACGGAAACAGTGGGCATATTTGAAAATGCGGCAGGTGATTGAGAGTATTATGGGGTGGATTGAGAAATCCTGAAGATTCAGAATCTCAAATTCATCATGGACCCTGAGTTATATATGATTGACTTATGAGGCATAAGATACTTTCTTGGCTTTAAATTTGCTACAACCATGAAAGATAAGATACTTTCTTGGCTTTAAATTTGCTACAACCATAAAAGACTTGATAACTCATCTTGAAAAAATTCAATAGGTTGAATTACGACTTATCATGTACTCATATGGAAGCAAACTCAAAATTAAGTAAAGATAAAGATCACAAGATAATTAATAACACTTTATACAAGAAAATGGTGGAATATTTGAGGTCTGCTTGTAAATTGTAATTCTGAGTCCGATAAACGTCACAATATAGATATGGTGAGCATATTTATGCAAGAATTTAAATTGTTACATGAGCAAGTAGTCGAGAGGATATGAAATATCTTAAAGATATAGTAGAATATGGCAGGGGATAAATTGACCGACTTGTGTGACTTATATTAGTGTGAAAATAAAGTTGAAAGAAAAAGTACAAGGAAATGTGTTCAATCAAGAGTTATTTAATTCTTGGATGTTCCAAGAAGCAAATAATGGTGACACTTTTATCTCGTGGAGTTGAGTATATCTCAATCTACGATGCATCTTGTCAAGAAGTGTGTTAGTAATTTTTATTGATTGAAATGAAGATAGGCAAAGAAAAAGGTGTAACTAATGGTAGACATCAAACAACAATTAATCTTACAAAGAATAGAATCCTATAACTTAGGGAATGAGCGATCACATTGAAACCAAGATTTACTTTTTTTTTTTAGAGATCAAATAAGCAAGGACGTGATCATTATAACATTGCAGAACATATGATCAAGTACATATCTCCCAACCAAGCCAAGCCACTTAACATTAAAAAATTCAAAGAGACAGAAGTATGATCAATGTGATAAATGTAGAGATGTTCAATTAAGTGTTGAAATATAATTTATATCTAAAGTTTGTAGTGAGTTATTTGTATTATAAAACGTGTTTGTATTTGATTGGATATCGAACACTTATTCCAACATTTGTAATTACGTTTAATTCATTCATTTTTTCAAATTATTATCGGTGTTGTCATGTCAGTATGAAAGACAAATTTGAGATATCCGTATTAGTTTGTTGTTTTTGATGTCATCATTAGAAGAAGAAAACGAAACTCCATTGAAAAAGACGAATAAGCAAATAGATAAAAGTGATGTGATTAAGACTAGAGAGTGCTGAAAGAAGGAAATAACGTTAGAAACCACATGGTGTGTTGTCAAAAGTCTACTGCACATAATACGACAGAGTAGCCATGTGCTCACAATTTCCATTTGGTCTACACATCTTGTCATTTCCAATTGGCCTCACTCTCCCCTTCAAACCACATCAACCAAATAGATGCTATAACTTGTTTCTCTAAACTCGATATTGTTAACACTCGGCAAGATTCGAACCTCGAATGTTATTATGTTATGTTAACTCGATATAACTTGTTTTTTGTTCAGAACTTTAATTAATGGTATTAACAATTTTACTTCATAATCATTACATGCTACAATTTATAATTTAAAAAAATGGAATCTACCAATGGTTAGTTAAACAACCAACAAATCAGAAACCAATTCATCAATCAAAGATTCTAGCATGTCCTCTTCAACCTCTAACCCTTCTTCAAATGCTTCAATGTCAAAGTCAAGCCATTTCCCATATCCTCTACTCATGTCATTGCTCAGAAGTTCATCCGCCATAACATCTTCTATGTTCCTAAAACTCAACATCTCTTTGTACAATTCTTCTGCTAAGATGTTCTTCCTCCGAATCGATGTCACCCATTTCGGCCATGATTTGCAACTTCCAACAAAAGCCTGTTCGCATCTTATCTCTAAGCATTCACTCACGTAGTCGAATAAAACCTTCCTTTCAAGCTTAGAGTACTCTTCTTCTCCACAGTATGTTGTTCCGGTACTATGATTCTCCAAAAGATCGAAGAGATTTGGCATTATGACTGTGTTAGTTCGACCCATGATGAATTCTTCTGCCATAAACTCTGCATTGCTGAGTATGTTCTGTACATAATCAAGTTCCATAATGCCTGATCTTTTAAAATCAGCCATGTTCGGTGTTCTGATTAGTTGTGTGACAGACACGTTGCGCCCAGTCGATACGGAAGAGCTTTGCTCTGACGAAGTCGCTTCATTTTCAAGTGACTCAGATCTGTTTATCTGGGAAATACTAGACACTTCTTCATCTTGCATGGAAGAATAAACCGTGCTGCCTGAAAACAGGAAGAAACTGATTGGCAAGACAATTTTATATGTTTACTTACGCTACGAAAAAGCAACAAATTTCTCCGAATTTTGTTTTCACCAAACATTGATGAACAATCTAATGAATAACAAGTTTGTAACACACTGGTACATTATAAAGGATATTTAACAACTGATATTTGAAAAATAAATAAAAGACTAAAAGGTTTTCCGAAAACCGATGATTTTGCATTGAGGTCTAAACAAATAAGGCTCATTGGAAAGGAAAGATGAACATTACCATATGTACAGTCTTCACTATCCACGTAACTTTCACTGACAGAAGGACCTTGAAAGTTTGTATCAGCATTGGAATGCTGACAACCTAGATCATTTCCACTTTCATTGTTACTGCTATAGCTCGGATCCTCCCTTACTTCCGATGTCTGTAAAAGTGATTGAGTACGAAACAAGCAAAATGCTAAATCAATAAGTACTACTTGAAATGAAGACCATTACAGATGAAGCTGAAAATGTTGATTAAACTGTATACCTGCAGTTGCTGATTCATGTTAAGCACAGGCTCATCACTTGAATAATATCGATAGTTATGCATTCTATTAAGTTCACCACTGAACATTTCATCTGGTTCCTTATCTGTGGTGTTCACGATGCTGGATGCTTTATCTTGCAAACTAGATCTCAAATCAGTAGAAGGCTCCTCCGAGGCTAGGGTACATTGAGGTATGTTAAATCTCGATGTTAATTCTTGCAGCTTTTGCTCCAACAGGACACTCAATGCATCACTATCTATCATATGTGTTGGAGACAGTGATAATTTTTTGGGATGAAGATTATCACTGTGCCCGAGAGAGTCGACACCAAATCTAGTTCTGGTTTCCGTCACTTGGTCAGAGGATAGTGACTCTGGCACGCTTTTCCTCAAGGGAGATGTAAATGTAAATGAAATAACATCACTACTTTCATTCATGTTAAACGCATTCTGATCAATACTTCCATCAGTTGTAAAATTGCATTTTATGGACTTGCTTTCGAAATCACTTTTTGCATGATCGGGACTTCTTGCCTCGTGAAAACCTCTGCTGTTATACTTTTTCTTTTGAGAAATACTTGTTTTGGATGGGGGAAACTCCTTTCGGTTACCAATTGCCCTAGAGCCTGACCTTTTAGGCAGAATATTGACATCTGTAGCACTCTTGTTTGTCGCCTTCCTGATTCCGGTAGAACTTTCAGAAGAAGAACATCGTGTTGTTAGCTTGTTTGAATCTATTTTTGAGGCTGATTTACCTTTGGAAATCATGCCGTTTTGCTTTTGATTATTCTGTACCAGCACATTGCCGTTACGGTTTGCATTCGTTTTCTGCGGCAATGCTCGGTTTATACTTGGTTTCTGGCTCCTTGTGGGCTGGTTTGACTTTATATCATTCTGTTCTTTCTGCCTCACATATTTCCTATTTCCATTTGAAACCAATGTATCTCGGCTTTGAACATTGTCTTTCGATGACATTGTAAGAGAACCTGATTTTCCTTTACTTGTTAAATGACACGAACTACGTTTTTCGGAATCTCTTGAACCCTTGAATGCTGATGTACACTTGTACAAATTAGAGCTCCTCTCACTAGGCTTGCAGTTTGAAGAGTTGGTATTGTTCGGATCCGCTTGCTTTCTAGGCATGGGTGCATATTGTGCAGCTTCCAATCTCTCTTTCAAATCAAGAATTCTTAGGGGAACAGATGAAGACCCGGACGATAGCATTCTATTCCTCGTATATGGCTGAGGGCTTCCATCAATTATTTTAGCAGCCGCCTCCATTATGTGAGCTGCATTTTTCGATGGCAGAAAACCGTTACTCTTGATGGGAGACAATAATCTATTGTGAGTAACCGGAATGGGTTTAGCTGACTTTGGAGGCAACATTTCAGTTTGAAATCTCTTCATTGGCCGGTTTTCCATTTTACGTGCCTTTGATTCCATGGCGTCCCAAGAAGACTTCTCTGGCTTAAGTGGTGGGTTTAAGTAGTCAGTGCGACGGAAGTCATCCGTGAAACGAAGATCACCCGCATTATAACAAGAACCTCCATGAGACTTGTAAAATGAAGCACCGGAAAGCTCACCAACTTCTGAAGTCGGCAACGAATCCAAACCCATGAGTCTTGCTACTAACCCAGGGGCTTTACTGCCACACCCTTCATCACTACAACCTGATACGGCGCAGTTAAAATCACCACTTGCAATATCACTCGGACTTGCTCCATTCTCATCCCCCTTTATCTAAAAAATTTGTAATCACCAAACCGAAAAATTAATCAAACGAAAAATAACCGGAAATTCCAACAACGAAAAAAATCATACAGCAAAAAGCGGGGAAAATTCACACCCTATAGAACTGCGAGTCTGACAAGTTCTCTAGATTTTCCTTTCCCTGCTTTGAAACCTCTGCAGTGGATGTAACAGAAACATTTACAATAGGCAATATCAAACTCATGCATTTGAAGAACAATATTAAGGGTCTGTTTGGATAAAAGCCTAAGTAAGTATCTATCATCTAAGTGTGTATTTGGTTTTACGATGAAAAAAATTGATTCTGAGTGGATTGATTCTATAAAATTGATTATGGATAAAAGTGAGTTAAGTGGATAAATTCTTGCAAAAAAAAGTGATTTCAGTATAAAAATCATGTTTAGACTCAAAACCTAAAAATTCCAGCTTCAAGTAGAATCAATTCTAATCGAGATCAACCAGTGTCAAAATCAATTCTACACATCTAGAATCAATTCTAAATGTTCAAACCACAGTGTCTACGTATAAGCTATTTCTATGATAAAAGATATAATAAATCTAAACAGTTTCTTATAAACTATAAACTATTTTTATAAGCTATTCTAGAGAGTTATAGGAACAAAAAAAACTGAAAAGGGCTTATGGATAAACTCAAATTAGTCAATCCAAACAAGTACTGAAATTACCAGGTAATGTTGGATTATTCCAAACGAGCTTCTTCCGAGATTTGGCATTCCAATCAAACAAGCTAAGGAAACTTCCCTTGGAACGTTTTTTCTCCATCTCAAAATCCTTCTTTTCCTATGACTATTAAACACTGAGAATGAAGGAAAAAAAAAACATTTTTAACAACAAAATTGTCCCAACTCCAAAAGCCAAATCTGAAATCTAAAAATCAATTTCAAGAAACTTGAAAATAGAGAGATTCAAGATCTTACCTGAAACGAGAAAACCCTTAAGTGAGAAACCCAAGAGTCTTAGTTGTTGACGAGGATAACCCTTAGCGACATTTTTATGAATCAGACCAAACACCCATTATCCAATGTAGAGAATTTAATAATATTGTTATTATTATAATTGTTCCACAAATCGAAAGAATAGTAAAAATTTATCGAGAATTTGAAAAGGGTTAGAAAGACAAATACATAGTAACCCTTTGTTTTTGTGCTCATTTACTCTCTCAACGAAAATGGTCAAGCGAAGAGATCTGGAGAGAGAGAGAGAGAGAGAGAGAGAGAGAGAGAGAGAGAGGTGACGGTGTCACTTGCGTCTTGTGAAGTGAGTGAGTGAGAATTGAAGTGTTTGATTTTTTGGGCTCAAAAATCAAACGAAATAAATGAATATCAACGGTGCACCCTATGTTAAATTAAAATGAAGGTTCATTTTAGAAAAAGAAAATTTGTAAAACCTAATTAAAATTTAACTAATTTAAAATAAATTGGGATAATTTAATTCTTCTTTATTTGTACTATTTTGTTTGACTAATGAAGGAAATGTATAGAATGTAAAATTAAGAAAAGAAAGTGAAGAGAAAAGAACAAAGTATGTAATTTAATTTTTTTTAATTTGTAAAATGGTTATTAGTTTATTTTAAATAATTATTGTTTGTTCTTTTACAGTTTTATGTAAAAAAGTAATGATAATAAAATTAAAATCAGTAGTTTAATTACTTTCAACGACAAAAAAAAGATTTTGTAACAATCAATAACTACTTAAAATTAATTTTAACTATATTTAATTAATAAGTAATGGTTTAACTCCAATAATAATAATTACTTAAAATTAATTTAAATTATATTTAATAAACAAATAAAAATGAACTTTAAAAAAAAATATATATATATATATATATATATATATATATATATATATATATATATATATATATATATATATATATATATTGAGTGCTCATTGTCGTACCCTAAATTTTGACCTTAAGATATATACATCATCAAAGGAAATCCACTGACCAAAAGACTTTGTCAGACTGGTCAGATTGGTCAGAACAGTATCTCCGTAATGAATCAGGATTCCTGAACCCCTCAGAGGATTCAGACAAAAGACCAATCATTAATACATATGATTTCCAAACTTTCAATCATTCGCAAAAGTTCAAGGAATCTCAAATGATGGAGAATCATTCAAAGACTATGCAGAAATTTCAGTGATCTGTGCCCCGAGCCATCAATACCACTAATTACGATTTCAGTCAATTGAGTCCTCCAGATGAATTTTTTCATGGAAAAAGGAGCCAATGCCTCCACATGTCATCAAGAAAGGTTGACATGACTTTGACAAGCCATCTACAAGTGCAAACGATGCAGTGATCATCAATCACAAGACTAGGGTTTCACAGTGCCCAAAATCAGGGTTTTTTACTAATTAGGGAACCCAGAGTCAAATTTTTCATCTGGACAAGAGCCAATACCAAAGAAAATGGTTTAAATAATTCATATACATCATGGAAGTCCATTCATAAGTTCAAAATACCTTAGTGGATGTCCAGTAAAAAAAATCAGGGGTATCTAGTGTAATTTCCATCTGGACCAAAAAGTCAATGTTTGACTTTTTAATCCAAAATGATCCCCACGACCTATATCACAAAAATATATGACTCATGAATGCATTTGATCACAAAAAATCAGAAATTTGAAGATAACTTGTAAAAGGGGCAATCTTTGAAACTTAGAAAATTGTCTAAGTTATAAGAAAAAATGTGCAAGTACCCTACTTCCAGGCATCATAACTTGTGATTCAAGCATCATATTTTTGTGAACCAAAGCTCAAATGAAAGATCTTGACACAAACTACAATTAATTCAACTATACAAAACTCCAATTCATTATGGATTTTAAGTTGAAGATTGATCAAAATCAAGAAAAAAAATGGAAATTTCAACACTTAGACAAAATCTGTCTAAGAACAAAATCAGTCAAAACATCAAAACTTGGAGACTTTTTTCACATAGTTCCAAGCTGAATCAATTCCAATGTTATATATCAATTTTGTTGCAAATGTTAGCAACAATTCAAGGAACCAATTGGCATGAAAAGATCTTGCTTGAGCATGAAGAAATCATGGATCAAAGTCATTATGACACAACGGGTGGTGTACCTGCAAGGTATTCTAACGCTCAAGTAAGTTTCAATGGGAGAGTGAAAGCAAAGCAAAAGTGTTAGGTAAGTATAGAATTAAATTGAATACCTGACCTTCCAAATGGGGAGGGTATTTATAAGAACATGTGGCTGAAATATGTAGGCGCGTGGTTTATGACATGCTCCAACTATCTCTGTAAGTTTCGGAGGGACAGTTGGTCGTATGACAACTGCCAATCGCATGAGGGGGAGGTCCCCAACGGCTATATCCTCTCCAACAATCATATTGTCCTAGATCGTTTATTGGACCTATGTCCAAAGTTGGACTAGGTTGGACCTTGTCCAACCATAGGGCATCTTCCAATCCAATCCATAACATAAATAATATGAAGACGTGTTATTCAAATAACATGGATGAGTATTATTCAAATAACATGAAGTGATGTTATTTAAATAACATGAAAGTGCGTTATTCAAATAACTTGTGAAATGGTGTTATTCAAATAAAGTGAAAAAATATTATTGTGAATGATCATGAATAGCATCTATAAAGAAAATGTATTATTGTGAACGGGTATAAATAGCATCTATAAATAGTGATAACTTGATGGGAGTCAAACACAATAAAAGAAAAAAGGATTTTATTCCTTCCATAATAGTTCCTCTATCAAATATCCATCAAGAAAGGGTTTTGAGAAATCACGAATAAGAAATGGATAGATTAAGTATGGGTGGATTACAATTGTCTTTAATCATCATCATGAAAAAGGTGCATATTTTAATGTACTTATGTTTACGAAAATCATACATTTTAAGATCCATATAATTGTGATAGTTTTTTAATGAATTATGTTGTAAGAATGAAATATAACTTACATAGTGAACTTACTAGGTAATTTTCAGATTTAATGTCATATTTACCTTATATCACTATGCATGTTGTATCTTAGGTTGTTATAATCAAGGCATGTGATCATCTATTAGATAGCTAAGCAGTATGGCTATAACTCTTATGTGACATCCAAAACTCAACTTGGACATATTAAGATAAAAAATATCAATCTCTAAAGGAGTAAACTTGAGTGCAGGTTGAACCACTTATTTCTAATGGAACAATTATCTAAGAACCCTAATTTTATATTACCTTAGATATAAATAAGACTCTGCCTTAATTTTTTAAAAGGTTAATTATATAAATTCCCCTTCCATTAGGGAGAGATTTTGTATTCCCCCCTAAAGTTTTTTTTTATTAAGTCCCCTTATAAAACCAAAAATCATATTTTACCGCCCCCCTTTACCACATCTCTTGACTGAGTCTGAATAATGTGATTATGTGGCACTGACTGTGCAATTTTACCACACCCTTCAATATCAACCTTCAACAACAACATGTTCTGCAAAATCATACCTTCAACAACAACAACATGTTCAGTAAACCATACCTTCAACAACAACATGTTCAATAAACCTTACATTCAACAACAAAGTTCTGCAAAATCACACTCACAATGTAAAACCTATGAACCAATTCACGTGACAGACCATCATTCGATTTCTTCCTCTTGTTCTCATTCGATCTCTTCACCGGCCATCGTCCTCCACCACCAAGCCCTAACTGTGTCTGTTGATGTTCTCAATCTCCACCACAAAACTCAAAAATCTATTTAACCTTATTTATTTTCCTCTTCACAAACCTAATTTCTTTCCTGGAAAAGAAAAACTTTTATAGATCTGAATAAGGTTTTATTTTGGAGTTGAGGCAAACCCTAGAAAAACTTCTATAGATCTGAAGGAGCTTGTTTCTTGTTTTTCGAAGTGTTTATTTTTCTTTCAGAGGAAGAACACGCGTAGGAAGATCGCTGCGGCGGTGAAGATCGCCGACGTTGGAAGATTTTCTTTCCCCGATTGACTTAAGCGACGTCGCTTTGGTTCAGACTCTTGTTACGGTGGTGAAGGAGCTTGTTTCGTATTTTTCGAAGTGTTCATTTTTCTTTCAGAGGAAGAACACGTGTTCTTTGATTAGAAAGGTTGAATTTTATGAATTGAAGAAATGAGATTTGTGCGTTAATTTGACTAACTATGATGCTTCAATTGTCTCTCTTTTTGTACCTGATAAACATGGTTTGTTTTTGTTTTGTTTTATTTCAATTCTGAATCTAAGTTACCTTTGCTCTTATCTCATACATTTAACATTTTCTTTTTTATTCAATTTTACAAGAAAATTAGATGATATTGTTCTTGGTTATGATTCCATTGAGTCCTATGAGGTAGGATCAATTCATTGTTTTTTGTTTTAACTAGTTTAGGTTATGATTTTTAACAATGAAAATTATGCATTCATGATGTTTGATGAAAAGTTACCAAAACAATTGTACTGTGTTTCTGTTATAGGATTTGAGGAGCTAAATTCACTTAAGGCAATGAAAAAGATGAAGTACAGTCAGCAAGCCATGTCCGCCTGAGTGGTAAAAGGGGGCGGTAAATTATGATTTTGGATTTTATATGGAGGTCTTTATTAAAAAAAAAACTTCAGGAGGGAATACCAAATCACGCCCTAATGACAGGGGGTTTGTATAATTATCCTTTTTTTTAAATTTATTTTCATTGTAGTAAATGTATAATGCAAGGCTAAAGCCCTATATGAATTTGATGATTATAGATTGGTCTTTAAGATATTGAGATTTGGTTTTTAATATTAATTCTATTTTATTATTCTATTTCTTTTCTTCCATACTTATTTTCTTGGAAATTTGATCTAGATTGTTGGTTAATAATTCTGATTCATGTTTGTTTCTAATTTGAAATAAAGTAATTGTTTGATGGTTATATTACAATTAAAACTTATAATTATTTTAGCTGCATACGACATTGATCATAAACTTTGAAGAATAAATATCTTATTATCATCAAAATCAAAATTACATGACATCGTTGTTCTTCAAATGTTTTATAAAATTATGAATTTTTTTAAGAAAGGTCACATAAATCTCTTACATGAACAATAACATCAACAATCCAGAATACTGAGATAAGTCACAATAGGGGTAAAAATTCTACAAAAAGGAAGACATGCAAGTTTAGAAACATTATCATTCACATAATTAATTAATCTTAATAAATTTTGTATATGGAGAATTCATCATATCTCTAAATAATGGATCAAGATATAAAAAAATTTATAATGATGAATATCACATCCCATGGATGCAAATTCTTTTAGAAACTGGATACAATCTTGATGCATTTGACCTTGAACCATCGAAACCCTTTCTTCACAGAACGTTTAAACTTACCTTCTGCCGAATAAAACTTGTAAGTAGCCACTCTTCTCTTTCTCTTTATCTCTGGATCATTCCACCATGATAGACTCTTTGTCTTTGCCACGGGACGTTCTTTCAACGTCTTATAGTTATAGTTAGAGTATAAAGATGGAGAGTTAACGTTCCTCCCAACCCACATATTGTTATTGTTATTCATGCTTTTTGCATTAATATCATGTAGGTTGTTACCGGTTGATCGAGCCAACCGGTATTGGAACCTCTCCATCCCTCAACCCTATTTTTTTGCTATGACAATATATTTTTTCTTTGATCAATTGTCTCTCTTTCCCTCTCTTTCCTTTTATCTCTCTAAGAGAGAGAAAGAAAGAGAGTTTAAAATTCAATGGTTTAAAATGTTAAGCATATTTTATGTGATTATTTGAGAGAAATTATAAAATAGTGGTTAAAGGGAGACATCTTCCTTAACCTGGAATAAGAGTGGAAATGAAAGACACAACTCATGATCATCATCATGTCATTTTTTGTTTTTTGTTCAACATATTTAGCCGTAATACGCATCACCAGTAAATAATTAGCCTTCTATCTAAACTACCATCTGACTAAATATAGTATGTATGATATAATTTCGCATATTCTTAGATTTTTGAAGAAATATTAATATCTTTTGAGATATTTTTTCAGTGCTAATTATGACTATGAAGACATATTTTTGACATAATCTTTTTATAATACACATGAATTTTAAACTTTTAAATTAATATTTTTATATGTAATAATCTTCTTTTAATTATAAAATATTATATTTAAATATGTTTTCTTCTGGTTATTATAAGTTTGAGGGGAAAGAAAGATTAAAAATAAGTTTTTTATTAGGGTGTCTGGCGAGATTTTGAATCTCGCTCATATGTATTCCCATATGCGATGGAAAACTCAAGGTTATGTAATTTTACATAGTAAATGTTTGTTGGTTGGTCGATTTGAGTGAAAGGTATTTAGTCGCATTCGAGCGGAAAACATTGTTTGCTACCCAAAACATGAAGAAGTGAACATTAACATTACGTCATGATGGACAACATAACTTGGAATCTCAAAGAGTTATGTTTTCACCACATTCGAGTAGAAAGCATTATTACTTCTTTCACATGGTAGGAACGAAATTTTGTTTGCATCGTCTCGAGATAGACGAAGCACATTTCATTTATAAAAAGGTTTTGACATCGCCCTAAGGCGGAAAAGATTTGGTGGGTTGATTTTATTTTAGATGGGTGATGAATACTTGAACGGGAGACTAAGTATGACCATCATCCAAATACTCGGGACTAGGATGGACAAGTACGAAATTTGTGAGGAGAATTAAGTTGTGTTTCTTTAACGGAATACGAGTATTCGTGAGGGAGGCTAAGTACAACCATCACACAAACACTCGAGACTAGGGAGGACAATTATGTCTAACTAATATTTTTCGTCAACGAAAGAATGAACTAAATTTGGTTATTTAATGTGTTTTGACCGGAAGACGAGCACTCGAATGGTAGGCTAAGTACGACCATCATCCAAATACTCGGGGAGGTAAGATAGTTATATCCATCCAATAATTGTTGAACCGATTGTTTATTGCAAGAGTTTTTGAAACTATTAAGTTTGAAAAGAAATTTACGAGACCGGACGTTTTGATTTGCATTGTTTCTTTTAAAAATGGTTTTAATTTGGTTTGAAAAAGTTTTGAATTTTATTTTGAAAAGCTTGATATTAATCAAGATTTTTTTTAAATGTTTAATTTTATTCATCAAAAGATTTTTTTTTAATTAATCAAGTAATAAATGAAGCAATTGGGATGATGGGTAAGCAAGATGAAATGAGAGAGAGTGGGTGTTGAAATACAAATAGAGTATGGTTTTTGTTATCGTTCCACAAAGATTGTTTAGAGATATCACTATCATTCTACAGTTGAAATCGTTTTAAACTTAAAGTAAAAAAAGGTTTTGGTTGTTGGTAACGAATCTTTTGCATAAAAGATAAACGTTATCAGATTTGAAAGATTTATAAAACAAATGCCAAGATTAGGGTTCGACAAACCATTTTGTACGTATAGAATCGATAAAGCAAATGAACTCGTTTAGACGATAAATATAATCACATATCTTCTCAATATGTTTATCTATAACTCATATTGTGAGTTTTATCATTTTTATCCTTTGATGATCTCTCACTCAAACTATCAAAATGATAACATTCAAGTTCAATATTTATGAACATCAACTCTTATAACTATCTCTAGCCTATGTTCATTGATGGATGAAAAAACCTAGATAAAGTGTAAGAACACATTTCTCAATCATGAACCAACACAAAGAATAAACCATAAAAACAAAGTTGTTCACCATATATTCATCATCCATAAGTTCATAAGCTTAAATCAATATCAATACATACAAAAGAAAGGAATGTCTACCTTATAATCTCGACACAAAAGGAGATTAGATATCAATTGACATGGTAGCTTCACAAACAAGAAAATAGAGAAGAGGAACAGGCATCAACGACGATCTATCGACTATTGATGCTCTGATTCTTCGAAAATAAGATGCTACCGTGTTTTTAGGGTGTTTTCTCTAAGAAAAGAACAAGGATCCAAGAAAAATGTTGAACAAATCTATTTATAGAGGGGTTGAAAAACGCAGAGCGCGCTCAGCCCGTAGCGGCGCGCTATCATTTATTGTTAAATCGCCTTAGATCTCACTTAGCGAGCTCTAGACCGCGCTAAGCGAGCTACCTACTGAAATTTTCTTTTTCCCTGGGCTAGGAGTGCGCTTGTAGCATGCTTAAAAAAAGGCAATTTCTTCAAAAAATGCTCCTTAAGAGCCTTCCATGCTCCAAGTTTCCAATTGCACTGTTAAAACCTACAATTATAAACACAAAAGTTAAATAAATATGAAAAGTAAACTCCAAAAAGAAAATGTTTTTAATTCAATTATTTTTGTAAAATAAAATATAATAATAATTTCTTCTAAAATAAATAAATCCTCAATTTAAAAGAAATATGTCAAAAATTAAAATCCAATTTCAAAATTGAAAACTCTTATTTCCATTATATGAAAAATAATAAACACATACTTTTTATTATAAAAAAATAAATTAAATAGTCCAAAATTATAATAAACCCCATAATATAAATTAAAGCCAATTTTATATAAATAAGTCCAAATTATTATAATAACCCTAAAATTTTATAATAACACCAAAAATATTAATAATTCATTAATCTCTAAATCCTTAAAATTAAAAAATATTTATTCAATAATTCAATTTCCAAAGCTAATATTTGTTATCCTTAGTTATATGCATCTTAATCCCTTTAAATTATTTATTTAATTCATTATCCTGATGATGGTTGTGTTGTGAATGATCGTTGAGATCATTACACAATGATGTTGAGTACATATGGATATACCAACTCGGGTAAAACATGTTTTTCCTCTTCTTCTTTTTTATTATGTTAATAGTCATATTAACCATAATAATACTTAACTAAAAATAACCATATACTCCAAACAAAATATACACAAACCTCAAATTATGCATATACTTAGTAATTAATCCAATCCTAAAATTGAAAGTCAAACAAAATTACAAGAGTGAATATATACAATAGATAATGATACCAATTTGGCGTGTCGTGGCCCACTTAAGCTGTTAATTTCCTCCTTTCTTTTTTCTCCTTTTCATGTAACCTTTTTCTCCTTTTTGTATCCCTTGATCAACTTATGATATAGGCTATTAGGGTTTTAATGTTGTTGTTCTTTACTGCGAAGAACAACAACTTTGAGGGTGTGATTCATAGATTGTGGGTATGTAAAATATGAGAAAAATAGATTATATTTATAGATAAAAAATTAGGTCAAAAATTAAATGTGATTGTCTAAATTAGGAATGATTTAATCTGACCAGATTATATTAATTCCCTAGAGTCCAAGCCAATAAGTCTGGATGAATTCATGGCTTGGTTTTTAAATTAAATTAAAAATTTAAAAAAAATATATTTTTAAATAAATAATAATAACCTAATAATGATGATGATGAAAAGAGGTTTGATTTTCTATTTATTTATGTTTTGAGATATTTTTCATAAAATAATGATTTAATGAAAGAAAAACATATTTTTAAAAATGCATTAAATACAAATACGAAAATTAAAAATTAGAAAAAGTTAATAGTAAAGGAAAAATAAATAAAACATTAAAAGTGATGAAAGTGGGATTCGAACTCACAACCTCTCACGCTTACCACCATTATACTCCTATATCTAGGAATTGTACCATTTTATTTATTCAAAATAAAATTACATCCAAAGAGTAACCTAATTTCTAAATTTAGCCATTCTTACAAATTATATTTATACTATTTTTTTATTTTCCATAATATGCTCCTATAAATATATGTATCTTAACCTTCAAAAATAAATTAAATCCCTATACTAAGATCATACACTTTAAAATATACTAAAAGTTAAAAAGGGGCTCCCTTTGATTTTGTAAGTTACTGAGGGTGACCTAAGCACTAGTCAAAATTTAGGATATATATATATATATATATATATATATATATATATATATATATATATATATATATATATATATATATATATATATATCACTATGTCAAACAAGACTTTAGACAACGTTTTTTTTGTCCTTAGACAACGCTTTAAAGCGCTGTCTAAATCTGTACTGCTAAAGGAATAAACATCGCTTTGATTAATGTCAAAAGCGTTGTCTAAAGGGGCTTTATACAGCGCTTTTATTGTCAAAAACGCTTTCTAAACCCCACTTTAGACAACACTTTTAGCCTTTTTTTAATATACCTTAGACAACGTTTTTTTATGGTATACCTTAGACCACTGTGGTGAATCAGTCGGATGTCGATACTTTCCATCAATAATTCTTTCATTTGCATTCCAAGTCAAGTGTCTTGCATCGGTTTCACTACGAAACATGCGCCTAAATCTCAGAATTATAGGAAAATTCCATAAGACTTTTGCTGGAGACGATCTTTTCTTATATCGAGACAAACCGCATTTAGGGCACTCAGTTAACGATGCATATTCGTTACGAAACAAAACGCAATCATTTGAACAAACATGTATCTTATTATAGCTCATGCTAATAGAGCACAACATTTTTTTTGCCTCATAGGTTCGATTAGGAAGAACATTATCCTCCGATAACATTTCTCTCATAAGGGCCAACAAATCTATGAAACTTTTATCCGACCATCCATTGTCCGCCTTTAAGTTGTACAACTTTAATACCGCAAACAGTCTTGAGAATTTAGTGCAACCTTTATACATCGGTTTCTCTGCATCGCTTACCAACCTCTCAAACATTTCGGGACAATCATGAAGATCTTCTTCAAGTGCTTCTGCAATCTCTTCAACTCGATCACAATCGTATGTTTCCGTGTCTCTGTCGTCAGAAGCATGGGTCATATTACTTTTCCCCCTCGATTCAACATTCTCGTTAATTTTCTCACCATGAAATATCCAACACTTATAACTTCGATCAATTCCATGCCTCAGTAAATGCGATTTCAATCCATCTGCGTCAACCTTACCAATATAACAACAACTCAAGCAAGGACATTTCATTCGAATAATGTCTTCAACCTTACCATGATTTTCCTACTTATAAGAGATACATATTTTCACTACATAAACAACGTAAATCCAAATGGCATTTCCTATACATAACATATACATAACGTAAAATTCAAACGAAAATAGAGATATAAAATCTGATTTTTCATTATTCTTCACAGAATCATAACAACATTGATATTGCCCTAACATAATCAATATTTTCACTATTCTCACAAAATCATATTTATCAAAGAAATATTTGCCCTAACATAATCAATATTTTCCCTGACATTGCCTATTTTCACTATTCTTCACTGAATTATAACAACATTGACATTGCCCTAACATAATCAATATTTTTACTATTCTTACAAAATCATATTTATCAAAGAAATATTTACCCTAACATCTTCAATATTTGTCTATTTTCACTATTCTTCACAAAATATTTGCCCTAACATAATCAAAATTGACATTGCCTATTTTCATTATTCTTCACAAAATCATATTTATCAAAATACATTTCAATGACATTGCCCTAACATAACAATAACATAGCAATGACATTCACTACAACAAAAATGTACCTTCACGAAGTAGAAGACGAAGTCAGTTAAAAAGAAGAACAAAGTAGAGGACAAACACCTTCACGAACACCCGAACTCAGTAACTTCATGATCGGCGACGTTAATGGAGGTTTCTCGAGTGACGTTAATGGACGAACACCTTCACCAACGACATTAAGGGAGGTTTCAGAAAGAAAAATGGAGTTTCGTTAGGGTTTTCACTGTAGAAGTAACACATTCGCAGGGGAGAAGAAAGAGGAAAATAATGAAAATATGATTATGAGTTTCTAAATATTTCATTTAATTAGACCTTAGACAGCGCTTTTGTGGAAATCGCTGTCTAATTTAGACCTTAAACAACACTTTTGAAAAGCGCTGGCTAAGGTCTACCTTAGACAACGCTTTTGATTTTATTTATTTTTTAAATTAAAAAACCTTAGACAACACTTTCCTCAAAAGCGCTGTCTAAGATATACTTTTAAAAGCGTTTTTTGAAAGCGCTATCTAAGGTCTAACTTAGACAGCGCTTTTCAAAAAGTGATGTCTATGGTATAACTTTTAGCAGCGCTTTTTCTTTTTTTTAGAACATTTTCCGCGTTTTATTTTAATTTTTACCTTTAGCAGCGCTTTCATATTAAAGCGCTGTCTGAGGTGCACTATTAAAAGTCTATTTTGGCGTAGTGTGTGTGTGTGTATATATATATAATAGTTTTTCATTTGTAAATATTGACATCTTTTTAAGTTCTTTAGTACATTTTGTTTCAATTCTTAAACAAAAAATCTTAACTGAAAGAAGAAAAAGAAAGTCCTTACACTGTAAAAAAAACCTTAATTGAAAAAAGAAAATTTTTTATAGTGTTAAAAACATCTTCTTAAGCGAAAACCCTAAAGAAATTCATTAAATAGAAATTGTTTGAAGGGTATGATGTAACACCCCGATTATTTATTTAATTATTTACTTTAAATAATTGGAAATTGTTGTATATTGTGTGAATTATGAAATTAGTGGTATGTTGAAGGAAGGATGATGATATTCTAATTTATATGAATTTAAATAATTTATATTATATTAAAATTGGAATATGAAGTGAAAGGATAGATTGGTAATTAGGCAAGCGAATAGTGAGGGCAAGATGAGAAATTCTTATTTGGGGTCTAACGGTTATATTGGGAATTTAGAGAAAATATAAGCCAGTTCGTGGAAAGCTGATCGTGAACTGAGAAAGCTTGAGCAGAGGGACAAAAAATGAGCTAGGGCAAGAGCTAGAAGAGGAGAATTCCGAAAAGGGAGAGAATTCGTCTGTTAAATTATGGTAAGGGTGAGATTTTCTTTCATCTCCTAAGGGTATTATAATATGAGTATTGAGCATATGATTGTTAAGTGGGAATCCATGAGGATGGAGGAAATTTTGATGAAAAGTATGTTAGAACGATTAGGAATGATTGCATTCGTTGAAACTGGTTGAATTAGATGATTAATTCTAGGAAGAATGGATGATTTTCTGTGTTTTCTGGCATTAAGAAGGGTTTTATAAAGGAGAAATTGCAACAAAATTGGGCTGAGTTCGCAGAGGAAATTCTGCGGAATCGCGTTTCTCGCTTAGCGAGCGTTTGGAAAATTTTAACCCTTCCAGGCAGAGACTCACGCGCTTAGCGAACAGGAGGTCTCTTAGTGAGACCTGGAGTGAAAAATAAATTATTTTATTCTGAAAAATTCCATAAAACTCTTTATTTAATACACTAATGGATTGGGATTGATGTAGTGACATTAGAGGCAGGTATTTAGAGGTTACGTGCTTGTTTTGCAGGATGTTGAAAAATAACTTTGTAAAAACATGAGTAACATGTTTATATGTGCATTGAGGTTGTTATGTGTTGTTGTTCTCGTTGATGTTACATGATATAGTTGTTCTTATATGTTATTGGAGTTGTTGTTACATGTTGTTGATGTTGTTATTTGTTGTTGTAGTTGTTGTTATATGTAGTTGTTGTAGATATTGCATATTGTCATTGATAGTGCATGACATGTGCATAGTTGGAGATGATGTACCAAGATATGGTAACAATATCCATCCGAATTCCAAAGGGAATCGTTGTGTTGTTGGTGCGGTCATGAAATAGGGATCGTACGTGACCATGAAACAGGGGTCGTGGGTGTGATCATGAAATAAGGATCATACTGGACCATGAAATATGGATCGAGAGTTCCGACGGGAACTGGATCATGAAACATGGATCGTTAGATGGTACCACATGCATTGAGTCTGATGGAGTCTCATTTGCATTAATTGTTGTTTGTGTGCATGGCATTGTTATGTGTTTCAACATGAGTGTTTAGTTTGTTGATTGATGAGAAGTGGTAAATACTTGATGATACTTAGCTTTTATTTGTATTATTTTTCTCTTTTGTTGGTGTAAGCATATCACCCCTTCTGTTTGAATGTCACCCTATGTTGGTAACGTGCAGGTGATCAGGAATAATAGATTCCATGGTTGACGAAGTCGGTGCACTTCATGTTAGAAGAGTCGACTCTGATATGTACTTTGGGTCTCAGAAACGATGATTGACATTTTCTTGTTTATTTGTTTTTTAAATAAAACATGTTGTTATTAAACCTTTATTTTATGTTTTCTTTTGAGATTACCGCTGCAAGTATACTTTTGTGTTACATATCAATTGAGCTGTGTTTTGGAAAAGAATGTAACACTCGAATTTTAGTTTTAAATTTTAATTACTCTGATTTTAAATTGAAATTTCGTGGGGATTATTTTGGGTGTTACATATGACACATGCAAAGCAAATATATAAAAAGATAAAGAAAGGTGATCAACCAAACCTTTGAGATGATTCAAAAGAATTGTGGAAGTTCGTTGTTCATATTGAATATATCTGGTATGTTACATAATCCTCTAAGGAGTCCCATGATCATTGTTTCAAATTTCTATTCATCGGAGGTGAAGGAGGATCCAAAATCATCCCAAAGGATTTTCTCTCGCAAGCTATTAAATTTATCAAAACAATGACCCTTACACTTTCATCATTGATTTATATCTCTCTCAAGCTTCATTGAGAGATTCACTTGAACCTTGTGAAAACACGAAAATGGGTATTTTAGCGTCTATGTAATGGTAATGAGGAAAGAACCTCTCCATAATTTTTTCTACCAACACATTCCAATCGGTCATCATGATAGTGGCTTGATCAAGGTATCATTCCTTAGTTTTCCCTATTAAAAAGTGAGGGAAAAATCTTTTGAACAATTGCTCTTCCTGATTCTCATCCACTCTGGCCGCTCCCACAATCTCGTAAAAAAATTTAAGATGGCCAAAAGGATCCTCGTGATCCATCCATGTAAAAGGATTACCATACAAGAGCTGGAGAATCCTAGTCTTCATTTCAGCTTGTCTTCCATTTGTCAAGTTACTCACAAATTAAGCATTGTGTCGCGGGCTATTGACACAAGGCGTTGAAACAACATGTGGAGGTGGAGGTGGTGGTTTGGTGCTGCCATATTTGGCGTGAATTATGGTGGTGGCATTGGTGTTGAACTAGATCTTTCCTCTCGCTCCCTTCTCTCTTTTGCAAGTTGCATTCTTCGTCTTGTTTTGCTATTCAACCTACGCACAGTTCTTTCAATCTCAGGATCGAATAAAAGTTGATTTGTGGGTAGCTTTCCTCGCATAAACAAGTTAAAAGCAAGAGAAAAAATTTATAAAGCTTAAAACTTTCTAACTATTGCAATGCTTGCAATATCAAGCTACGATCCCCGACAACGACGCCAATTTGTTGAAAGAGTATCAGTGTGGGCTTTAGTTATCGTTTCCGCAGGTATTATTGTGATATTATTGTCGTTTTGTAGTCTAAAACTGTTTAAACTTTGGGTTTCAAAAGTGTTTGTTTGGTTCGTAACGGTTTGTATAAAAATTTAATTTCAACGGTAAAATAGATCGGTTTTGAACGATTTGTAAAAACATGCCAAAATTAGGGTTCAACAATCTGTTTCGTACATATTTACTCGATAAAACATGTGAACTCGTTTAACAATAAATACAATCACATATCCTCTCAATAAGTTTATCTCTAACACAAGTTGTGAGATTTGCCATATTGATCCTTAGATGATCTCTCACTCTAACTATCAATATGGTAACATTAAAGTGTGATATTTATGAACATCAACTCAGATAACTATATCTAGCATATGTTTATTGATGGATTAAAATCTAGATAACAACTTAGAACATATTTCGCAATCATTAACCAAAACAAAGTATAAAGCATACAAAACAAAGTTTTTCACCATACATTTATCATCAACATGTGCACAAGCTTAAATCAAGATCAATACATACAAAAGAGAGGATTATCTACCTCTAATATTGACACAAAAGTGTTTAGCTACCCATTGACATGGCAACTTGCTTGACCAGTAAGTAACAAAGCTTTTGTTGCATTAATCTTCAAAGGAACAAGGATTGAAGCATAAAAGCTTTGGAATCTAAGAAAAATATAAAAAGATGGAATTTCTCAATTCCAATGAAGTTTCTAGGTCACAAAGATTAAGATTAAAAAAGATCTCGTTCAAAATATCTTCAAAATAACATATATAGTACTTTCTGCCCAACCAATTTCACTGGGCGACACCAACTTTTGTCGAGTGAAGCCCACAAATGAGACCACGTGATAGCTACATTATCAACGTGTATTTCTGAAAATATCTTCAAGCGTCAGACTAAGCATTCTTGCGTCGGGCGAACCAAGAGGCGAACAAAATTCAGAGCTACTGGAATTGAGATTTGGAAATGCTATTTTCCTCCGTCGTTGCTTCGTCGGGCAAATCATCCTTCATGCACCGCTCTTTCGGCGTGCGAATCAACCTAAGGTTGTAGACACACGAGCTCTTTGATTCTTCGAGTTTTTTGGCGATTCGAGCTGCAATCTTTTGTCATAAATTAATGAAAAAATACATAAACACATCAAACTATCTAATATTCACATCGATGCAAGAATTGCTTAATTAATAAGTCATTTTTTTATTAAAGCAATAAAAAGAGCTTAAAGGCGTCAAAATCAAATATAAAAATAAAACTTTTCTAGACACCTAACACGCATCAATGCAGAGGTTACAAGATCATCAAGAGACGCATTCATGAAGAGAAGTTACGAAAATGATGGTCATGTAACGTTAGAAGACCAAAAGACTTATATTAATGGCGTATCTCAAATGAAGAATGAGTAGATGACTAAAAAGCGGCTCCCATAAGAAGGATAAGTAAGCCCCTTACATCTTGGGACAATATACAAATCTTGTATCGCTCCCAAATCCCCAAACTTGTTCATACAATATATTCGACATAGTCTTCCTTGTCAAAAGGGGAAGGTTAGCACTTTTGATGTATCCAATCATTTTTTATAGGAACAAATATATGGAGTCAAGGTCTCTTATAACCATGAACATTTGTCTCATTAATAATTCCGGACCTCTCTCCCCAAACTTTGGCTTAAAAGAAGGTTTGTTAATCTCATTCTCAAGGTGGTGTAAGCAACTGATCCTTAATTTGTCTTAATGAGGCCTCAAACTTTAAACTTTTTTAGGACTTGATTAGTAACAAGGATTCTTGAGTCGGTCTTATGAAACTAGATTGATAAGAAAGAATATGATTATCAAGCATCGTATTTCCTTCTTATGGTATAACATCAAGTTTGAATTTTATGCTCTGATTAATCAAACTACTTAGATCCTTGGTAATGGATATTCAATTATCTTTTGTAAGGATGATTGGTTTGGTGAACTTCTCTTTCATGTTGTTCATCTTATGGAGGGATTTTTAGGAATTGTATGGAGCTTTTATCACAACTTTTTATAAACATTTGGGTTGGAACAACTCCCTATTTGCAGCGCTACCAGATGCTATGAAAACAATTAAAATTCCCAATAATATTTTTCGGAGAAATATGTGGTTTGAATTTGATGTTTAATGCTTTCAATTTCATGTCTTCAATTCTTGTGCCCAAAAAAATTTAACTAAAAGAAATTAGTACATTTTGTTTCAATTCTAAAAGAAAAAGAATTAAAACTAAAAGAAGAAAAAGAAAGTCCTTAAACAAATAAAAAAACTTAACTGAAAGAAGAAAAAACTTTTGCTTAAATGTGTTAAAAACCCCTTCTTATGCGAAAACCCTAAAGAAATTCATTCAATAGAAACCGTTTGAAGTGTATGACACATGCAAAGCAAATATTGAAAGAGATAAAAAAAGGTGAACAATCAAACCTTTGAGACAATTAAAAAGAATTGTGAAAGTTCGTTGTTCGTATTGAATATATCTACAATTCTCTAAGGAGATTTATGATCACCATTTCAAATTGCTATTCATCGGAGGTAAATGAGGATCCAAAATCATCCCAAATGATTTTCTCGATATTCTCCTATATAAGTTTAACTTCAAAAGTTTTGTTGAAATCAACTCTGACAAACATCTCTTCTTGATAAATTTCCTATTTCAATTATATATTTTATAAATATGTACTTCTTATATTTCCTCAAATATTTTATCATGGATTAACTTCTATTTTCTTCCCATATTTCATTCAAGTTTCCTATACTTATCAATATTTTTATACAATCATTTAATTTTACATAACTTCATATATTCATATATAAAGAGCGTAACTCAAAATGTCATATACTAAAATATGCATAATACAGACAAAATACATATTTTTAAAATGAAGTACATTTTACTCTCTCAATTTTCAAAACGACTATTTAGATCCTCAATTTTTTCAAAACGTATCATATGAGTCATTTTCGTCCAAATTTCACCAAGACATCAATCTTTTTGCTAATGTGTAACCTTTAATTAGTGTAAGAGACTTATCGATGGAAAATAAAAAAACAAGAAAAAATAGACGTTACATTTTTTTTGGATTTTAATTTGATTCTTCATCTTCTTCCTCAAAACTTAAAAATTCAAAATCTCCTATTCCTCAAATCCCCCAATTATTTTTGTAATAAAAAAAATAACTATTTTTTTTAACATTTATTAATGTCACGTTTATGTACTTTTTACACGAAACCAATATCAAATGGGAACCACCCCAACCACTACCCACAGATGCCCTTTGATGAGCCACCAATTGCATGGTTTCACATTGATACTACCATTGCATCTATACATATCTAATGGAAGGTGCTGAATCATAGATGTGTCTTTGAAAATATGCCACAAGCCTTTCACCGGGATACTTGTTTGACAAAAACTGCATAGAGATAGAGGTGAAGTTAAGCATGCACATAACCGGTCATTAAATCACAGCTTTGTAAATATTATGATTCTAAAACATGGTCAATACAACAGAAGGTACTAAGAATCAAACCTCAATTGCTTCATCGTCATTGATGTTCTGAAATTTAGGATGAAAAATCATCCTTGGCTTGAAATACTCTTTCGTATGTTCCTTTTCTTTCCGAGTTTTGTCTGACACACTTAACAAAGAGCGGTCTTCATGGTAATAGGGACCAAATTCATGGTTGTTCTGTAATCGATCACTTCTCATTACACTGTCTTTACAAACAAGGAAGACTTGATAGTTGTTCTTTTGGATTGACTTGATTTTACAAGTGAGCATGTCACCTTCATGCAGCCTATCAGATAATTCAACTATATCTCTCCAGTCATCTGTATAGTCTTCTTTCATAAGGATTCCAGTCATCCCGGCTTCAAGCCCGCATACTGCTTTCCGGGCTTGAACTCGGCGAACTGTAACTTGGACTATTTTACCTTCGGCAAGAGTCTCTTCAGTCTCACCTGAAATCATATAGAACACCTCATCCTGACTTGGTTCTTCATATTGCTTACGCCAATCCTGAAAACCTTGAACCAATTCTCTTTTTATATCATAGAAAGTTTCAATTTTGCCTTGACAAAGTTTTCTAGCGGCATATTCCTCAACACCCAGGTTTTTCAAATAGCTAGGTCGATCTCTCACATGTTCTAGTGCATCATCATCATCATTTGCATCATACACATCTTTGGCCAATTCCTCTGCATGAATATACGATTCTGGATGAATTCGTGTATCATCCAGCAAATCAATAAATTGGCTGCTGCTAGTAGCCAATCCGCTTTGCCGGACACGCAGGAAACCAACTGCATTGACAAACACTTTTTTACCAAGTTGGTGTTCTGTCAAAAAGTCCTTCCGGGTATAAATTGAGCCGGCTCTAACCAGCGATCTCTGCAAGGATGCAGCCTTCCGTGGACCAAGCCCCGAAATAAATTGCAAAGGAGCAAACAACCATTCGTGACTTATTGCTAAATTAATGTCTAAGCCAACTTGATTGGTCACATCTATCATAACCTGCTCGGCCATCCCAATTTTATCATCCTGGTTGAGAAAACTCTCCAAAGGGTTAAGTTTCCATGACAATATTTCCTTTCTGGGCCCACATAATGTCGCAATCATTGCCAATGGGTTCTGAAGAAACCGACCAAGAGCAACAGCCCGCCTCACTATACCTGTCAAAGCAACAAAAGTAGGATAAGTAATAGGATTCATTAGATGATGAGTGATTGATGATGATGATGATGATGGGCAGAGCAGCATGGACCCAAAACAATATTTACCTAGTTGCTGCAAAGGAAGTTGTTCAGAAGAAATTCGAGAATTTTCATAAAGACGGGGCAGAGATTCATCTCCATACACAATGCTGAGTCTGTCCGCATCTTTGTGACTTCCCTTGATCATCTTTAAAATAACCTAATAGAAGAAGCAGAAACCAACAGATGAGATCCAAAATACAACAGCAGCAGAATCCATGTCATTTTAAAATTCATTACAGAAGTTATGTAAAGTGATTAAAATTAGAATATAACCTTATATATATCTTCTTTCAAACGAGTGCAAGACAAGTTAGCTGCCCCTAAAACAACAACATGTGGTTGGTGATCTGTCATAAACTTCAACACTCGTTCCTGGTCCTTCTTCTTCCTTTGCTGGTCATTGACATTCTGTGACCTTAAAGTTAGCGACTCAGTGTAGAGCACATCTAGTAATTCTCCCGACGAACCTAACATAACAAAAGTTGTTGGTGGATTTCCAGGCCCCCAAGAGCAGGCCATAATCCTAGGAGCAGCCTCATCATCTGAGCTAAGATGATTTTCCTTCTGTTGATAAGGCCCGACAGAAACCTTATTCCACAAGGCCTTCCCATACTCCATAAGCACCCAATGCTTTGCTTTTCTTGCTAGGACGCCTCTTGCTTCTTTTTCCATTGATGGTAAAAGAAATCGAAAAATTGCATCATGCAATATCAGTTTCCTCTGTTCATTCCACAGATGAGCAGATCTGCTAACACTATCACTAACATCTTTATGCTTGGCTCACAAGTTATCTCAACAGCTGCCTGGAACCAAATAAACAAATGATCAAACAAAGGAGACATAATAATGATTATGAACGAAGTTACAGACAGATGCATACCATATGCCTAGCACATTTAAGTACTTCTTCGGGTGTATCATACATAGCACTAGTGAAGTTAGAAGCCACCTCTTCTGGTGTTTCGTTTGGATTTTCCAACTCATGCTGTAGAAGAGGGCAGACAAACACAAAGCCTTTAGTTTATGGTCAAAACAAATAACAGTTCTAAATTCAAACATACTTACGAGATGAACTAGAGATAGAAATGATCCGATTTGCTCAGAACTACACCCAAACCTGCTTGCAACCTCCCACAGACCCGCCTTATTGAAAGTGCTATACATTGACTTGTGTTTAGGCCGTTTGTACTGTCCTTCATCAACACCAGCTTCACCTGGTGGGAAATGCAAATTGAACTTGAAGTCAACATCATCCACCTCCCTCTCTGATTCTGCCTCATTCAGTGATCTCGTAACTGATTCAAACAATTTCCTATTCAAGTTTCGTCTTGTTTCCCCACATACAGGCCGTGACTCTTCAAACCGTTAAATGTAGTATAATTGAAGGGCACTCTTCCGCTTCTGAAGAAGCAACCACTTCCTGTCCAGGTCCTGTAGAGCCCAAAGTATCTAAAAAAATGCACAGAATCAATTTCAAGTGTATTTATCATGTTATTATCAGTATCATCAAACAATATAATAACAAAGTAAAAGGCAGAAAAATAAATCATGACAGACCTTGTGCCATTTTAAGTAGGTGTCTTGTTATTCTTATCCACATTATCATCACCTGCTTCAGGTCGCTCTAGGTCTTTCAATAAGCTTAAACACTCCTCCTTTCGATACATGGATATAAAAGGGATCTAAAAGACAATAAAAAATCCATATTAAGAAACTAAGGTGATGTAAAGTAGAGATGCAAATGTGAAAGGAGCAAATAGTACTAACATCTAATTTTTGCACATGATACAGTTCCAAAAATCTGACAATATCATCCTTGTCAATAGGTAGCTCCTCCTTTGAATCTTTCTTGTGACGTAGTTTCTGTTAGATAATTCTTCAATGTTGAATGGATCCAGACTGAATCGCGAACGAAATCACTTTCCTTAAAAGTATTTCAAGCACACTCTCAAATTGTCTTAGAGTCGGAACGGCCTGAATACCCAGGATAAGTCAGCCTTTTCTCGAAACTGCACAAGACTGGTGAAGTTTCGAATGCAAGGAAAACGTTTGGAATTATATAGAAGAGGAAAATTCGCAGTATCCCGGCCGAAGGCCGGAGCGCCACCGACGCCGCCTCATTAACGCCGCGAATAGCCCGATTGCTCCGATGCGTCGTGTCCAAGTGCTCAAGTGCTCAAGTGCCGTCTACAAGCCGCCACTAGCGCCTCTACGCCCACGCCCTCGGATCCGGTTCCGGAGCCGGAGCCGGTGGCGACACCGGCGAGGGGTGTTTTGTATGAGACAAGTGACATAATGCTTGGGACCACCACATATGACTATGTGGCACTTTATCCTCTTTGGCTCCTTTGGAAAGTACATTGTTCCAAGGGTCTTATAAATGCTATTTAATTTTACTCCACTTCCAATGTGGGACTTATGTGAAACATTTATTGCCAATTAACTATAACCCACTTTGTCATGATTGGAACAACTTAATAGAAATAATATTTCATTATTTCTAACAATCCCCCACTTGTTCTAATAATGACAAAATAATAATTCCAGAAATAAGACATAAGAAGTGTTAGTACAGTTAAGTATCTTTCGATTTTAAACTTAACCTTAGTAAGGATAACACAAAGTTTAATCGGAATATTAGGTAGCAATGCTTTTAAACCATGAATCCATATGAATAGACCGGTGTTACCTTACACACACTCCTTAAAGATTCTTCCTCTGCATAACTCGCTTAGCACTTATTTATGGCCATGTGCTATCCTGTTTCATGAATTTTTTTATGAGAGAAACTCCAACTCTCACTTTGAGACGGCACCATCTCAGAATTCACATAGGTGAAGTTCATATTGTATCTGTTTCCAATAGATACGTACCCTCGGTATTGAACTTCATTAAGAGTTTAAAATAAAACTCAACCCTCATTTCCAAGGTCAACATAATCACGAAATGTTAGACAATTATCCAAATCAACGACTTGTTATTACCCATTGAAAATCTTAAAGTTAATGTTCTGTTAACTTAGGATTGGGTTACCGTCGTTGTCGGTACTCTTACTCAAGGAGTTTCAACCCCATACCTCTCGAGGTTGTTTTTACTAAGTCTCTGGCCAGTGGCTTAGTAAACGGATCAGCCAAATTATAGTTTGTTCGTATATACGTGAGTGAAATGATTCCATCCTTAATCAGTTTTCTCACGAACGAATGTCTAAGTCCTATATGCCTAGACTTTCCATTATACACTTCGCTAAATGCTCTTGCCAAAGTGGCCTGACTATCGCAGTGTATCATCACTTTTGAAACATTGTCTTTAGCCAAAGGAACTTCCAAAAGAAGATCCCTTAACCACTCTGCCTCTTGACCAGCGGAAGCGAGAGCCACGAACTCTGATTCCATGGTCGAAAGAGTGATGCATGTTTGTTTCTTGCTCTTCCAAGAAATTGCTCCTCCAGCTAGGGTAAATATCCACCCAGTTGTAGATTTATGATCTCCCACATTAGAGATCCAACTCGCATCAGTATATCCTTCTAATATAGCAGGAAACCTACCATAATGAAGGCCAAGATCTTTGGTTTTCAACAAATAACCAAATATCCTCGTGATTGCCTTCCAATGTTCATTACTTGGGTTACTAGTAAATCTACTCATTTTACTAACTGCAAACGATATATCGGGTCTGGTACATTGCATTAAGTACATAAGACAGCCAATCGCACTTGCATATTCTAATTGAGCCACTGCTCTTCCATCATTCTTTTCAAGTTTGATTACATGATCAAATGGAGTAGTGACTTCCTTAAATTTCAGGTGTTTGAACTTATCAAGCATTTTCTCAATATAATGTGTTTGGTTAAGTTCATAACCCCCACTATTTCGCTTAACTTTTATTCCTAAAATTGTGTCAACAAGTCCAAGATCTTTCATCTTGAAAGTGGAAGTTAGAAACCTTTTTGTTTCTAAAATTCCATTAAGTTTGTTGCTAATTATTAGCATGTCATCAACATAAAGACACAAGAATATTACAGTGTTATTATTCACTTTTGTATATAAACACTTGTCACAAGAATTAGGAATAAATCCATTTGACATTATTGTAGAATCAAACTTTTGATGCCATTGTTTTGGTGCTTGTTTTAAGCCATATAGAGATTTGACAAGTTTGCACACCTTTCGTTCATTTCCAGGAAGGATGTATCCTTCTGGTTGTTCCATGTAGATTTCCTCATCGAGATCTCCGTTTAGGAACGCTGTCTTAACATCCATTTGATGAACAATCAGATCATTCAAAGATGCTAAAGCAAATAACAACCTTATAGTGGTTGTTCTTGCTACAGGTGCATAAGTGTCAAAATAATCTATACCTTCCTTTTGTCTAAATCCTTTTGCCACTAATCTTGCTTTATAAGTGTTTAATGTACCATCACTATGATATTTCTTTTTAAACACCCACTTGCATCCAATGGGTCTTGATCCCTTTGGTAAATCAACAAGTTCCCAAGTGTGGTTGGACATAATTGAATCCATTTCATCTCGGATAGCATCTTTCCAAAAAGAAGAATCTCTTGAAGCTATTGCTTCCTTATAAGTTTTGGGTTCTTCCCCGACTTGAAGAATTACCGGAATGCTTTTAATAAACTTTGTATTATTCCCTTCAACCAGATAAAATGAAATGGATTGAGAATCAATTTCGTCTGGTCCTAGGTTCTTTGTTTTCCGGATTCTTTTGCTTATCCTACGTTCAGGTTGTGATTCAATGATTCGAGAAGTGCCTTCAGGTTGTATTTCTACAATCCGAGAAGAATCTTCTTCACAAGATTCTTTATTTATGGCCGACTCTAAATCTTTATCCTTAGTGATAAGATTTTCAAAGAATTCTACATCCCGAGATTCAACAATAACATTAGACTTTAAATTTAAAAGTCTATATGCTTTGCTATTTTGTGCATATCCTACAAAGGCACATCTTATCCCTCGAGGACCCAACTTGGTTCTCTTAGGATCCATGTTTTTGTAGTATGCCACACACCCCCACACCTTAAAATAGCCAATATTTGGTGTCATGTTTTTCCATGCCTCATATGGAGAAATTCCAGTTTTCTTTAAAGGAATTCTATTAATTATGTGACAAGCGGATAATAAGGCTTCACCCCACAAATTGAAAGGTAGTTTAGAATGCATTAACATTGCATTCATCATTTCTTGATATGTTCTATTTTTCCTTTCGGCTATGCCATTTTGTTGTGGTGTTCTAGGCGCCGAACATTCATGTATTATACCGTGTTCTTCACAAAATGCATCAAATTCAGTAGAAAAGTATTCACCGCCCCTATCACTCCTAAGGACTTTTATACTTCTACTTAATTGATTTTCCACTTCTGCTTTATAAATTTTAAAAGCATTAAAAGCTTCATCTTTATGCTTTAAGAGATATACATATGTGTATCTAGAACAATCATCAATGAATGTAATGAAATATCTATTTCCCCCACGGGTCAACATGCCATTAAATTCGCACAAATCTGAATGTACAAGATCAAGCAGATTTGTATTTCTTTCAACACTTTTGAAAGGTTTCTTAATCATCTTTGATTTAACACATAATTCACATTTATTGAAATTTTTGATATTACATGATATCAAGCCAAATTTTATTAGTCTCTTCATTGAACTAATACTAATATGTGCTAATCTATTGTGCCATAAAGTAACTGAATCAAGCATGTAAGCAGAATTAGAAATTTCATTAATCATATTATTGGTGATACATAGTTTGATCATTCCTTCAGCGGAATATCCTTTTCCAACAAATACACCATTACGGGTTAAAATAAGTTTGCCCGATTCATACACAGATTTAATACCCGGTTTTCCCAATAAATCCCCACTAACAAGATTCCTATTCATGTCTGGGACATGAAGTACATTGACAAGAGTAACTTTCTTTCCAGAAGTGAAGTTGAGTTCGACCAATCCGGTTCCAACAACTTTAGATCGTACTTCATTTCCCATTTGTACTTCTTGTCCATCATTTGTCTCAGAATATGTTTTGAATGCAGCCCTGTCATACGAGACATGAACCGTGGCACACGTATCATACCACCAGCCTTGGACTTTGCCTTTGATTGCCATAATTTCGCTCACAGTAGCAATTATATCATCATTAGCATTGACTGCATTGATCTCGTTTTTTGCTTTATTGTTCCTGCAATCTCAAGCAAAGCATCCATTCTTAGGACCCCTCGGACCACCAGAATTCTTGAACTTGATATGTTCCCTTTTTGGTGCGAGGTGACTTTTCTTGACATCATGTTTTTTCTTTTCCTTGTTGGACACAGCATTGGCTTTGGAAAGACCCGCAGATTCTGATTTTTCCCTCTCCTTTGATTCCTCCTCGATTCGAAGATGTTTCTGGATTTTCTCCAATGAAAAATCATCAGAACTGTGCAACAGTTTCTTTTTATAGCCTTTCCACGATGCTGGTAACTTAGCAATGATAGCACCAACTTGAAAAGTTTCAGGAATGTCTATTTTCACCGCTTTGATTTTGTTCACCAGGACTTGCAATTCGTGCACTTGGGGAAGTATGGGCTTAAAATCTATAAATTTAAAATCAAAGTATTTTGAAATTAAGAACTTCTTCGTACCTTTTTCTTCGGCTTTGAATTTAAACTCCAACGAATTCCATATGTCCCTAGCCGACGGATTGTCCGTGTATAGGTCGTATAGACGGTCAGACAGTGTGTTCAGAATGTGTCCACGGCATAGTAATTCGTCCTCCTTTCGCAGCATGCGCTCCTTCTTGAGTTGGTCAGAATCATCTTCCGTTGGTTCTGGAATAGGTGTCAGATCAGGATTCAAGACATAGTGAACCTACTCTAGGCAACGAATAAAATCTGGAGCCATAATTAAAACAAATTCGCAGTATCCCGGCCGGAGCGCCACCGACGCCGCCTCATTAACGCCGCGAATAGCCCGATTGCTCCGATGCGTCGTGCCCAAGTGCTCAAGTGCCATCTACAAGCCGCCACTAGCGCCTCTACGCCCACGCCCTCGGATCCGGTGTCGCCGGTGGCGACACCGGCGAGGGGTGTTTTGTATGAGACAAGTGACATAATGCTTGGGACCACCACATATGACTATGTGGCACTTTATCCTCTTTGGCTCCTTTGGAAAGTACATTGTTCCAAGGGTCTTATAAATGCTATTTAATTTTACTCCACTTCCAATGTGGGACTTATGTGAAACATTTATTGCCAATTAACTATAACCCACTTTGTCATGATTGGAACAACTTAATAGAAATAATATTTCATTATTTCTAACAGTTTCAATAATGGTTTTGTTGTCTAGCTCAAAAAATGACGTCGAAGATGTAAATGTAAACTTCTCAATGATTTTAATGAAGATAATTCAATGAATTATGCTATGCTTAAAAAGGAAATGGATCAAGTTAATCAAGCTTCTACATAGATTTCAATTTATTTCAAGGCCTGAAGAAATTCTCAAATAATAATTAAAGGCATCAACTTTCACATGTTAATAAGGTCTATTTCAAGGCTTGAAGAAATTCTCAAATAATAATTAAAGGTATCAACTTTCACATGTTAATAAGGTGTATACAAGTGTTCAACTACTTTACATGAATTGAAAAAATGTTTTGAGTAAAAACCATGAAGTTTCATTACATTAAAAGGCATATTTTTCAAAATTGATCGCATGTAACCGGTTAAATAAAGAAAGACGTTGGCTCATGTAATCGGTTACACTATATGTGCTAACCGGTTACCACTGGACAATAGCCAAATATTTTTTCAACTTTTCACAGAATTTTTATGTTAATTCTTATATTGAAACATGACATCCTTTCATGAATCATACCTATTTGTAGAGGTGTTTAGGCATTATATAAGCATCTAAATGTCAGTTTTTTTACTCACCTCCTTCCAAATAATTTTCATACAATCATACCATCTCAAAGCTTTCTTTTTCACTTAGTGTTCTTAAAACTTTCAAAAGAGTGAAACTTGTGCATCAAAATTTCATATATTTTTCATATAAGTTTCATCGTATACTTGAACACTTGTTGTACATTATTATAGTGATTGATTACAAAGGAGAAGATCAATCATTTGAGTGATACAAGTTCAAGATCCATTTTCATCTCTTCAAAAAATTCAAGATTATATTTCTTGATTACATTTTATTTTTATGATTGATAAAAATAAGGTTGTAAGGGTGTATTCCTTGTTATCAAGATTGTGGATACAAGATGTCCTTTGTGAGATGTTTATTCTCGATCGGACTTTAAATTTATAAAATCCAAGAGGATCGTTCTTGGTAGTGTGTTAGAGTCTAATATAGAAAGACTAGGATTGTCTTATCTAAGATCCAACATTATAGTGAAATCTCTTTGATTTGAAGGGGGACTGGAGTACTCTCGACCTGTGAGAGGAACCAATATACTTCCTGGCATTCTTTACTTTCCGTTTTTTATTGCTTTCATAACTTAGAATCTTTAGGATAGTAAAAATCTAAAATCGGTAATATTTCAAAGAAAAATTTACTATGCCTAATTCACCTTCCCCCTCTTAGGCATACCTATGACTTACAATTGGCATCAGAGCATGTTATAGGTAACATGTTCATAAAGATCCAAAATGGTTTCTACAATCTCGGTTTTCAAAGACGGTGACAGTAGTAACAAGCCTCTTCTATTCTCTAGAGAATATTTTGACTTTTGGAAAATTCGAATGAAGGCTCGCTTAGAAGCACAAGAAGAAGGAATGTGGGAAGCAGTTGAAAATGGTCCACACATTCTTGTCACGGTGATCAATGGTGAAGGATCCGATAAAACGAAAAGTGCGCTCAATGAAGATGATAAGAAAAGAATTTTAAATAAAAAGAAAGCTATCGATATTCTTCAAAGTGCATTAAGTATGAATGAGTTTTTTCGTATTTCTCAATGTAAAACGACAAAGAAAATATGAGATACTTTGGTGGAGACTCATGAAGGAACCGCTGAAGTAAGAAGATCAAGATTGAACACATTAAGTCAGAAATATAAAATGTTTAGAATGCATCCCGGAGAATCCATTGTTGTATTACAGAAAAGATTTTTTCACTTGACGAATTAGTTAATTTCCCTCTGAAAGACTTTCACAAATGACGATTTAAATCTTAAAGTGTTAAGATCCTTGACTCGCGAATGGCAACCAAAAGTAACAGCAGTTTCAGAAAAGAAAAGTCTCTCAACCATGACGTCTGCATCATTATTCGGAAAACTCCAAGAACATAAACTTGAACTTGGAAGGTTTGAAAAGCATGAACATCAAGAAAAGAAATCAAAAGAAATTGCTTTAAAAGTAGAATAAAAAAATGATCAAAATGATGATGCACCAGAGGAAGACAAAAAATGTATGCTTCTAGTAAAAAAACTCGGTAAATTCTTTGGCAAGAATGAGAAATCTTTCAACTTTTAAAAAAGAAATAAACACTTCAAGAAAAGAGAGGCTTCCACGTCAAATCAAGATGTTTCTTGCTATGAATGCGGGAAACAAGGTCACATCAAACCAGATTGTCCAAAGCTTTCAAAAAAAGTAGGTTTCAGAGGCAAGAAAGAAGTTAAGAACAAAAAGGCTTACATTGCATGGGAGGACAACAACATAAGTTCATCATCGGAATCAGAGAGTGATAAGAGCGCAAATTTAGCATTAATGTCTTCGCACCACTCCGAAGATGAAATCGATGAAGTTAGTAATGTATTCCCGATTTATGATGACGATACTCAAGGTGCAATTAATGAACTTCTAAGCGAATGCAAAATTCTGTATAAAACTATAGCCTCACAAAAGAAACAAATAACATCCTTGGAAGATAAAATTGTTAATATGGAAAATGATGCTAAGGATGTGAAAGAAAATATTGTAAGTGAATAAAAACAAAATTTTGTATGCAAAAGTTGCAGGTAACTCTCTTTTCAAATTGTCCAATTGAAACGAGTCCTTGAAAGATATGAGAAATGCCAAGTTGGATTGAAAATGGTACTTCGTCAACAAAGATATTCAAATGACAAAAATGGACTTGGTTACTCCAAATTTTCTAAACCAAGTTCCAATAAAATAATATTTATAAAGGCAAGTAATCAAACAATTAAAGAGAAAGTGAACAAGTATAAAGTAGTCCATGGTCATCCTAAACAAAAAATATTTATTAAGAATAAGTCTTATGTTCTTAGGTATAAAAGCAATTTTGTGTTGGAGTAAGCCCTAACAACCAATCAATATTGGCTTATATGCTTTTGTATATTGACCTTGATATATATTGTTTGTTAATATATACTTATTAGGCATTGTATTTATTATGTTATATGTATATGACATAATAAAGTCCTTAGAATAATTAGTCTATTAATGACCTATTAAGTGTGATTTAAACGTGAAACCTCATTAAACATAGGGATGTTATTCTTAAAGTATCTGTAGTCAAGTTTTACTATCAAATAGGATAATAGTAATGCAAATGAATTGCGTTAAGTTTGTTTTTATAAAAGAAATTTTTTCTATTTTATTGATTTATTATATTTATTGGATGTTTCTATTTTTCTACTTTTCTCATCTTATTCTCTTTCATTTCATTACTTTTAAGAATGACACTTGAAACTTGAAGGTTAAATCCTCCTTGAAAATGATCCTTATAGGAAAAGGTATGAGAAAATTAAATTTTTAAAATTTTCACAATAGTATTTAATTTAATTTTTTTAATTTTACATTTCTATGTAATGTTTCTTAGATATTTAAAATATTTAAAAGTGAATTCAAAATTTTTATTTTATAATTGTTAGCTCATTTTTAAAAGAACAAGTATTATAATAAGAATAATATAATTTTCGTATAAGATACATCAAACATTATATAAGAGAAAAAATATTCAATTTTAAAATTAGAATTTGAGTTTGAAAATAATGTGATACATGAATTGATAATAGATTATTCAATATTTTTTATTTTATTTTTTAAAATTATAATTATTAATCTTAAATTTTATAAAATTATGCACGACTTTCCCGTGCATCGCACGGGCAAATGTCTAGTTATAATTATAATAATAAAAATGTTTATTATTTAATATTAAATATTGACGTAAGATTTTGTATGATCTGGATGTCGATGTTGATTATGCTTCGGAATCCGACATTTGTATGATGAAACAGCGATACATCGATAATCCATAAGTGATACAAATATAATTGATAAATTTATATACGATACAAATATTTATAATGTGAAGTTAGTGTATTTGATACACTATTTTGTTTCGTCCATTAATTGGTGCAATGAATGTTATACATTTGAAAGATCAATGTGAATTCTGCTTCGGAAACCGACATTTGTATGGTGAAACAATAACATTTTGATCAATCATATTGAATAGTCGATCATTACGTTTTTATGGTATGAACATTTTTGCATTAGGTTTTGTGACGGCGTAAGAGTTGTGCTTTTAGGGTTCACAAAAAGCATCAAGTGTTGATGCATCGATATTTATAATTTGACCATCTATTATTATTTATTATTTAATTATTTATTATTAAATAAATTCGTATACGGTTATGACCTTAGAATTTGAAGTTTGTTTATTTTAAATATTACGACCCGCGTGTTGTGATTCATTTTATTTAAATACGGCATGTGTGGCATGGTTTATTGTAATTAAATATGACATGTGTGTCATGCCATTTAGTTATTATTTTATTTATTTAAATATTACAAATTGTTCGAGTTCATGAGTTGGAGAGAAGACAATGTCAAGCGATGACACCGATGGAGAGACTTGAGAAACTTACTAGTAGGTCAAAGAAATGTAATGAAGTAGTTTATTTAATTCTTTCATTTAGGCGGTCATAATCGTATTACCAATTTTTTTATATGTAGGTGATGCGTGAAATGTATGTTTGTATATGTGTGTATAAGATACAAAATTATGTGAGTGTATGAGATAAACAAACCAGTGAGATCAAATTTAATTAAAAACCTCTTCAATTAAATATTAAGTTAATTGTTTTCCAAAATTTAGCACTCATCAAGAGTAGTATCGAATAACAACGTAGGTTTCGCCTAATGTGAGGTGCATCTTTTATATTATTAAAGTGCGATGAGATAAATATAATATCCAACTGCTAAAATTTTGGGTTTGACTTATATATGTTTAGAAGCAAGAGTTGATAATAATCCATAAGATGATTTTTTTTTAACTTGTTGATTTATAAAGTATCAACAACATGTTTACAAATCAAATGCCATAAGATGAATTAGAATAAGGAGTTATTCACTCAACTGATAACATTCAAGAATTGTATTAGATACAATTGAAAAGAGTTTCTACCTAAATAACGGAGTTTTGTGTAATCTGCCTATGCAGACTTAAAACAAAGCGAAATATGAATTTTGACCCGCTTGAAAATCTTCCAACGAGATTTTCCGAATCAAATGTTGAGGATCATTTGGTTTGAGTAAAAATAGTGGGAACATTTTAATAAAAATTCTTATTAAAATGATTTTGATACAATCTTTTTACATGTTTTGTAGTTAGAATTTCTTTTGCATTTTATTTTATATTTTACTGTAAATGTCCTTATGAAGGACGTAAAGCTCATAAAGGAGTTTATGAGTTGGTATAGAAATTGAGAATTGTTCTCAAGCAACCAATTCCTAACAACCGAATATAACTAGATTCGAAGAACGATACTTATGAGAATGACCAAGTCGAATATCTAGATATAACATATCTCATAGGAGAGAAAAAATTTGAAAAAGCTAATTTTATCATTTTTTTTATTTCACTTCAAAACCTCTCATCTCACTAAAACTATTTTCTCCGAAAATCTCCATAACTCTCATTCACCCATCAATCACTTTGATTGAAATTTCCAATAAAAATGATATTTTTTAACATTTTCAATAATATTACAAACTCACGACAATTCTAAAAATTCAGATATACCAGAAATTCTTAATACACCATAGAAAATTTAGTGGCTACAGGAAATTTTGAATTGATTACCAAAAATTTTGTATCCAAATATGTTTCAAATATTTGACAGTGACACTTATAAAATTTTAAAATTATGAAAAATTTTGTACACAAATATGTTTCAAATATTTGACAGTGAGACTTATAAAATTATGTGGATAATATGTGGATAATAAATTAAATGCTCATGATTTGAAGTCACATTAATTTTTAATATCTTCCATTTTTTATTTCACTTCTCATTTTTTTTTCATTTCACTTCAAAACCTCTCATCTCACTAAAATCATTTTCTCCGTAAATCTTCGTAACTCTCATTCACCCATCTATCATCATAAATAGACATAAATGATTAGAAGTAAAAACTGATAAAATGTTATAAAGTATGCTGAAAAAAACATGCTATGACTTTCTGTGTCATTAGGTATGCTACATAGATTCTAAGAGATGCTTGACTAGAGGCAAAGACCGAAGCTCATGGTGGACATAAGTGAAGCTGTGGATTGTACTATGTTTGAGCAACTGATTCACTCTTGGAATCATACATTTGAATTTAAACAATTAAAAAACATCATCACATTCATATGTGTTTGTACAAAATATTACATAAACAAAGCAAATTTGAATGATGATATAGACACTTATGTATAAAACTATTTTACAGTTGGACTCTTATGATCTTGCACGTCTCTTCACTGTAATTGAAATTGAACAACTAAACTTTAGAAAATAGCACTGATATCATAAACCTTATAAATAGACAATTGTTCATTCCTCTTGGCTGCTACAACTCTTCTCACTGTTATTCCCCACTTCACAACAGCAAGAATCTTACACCACACTGCTTTTGCTTTCTCACTGTTTGATACTTCCATATCAAAATTCAGTAAATCAACAAAAGTACCAAATGAAACATCATAATCTGCCTCAGAATATGTATATGTTGAATGACCATAATTGTTTTCTGCTATTTCTCTCATGTCTGCCACCGGATCAACATTCATTTCAACATTTTGCATTCCATCATCATTTACATGTTGCAGATTTTGTTCTTGTGTTGATTTTATAAATGCTTCTAAGCTTTTGGAGTTCAATACAGCCTCATCAATTGCTTCTAATTTTTCTATGTTTTTGTATGCATCTTTCTTCACTATTTCTACCAAATTCTGTAAAAAAGAAGAAACATTTTCTCACAAAATATTTTGAATTTAAAGTAAATATGGTCTACAAAATTCAACTATCTAACCTTCTGGTTGGGTGTGAGTGTGAGATCATCTGGTAAATAAAAGTTTTGTTTATCAAATGTGACACCAACAAGTTCATTATCAAATGTGACACCAACAAGTTCATAGATCACATTGAACAACAGCATGATTGGTTGTCCAATCATCTCATAGCGGTAAAGCATGTAATCATCTACAACACACGACCGGGCATGTTCGATAATATCAGACCAGTTCTTGTTCGGAATTCTGCCACATTTCTACATCTCAACAGAAAAACATTGAATTAGCGTTTCCATTATACACGATATTTCTCTCATCTGATAAAGTTGAAGAGAAACAAAACAATCATTTACCTCATGTAATGAAGATTCATCGATTATGAGTAACCTCAATAGATCCTTAACAGTATGAATTCCGTTGATATGGAGTCGGTCGCGGAGGGGTCCTTTTTTAGATATTTTCTTCAAACGCCACACATCATCGTTCAAGAAAGGAGGATAATGTTTCTTGTAAGCTTCATTGAGCAAACCAAAAGACATATAAAAAAGATGGGAACAAAAAACAAAAAACAAAAACATAAGTGAACAATTTATAAAACTCACATTCTCCTCTGATATCTTTGACCCTAAAAGCTTGACTTATTATACCTTCCTTAATATTCTCTCCATTTTTAGTTTTTGCTCCCAACCTGAACTTTTTGCTTTTTACCCATCCAGAATTATCATTGAACATGATTTTAGAGATAGAAGCAACTCCATTTTTAAGAGTAACAACTCCATCTCCAACCAACAATGGCTCTTTATTCTCTCTTTCATGCAAGATATTATCATTGAATTCAGCTTGAGTCCAATCTTCGTCATCACGAGATTCAAACTCACCATGGATGGGACAAATCTGTACCTTTATTGAAGAGAAAGGACCATCGTTGACTATTGACTTAGATCTAACATCAAATAGTGCAACTTGAAGTGATTCACCCTTTTGAATTATATTGGTTTTAGTAAAAGTCTTAATTGGCAACTTATCATCATTAATAAAGCGCAATTCTAAGGATCTAACTCCAGATTTGCCACCTTCGTTAATCTTTTCTCTGCATCAAAACTCACCAAAATAATGATAATGTTGAGAATACATTAAATTAAATATATAGTAAAATAATAATAAGCGATGAATGTTGATAGTTTTGATATGAAAAACAAACCTTGGAGATAAGTACTCTTGGACTTTTCTTTCAGCTTCATCTCTTACCACTACTCGAAAGTAAGATTCAATGGAGAGCAAATCTTGAGCATTGACCCTTAGTGTGTTAATCATAAATTTATGGCCACTACACACAATAACACACAAGATTAAATTTAAAGTGGTTACAAACCAAACAAACACAAAATAAAAAGTATATAATATTATAATACCTATTTGATGCTTGTTTTGTAACACCAAGATTCCGTTTCGACCCATGACTAGGAATCTTACGAGATTGCTTATCTGATACCATCTCTAAACTTATGGAATTTGCTTTTACAAGATCTCACAAGGATATTCTATCTCTCAAGTAAGAGTGATAAGAATTTTTGTGAACTTGAGGCAAGAAGAGGTTATATTTATCGTGATGAAATGCACAAATAGGACGCGGCTAGTTTGTGTGATGAGGTTATATCATATTTTCGGTTAAAATTCCAAGAAAGTACTTTTCACGTATTACTATTTAATAATAGTATAATAGTAGGATTTTATTTTAGTAAGTAGTACTATTAGTATTGTACAATAGTGGTGCAACTAGCAAGGTTTGCCAAAAAGTTGAAAATTGAAGATTTCCATAGTTACTTCACGCGTCTTTGTATAACTTATAAGTACGGTATTGAGTAAGTAGTTACTTAACGTGTCTTTATATAAGTGAATTTTTATTTACTCACCTTAAAAAATTGGGTAGAGTTACTCAATAAGTAAATTAGATTATATTGCATTGGAAATTTATAAAAGTTAAATTATTAAATAAGAAATTAAATATAATAAAATGACATGACATTACTGGATTTGTTGAAGGTATATTACTCAATTTTTTGTGGTGGGTAATGAAGTTGTCCCCTTTTATATAACTTATAAATACGGTACTAAGTGACACGTGTAGTGAGGATGAACTATTGGAAAAGTAATAAAGGATAGAAAAGGATACGAAGATTATTGGAAAAACCAAGCCCAAGATGTGTTGGACGCAAGGGGATGTATTGGGAAAAACCTAAGTCTTACATTGACTAAATATATAACTCACAAATGGTTTAAATAGAGTGACACACCTCATCTTATCAACCAGTTTTGTAGGTGAGTTAGGTCAAACTCTAATTCTAACATGGTATCAAGAGCATATTGATTCGGGTCACCCACCATTTAATATGCACATCAAACCCAAGATGTGCTGGACGCAAGGGGGTATTGGGAAAAACCAAGCTCAAGATGTATTGGACGCAAGGGGTGTATTGGGAAAAACCTAAATCCCACATTGGCTAAATATATAACTCACAAAGGGTTTAAATAGAGTAACACTCATCACCTTACCAACCAGTTTTGTAGGGTGAGTTAGGTCAAACTCTAATTCTAACAAAGATCAATCCAAAGTATAAAAATCAGTAATTAATTTACATAAAAATCATCCTAATTAATTTACATAAAAATCATCTTAATTAATTTAAATAAAATACTTCTAAAACAAAATACTCCTAATTAGTTTACAGAAAATAAGAACTATTAAACATCCCTCAATAAGAAAATACTTCTAAAACATAATTTAATAATTTGTGCAGATTCAACCATTGTGTGAAATCACTTCTTCTTGACTACAACTTAGTGACCTTGACTCCGATTGTGTGAAATCACTTCTTCTTGACTTGGACCTTAATTTGTCCAGGATGGTTCATGATGATGACCCATAAAAGACAAGCTTAAAACACAATAAAGCCACATAATAATTATCACAAAAAAGTTTAAAGCCACATAGATAATACAAAATCCAATTAGATTGCCATGTAGATAAAATTTAACGTTTTTTCATAAAATTTAACGGAAAGGGCTAATTAGACTAACAAAATCATTTTAAGGGACTAACACGTAACGTTTTTAAATACGAAACTAAAATGAAATATTAAATTAAGTTAAGGGACTAAAGGAACAATTAAGCCTAAAATAAAACACATTAACACTTTTTAGTGCGTTCCTATTAAAACTTAAACACTTTGAATTATTTGTTTTTCACTAACCAAGCATTTTAGAGGAAAATTAATGGCAAATATATGGTATCCCTGGTCTTATTCTCGTTATGCCATTCACAAGCCCACGCATCAAGGCTCAATCGCAAGAATGTTAGAAAAATTAATTTAAATCAAATGGTTCAAGATTAGAATCGTGAATGAAATTATTATTTTTTATAAATATTTCAAGTATTCTTAAATGTCTTAGAGTTGGAACACGTGAATATCTAAGATAATTCAACATATACTCGAGTTTGTACAAAACCGATGAAAATTCGAAAGTAAGGAATATGAAATTCGGAATTATATATATATATATATATATATATATATATATATATATATATATATATATATGAATCTGGAATGCTCAATTTATAGATCAAACTGGTATTGTTTCATAAGGTTGTGACCTTTGATAAAACACGCACTTTCAGCAACACGTTTACTAAATGTTGCATTGTTTCGCCTACATCAACATTTTTCAAACGTTGCACTGTTTCACATACAACATTTTTACCAAATATTGCACTATTTCGCCTACAACAAGAATTTTCAAAGGTTTGTATTATTTTGCGTTCTGCAACACTTCATAAAGTGTTACCTATTTCTGAATTCAAAAAAATTAAACTTCACTTCCATATTTTCTTGTCATTTTGGAACACACTCAAGATTATTAATTGTTAATAATTTACAATAATCTATCACTTGTTCTAATAATGACATGACCAATTTAAGAAAAGAGGTATAAAGAATGTTAATACACTTAGGTATCTTTCGATTTAAAATTAAACTTAGTGAGGATAATGCAAAGTCTAATTAGAATGTTAGGCAGCGATGCTTTAAACCATTAATACATATGATTAAACTGACTTTATCTTTGTAGATGTTAAGAATTGGCAGAATTTTTGACAAACAAGAATAAGTGAACTTAGTTCAGGATGTCACACAGATGTTGTGACATTGACAAACAAAGTAAAAGTTAATGAACTTAGTTCAAGACATCAGGATGTCACACCAGATGTTATGACATCGTAAACCTGCTACCTGACTTAAATGATGCGTAACAGAAGTGAGTAAATTCAGGAGAAATTATCTGGAATTAATTATAAAAAGATAAGTTCTCCAAGGCGCATCTTTAAGAAGCTTAGTTATCTGGTTTCAGTGTAACAGAATAACTAACTCACCTTGATTCAAGGGGAGAACAAACTAACTCACCCTAATTCAAGGTGATGACTGTGGGATAAATCAAGTCTGGATAATTTGCAAAAAGCCCACAAACCAAGCATCTATTTAAGGTACTGAAACTCTCAGAAAAGAGCACGAATTTTAGAAGACTGTAAAGGGTGTTTGTGAAGTATAGCAGGTTTTAATTGTTTGTCACTTTATGAGCTTTTAAGCAAAAAGTGAATTGTGTCTTGATTGAAACTTTTAAGTAAGATCAAGCTGTTGTGTTTGAAGTGTGACTTCAATTTTATTAATCATTGTAAAAGATCACTGTGTGATTGAGGGGTAGTGAGTAGGTACTCATATCTAAGTTGAGTCTTAGGTAGAAATTGCCTTGGGTAGATATTAAGTGAAGGATTAAACTGGTTGGTTTAACTCCATAATTAATATTACTTATATTGGATTTCCTTCCTGGCTTGGTAGCCCCCAGATGTAAGTGTGGAGATACACTGAACTGGGTTAACAATTTCCTGTGTTATTTAATTTACCAGCTCATTAAGTTTTGTTTAAGATTTCAAGTGTTTAAACATCTGGTTCGACATCACGTATCTGATCCCAGAATTTCAATTGGCATCAGAACAGGCACCCTGCCTGTATATCTGGGTGAGATCTAGGGACTGCAAATTTTGGGAACATGGACAGAGATGTAGGATCTGTGAATAGACCACCTATATTGGATGGATCCAACTATGATTACTAGAAGCCAAGAATGATAGCATTCTTGAAATCTCTTGATAGCAGGGCTTGGAAAGCAGTTAACAAAGGATAGGAGCACCCTATCAAAGATAATAAGGATGGGGCAAAAGTGATGAAGCCTGAAGAAGAGTGGAGCAAGGAGGAAGAAGAGTCAGCACTTGGAAATTCCAAAGCCTTAAATGCCTTGTTCAATGGAATTGACAGGAACATATTTAGGCTTGTGCATCACTGTGAGCTAGCCAAGGATGTTTGGGACACCCTCAAAACTACTCATGAAGGAACATCAAAGGTGAAGATGTCAAGACTTCAAATTCTCACCACCAAGTTTGAGAACTTGAGGATGAAGGAAGATAAGACCATTCATGAGTTTTACATGAACATCCTGGAGATTGCTAATACTTCTGGTGCCTTGGGAGAGAAGATGAATGATGAAAAGTTGGTAAGGAAGATTCTCAGATCACTGCCAAAGAGGTTTGACATGAAGGTCACTACTATAGAAGAAGCTCAGGACATCTGCACAATGAAGGTTGAGGAGCTCATTGGTTCTCTTCAAACCTTTGAGATGGGAATGAATGATACAATTGTGAAGAAAAACAAAAGCATAGCCCTGGTCTCAAACACTGATAAAGAAGAAGAAAGTCATGAAGCAGGCTCTGAGGACAACTTATCAGAATCAATTGCTATGCTTGGAAGACAATTTAACAAAATCCTCAAAAGAATGGAAAACAGGCCCAGACCAAGTGGAAGAAACTCAACCTCTGAGAATAAAAGACCTTATGACTCCAATAGAAGGTCAAACTATGATGAGAAGACTAACCAAGGAAAAGGGATCCAATGTCATGGATGTGAAGGGTATGGACACATTAGAAGTGAATGTCCAACCTATCTAAAGAAGCAAAAGAAAGGTCTCTCTGTGTCCTGGTCAGATGAAGACTCATGTAGTGAGTCAGAAGAAGAATCTGCAAAACACATCACTGCTCTAGCTAGAGTATGTGAAACTGAAGGGGGATCTAGTGATGAGGATCTGACATTTGAAGAGCTTGAAGCATCTTACAGGATGCTGTGTAAAAGGAGCACTGAAGTATGCATGGAAAGTAAACAACAGAAGAAGAAGATTGAGGAATTAAAGGCTGAAAAGGCAAGTCATCTAGAGATCATTGATACTTTGAAAAGTGAAGTCAGCCTACTCAACTTCAAAATGGAGCATATGTCTAAATCTGTCAGAATGCTGAACAATGGCTCAAACATACTGGATGCCATTCTCAACAACAACAAGCACTCAGGGGATAGGATTGGGCTGGGATTTAATAAAACTCAAAACTTTGAGGCTAGCACCAGCCAAACAACTCCAAATCCCATGAAGTCAAACAAGATGTTCAAGCAGATGTCTCAACATCATGACAAGAACATGATGAAAAAGAAATATCAAAGATGGAGATGCCATCACTGTGGAAGGTTTGGTCACATCAAACCTTTTTGCTACAAACTGCATGGATACCCAAATCAGAGTTCCCAGCACCTTCCTAAGCAGAAGACAGAGGTCACCAAGAAAATCTGGATACCTAAAGCTAGTCTTTATACTGATCAAAGCTACAAGTACATGCCTAAGAACAAGTTCAATAGGCAACCTTGGAACTCTAAAGATGGACACTACACAGGGAAGATGCATCAAAGGAAACCTCACAACAAGCAAAAATGGTCCAAGCAGGTTGTTGCCTCTATAGCACACACATCTCTCAGAGTATCTGCTAAGGAAGACTTGTATTTTGATAGTGGCTGCTCAAGGCACATGACTGGACTGAAGAATCTGCTGGTAGACTTAAAGTCACACTCATCCAGCTATGTAACCTTTGGAGATGGAGCAAAGGGGGAAATCAAGGGAGTTGGAACCCTGGACTGCTCAGGTGTACCAAGTCTAGATGGTGTGCTATTGGTAAAAAGATTAACTGCTAACTTGATCAGCATAAGTCAGTTATGTGACCAAGGTTACAGTGTCAACTTCACCAAAACTGAGTGCATAGTTTCTGATAAAGAACAAAAAGTTGTCATGAGAGGAGCCAGATCAAAAGACAACTGGTATATGTGGGAACCCCAAGATTTCAGCCTCACATCTACTTGTTCCTTAGCCAAAGAAGAAGAAGTGAAGTTGTGGCATCAAAGACTGAGTCATCTCCATCTCATAGGAATAAAGAAGATCATATTATGGAATCTGTAAGAGGGATCCCAAGACTTAAGATTGATGAAAGTAAAGTGTGTGGTGAATGTCAAATAGGCAAGCAAACCAAGATGTCACATCCAAAGCTCCAACATCTGACAACTTCCAAAGTCTTGGAATTATTGCATATGGATCTTATGGGACCAATGCAGGTAGACAGTCTTGGTGGAAAAAGATATGCCTATGTGGTTGTTGATGACTTCTCAAGATATACCTGGATAAGCTTCATCAAAGAAAAGTCTGATGTGTTTGATGTATTCAAAGATCTGTGCCATAGAATCCAAAGAGAAAAAGCAAGTTGTGTGGTCAGAATAAGAAGTGATCATGGAAAGGAGTCTGAGAATAAAAAATTCTCAGACTTCTGTTCTTCAGAAGGGGTCAATCATGAGTATTCTTCTCCTATCACCCCTCAACAGAATGGGATTGTTGAAAGGAAAAACAGAACTATTCAGGAGTCAGCTAGAGCCATGATTCATGCCAAGAAGTTACCCCTGTACTTTTGGGCTGAAGCTATGAACACAACATGCTACATCCACAATAGAGTCACACTAAGAAAGGGAACTTTATCCACCATCTATGAAGTCTGGAAGGGTAGAAAACCTACAGTCAAGTACTTTCATGTGTTTGGAAGTAAGTGCTACATTCTGGCTGATAGGGATCAAAGAAGGAAGATGGACCCTAAGAGTGATGAAGGGATATTTCTTGGATACTCCATAAATAGCAGAGCTTACAGAGTATTTAACTCCAAAACCAAGGTTATAATGGAGTCAATAAATGTGATTATTGATGATGCTTATGCAAAGACAGATGTTACTGATGATGTTGGAACATCTGCTGACAATCAAATTGAAGTTAAAACAGAAAGTGATAATCTTGACTTCACTTTAACTGAGGCAAGGACAGAGCAATCCAACAAACCTCCCTCCATTAGAATCCAGAAAGATCATCCTAAAGATCTGATAACTGGTGATCCCAACAGTGGTGTCATCACTAGATCAAGAGAGATGATTTCAGGCTCCTGCTTTGTTTCAAAGATAGAACCTAAGAACATCAAGGAAGCTCTGAATGATGAGTACTGGATCTCTGCTATGCAGGAAGAATTAGGCCAGTTTACAAGGAATAAAGTATGGGATCTTGTTCCTAGGCCTGATAACATTTGTGATTGGCACTAAGTGGGTGTACAAAAACAAGTCTAATGAGCAGGGATTAGTTACAAAAAACAAGGCTAGGCTTGTAGCTCAAGGATATTGTAACACGGTGGGAGAACTGACTTTAAGTAATGTTGCGGATAGCAAGAGTCGCCACCGACTTTTATTTTATCCATAAGGAAAGGTTATAAAAGAACAGGAAAGACCTTAGAGAATATTTTGGGTCCGGGGGGTAGGTTATGAAAAGGGAAGGTATTAGCATCCTTTTCATCCATGGTTATCCATGGGCTCTTAGGTACTTAAGCTCACTTTAAATTGTTTTTGAAAGTGTAGTGTGTGAATAGAAAAAATTTTCAGAATAGTTTAATAATAATCCATGTACGGATGTGTAAAAAACTTGTTTGAAAATTTGTTTAAGTGTGAAAAAGTTTTGAAGTGAGCAAGTATCTAAGAGTAACCTACCCTAATGTTTAAGGTCTTTCTTATTCTTTATCCTTTCCTTGGTAAGACTATCCCTACTATTAAGGAGTAGGTAGTCCTTACTTTGGATGTAAAGGGACATGTGAGGGACAATTTGATTTTGAAGGCAATGGTGGGGTGTAATAAGCACATATAAGGGACTATCATCATTTATTCGAAAGGGACTCGATTCGTAAAGGCTACCATAAGGGACTTTGATGATTTTCTTTCGAGGGACTTGCTTTATACACCCCACTTAACCATTATTCGTAGGCAATTTGAGGGATAACCTTAGGAAGTGAGACGGCGATTTAAAATCGACTTACGTGTGTGACGTGTTTGATTTAATTATCTTTGATTAAAAAGTGATCTAGAATTAATTTTAAGAACATACATGTTTTGCACTCCCTAATTACTAACCATAACAATAATAATTAAAATAATTACAAGATTACAACCGGGAAACAATTACAAGAAATTATAATAATAAACAAAAATAATAAATGAGCAAGTAATAATAATTTAATAATAAATAAATAAGGGGTTAGTAAATAATAATAATAATAAGATTAGTAGAAATATAAAATTAGTGAAAATAATAATAATAAAATAAGAGGTGTTAGTGAATAATAAAAATTAATTGAAATAATAAAGCAAAATAAATTATATGATTAGTAATAATAGTAATAAACAAAATTAATCAAAATATTATAATAATAAGAAATTACCAATTTTAATATAAACAACTATATATATATAAAAAACAAATATGAATAAACAATTGTTTTAATTTAAACATTATTAAGTTATATTTTAATTACTACAAAAATTTAATTATTATAAACACAATTATTTCTAAACAAAGGGTATATAAAAAAAAATGTTTATTTAATATATTAAAGAGAAAAATAAATTATAAATATATTTACAAAATTTACAAGAATTATAGTAATCATATATACATATTAATTCTATTAGGAATTAGAAAAAATAAGATTATTAAGAAAAATAGAATTAGGTTTAAAATGAATTGGGGTTTATAGAAAATATTTTTAGGGTTTGACTATTAGAATTCATTCATATACAAAATCTATTTTTAACTAATTACATAGAATTATATAAAATTTATATTGAAAAATCATGAGTTTTATATATAAAAAAAATAATTTTTAAGAATTTGAATACATGATATATACATATTTTATAATATAAATAATAATATGCTAATTATTTAAAACAATTAAATTAAACATGAAAATAAAAGAAAGGAAAAGGAAAAGGAACCTGGTGGGACTGGGATTTGAACCCAGTCCCTTATGATTGACAACAACATGCTCTCACCACTGAGCCATTCACACGCAGGCAGCAAAGAAGTACATCCCAATGGTTTTGTTCTCTATCTGGAAAAATCAGGAAAATGCAAGAAACAAAAAGGCCTGGTTCATGGTTCGACCCCAGGACCTCATAGCCATATACACGCACATGTTACCACCCGGCTGGAAGAGCCAATCTGAAAGCATATTGATAACATAATATAATATATTCAAATTACAAATTAAATGAAAAACGCATCAAAAAGAATTGCTGGAGGCTGGATTCGATCTCATGGCCTCAGGTCCTACGCGCATCCTTGCTACCACTGGGCCAACCAGCCAGTTGTGATATACAAACAGAAAAGATGGATAATATTTTAAAACAAAATTTAAATTTTAAAACTGGCGCGCATGGCCCTTGTCTTCAACCTCCAGACCTTCCAAATTTGCTACGAATTTGTATGCGAGTTTTCCTGCGAAAATAGAATTGTAACAAAACCTGCGAAATTCAAACATAGGTAAAACAGCAAGGTTTCTTAAAATTGATTAGTCCATTAAGTTTGTAATGAGTTTTCCAATCACTTCACGTCCTTGGAATTCATTTATATGGAAGGTATTGAAGAACCCTAATCAGAGCTATAAACCCTAAAAATGGCATATCGTGTTCCAGGCTATGAAACTCCACCAAACTGTCCAGATTTCATCTATGATCATTAACAAACACGATTATATAAGCAAAAATCATTGAATCATAACACATTAATGGAATCGAAAAGAAATTTTTTAAGCATAAAGTGAGTTCGGGTAGAGCATTATGATGCACATAGGATGCATATGAATGATGCTTTAGCTTCAGTGATGGCTAAAGAACACGTCTATGTTCTTAGTTTACCTTGAAACCTCTTGTATGGAAGAATCCGAATCTCACTTTTGTTGATGAATTTTGAGTTTTGAAACTTACACTGTGGCTGCTTGAATTCCTGGCTAGGGTTATGTTTATGATCTATATTTATATGGGAGTCAATTAGGTCAGAAACATGGACTTGTTACATGTAAATTTGATCCAAACAAATATTGAAAAAGATCATGTGTTAAAAGTCAAATATTTGATCATGAGTGCTTGCTATTTTGGGATAATTCACATGATTTCATTCCTCTTTGACTCCAATCAATAATTATGGATTTCTAGAAACAATATCCTCACCCAAAAATAGATTTTTATATTTTTTATTTATTTAAAATGATTTTTATGAATTAAATCAATAATAAATAAATAAAAAATAATAAAAATGATGAATTTTGGTCAATTGGGTCGTGCACCATGTTATGAGATGGATTGGGTTATAAATTAGGCAGCCCATTTGGAAAGAAATACTTCTAAGCCTCCATTTTCAACATAAACCATCACAAAATTGCCCAACTTTGCAAGGGCCCATCTCCCTCAATTTTAAGGGTATGAGGGTGTTCTTGGACTTTTTGGAAAGCTTGAAGAGTCCTTTAAACAACCCCATTGGTTTCAGGTCCATATCATTTACCAATCTCAAGTTATGCCCTTTTGAAGTTGTTGACTTTTTGTTGACTTTTGAAATGACCTATAATGTCTTAGATCATATCTTTCAAATGAAGCATTTTTGGGCTTAACCTTCAACATCAAAGTTGTAGAGAATTCAATTTTCTTCAAAATGAGCTTTGGATGGAGACTTGGTGATGAAGTATGTGAAAGTTATGCCTGGTCAAAGTTCAGTTGACTTTTACTGAGGAAACCCTAATTTAGAAACTCCTGATTATTGATGATCTGGAATCTCTTTGATGAATCATGATCAACCCTTGATCAAATGATGAATTTTACTTCATATACTTGATGTTGGCAAAAAATCATGAAGTTTGACTTTGGTTTGTCCACAGTTGACCTCAGTTTGACTTTTTAACTGCATTGACTGATTTTGACTTATCTGATCATCTGACTGAGCAAACTTTTGAGAAAAGTCTTGAAACTTGTCATAGAGGTTCTTACACACATATAAGATGTTATGAAACTCACTTGAGGTATTGGAAGTCCATTTAGCCTGATTAAAGTCAAAACCCTAGTTTTGGATGCACTGCTTAGGAGGTGCATTGTCTGAGGGAATTGTCAACTTCTTTGACCAATTGTGAACTTTGTGAACCTTGTGAATCTTCATAAACTGTCTTGTGATACTCATGAGAGGTATTGTGAAGCTTGTGAACCTTGTGAACCTCATTAAGTGGCTTTGGTAGACCTTATAAACCTCAGGAAAGCTTTGTAATCATTGTGTAACTTGTGAACCTTGTGAACCTTCAAGAAGCAACTTATGGACTTCATGAACCTCATGAAAGGTCTTGTAAATGTTGAGAAGCTTGTGAACCTTGTGAACCTTCATAAAGCAACTTGTAGACTTCATGAACCTCATGAAAGGTTATGCAAGTGTTGGAGAACTTGTGAACCTTGTGAACCTTCTTAGAACACAAAGTCTTGTATTGTGAGGGCAAATTTTGGGGTGCAACAGCTGCCCCTGTTCAATTTTCTGAAACCTGAGGGGTTAGATTGGTATATTTGTCAGTCGTAACCTGGAAGGTTGAAGGGGATTGAACACAAAAGCCCAAAAATTTGCACTCACCAGTGCATAGAGTGATATTGATGGTTGGTTGAATACGATTGAGTGGGCTTAAAGATGCCACTAGGGGAAAGTTCTTCAGTAGTATAATGAGAGTTGTCAGGAGTCTGGAGTAATATTGATGTAGCAGCATGTCTTCATGAGGATAGAGCAATCAATAATGATAACCCTAAAGCAGTCTTGAAGGAATAATATGATTTCAGGAGGATAGAGCAGTCAATAGTGATAACTCTAAAGCAGTCTTGAAATAATAATATGATTCAGGAGGATAGAGCAATGGATAGCTCTAAAGCAGTCTTGAAATAATGATATGACTCCAGGAGGATAGAGCAATGGATAGCTCTAAAGCAGTCTTGAAATAATGATATGACTCCAGGAGGATAGAGCACTGGATAGCTCTAAAGCAGTCTTGAAGTAATGATATGACTCCAGGAGGATAGAGCACTGGATAGCTCTAAAGCAGTCTTGAAATAATAATATGATTCAGGAGGATAGAGCAATGGATAGCTCTAAAGCAGTCTTGAAATAATGATATGACTCCAGGAGGATAGAGCAATGGATAGCTCTAAAGCAGTCTTGAAATAATGATATGACTCCAGGAGGATAGAGCACTGGATAGCTCTAAAGCAGTCTTGAAGTAATGATATGACTCCAGGAGGATAGAGCACTGGATAGCTCTAAAGCAGTCTTGAAGTTATAATGTGTTTTCAGGAGGATAGAGCAATGGATAGCTCTAAAGCAGTCTTGAAATCATAAGAAGCTTATCAGGAAGATAAAGTAACCCTGAGGTGACAATAAAGCAGTCCCAAAGAAGCTCATCAGGAGGATAAAGTAACCCTGAGGTTACAATAAAGCAGTCCCAAAGGAGCTCATCAGGAGGATAAAGTAACCCTGAGGTTACAATAAAGCAGTCCCAAAGAAGCTCATCAGGAGGATAAAGTAACCCTGAGGTTACAATAAAGCAGTCCCAAAGGAGCTCATCAGGAGGATAAAGTAACCCTGAGGTTACAATAAAGCAGTCCCAAAGGTCATAAGTTCGTTTGTTGAATAATTAACCTGAAACAAAGTAACTTTTGTATAATAATATTAGTCTATGCATTATGTATGCATGTATGATATGATGCACCTAAGTAATGTACTTTGTATCTATGGATGTATATGTTATGGTATGATGTAAATGATGTATGTATGATATGATACTGCCGGGAGCGTCTAGATATCTTCGTATAACAACTGCTGGCCAGGGAAAATAAATCCCGATTCGTTGCTGAAGAATATATAACCCTCCGTCTGCTGGGGATAACAGGGTATAGATAACCTCCCGTATGCTGGGGATAGTAAGGTATGTATAACCTCCCGTCTTCGTTTGGTAGTAGGATAAGTATAACATTCCGTCCTCGTTCGTCGTACCCTTATTGGAAAGTAATTTCCCGAATATCCGTATGAGGATAAAAGAGATGGATATAAATTCCAGGGGAGATGAGACCTTATGAAAGATGGATTAGTCCTACTGAGAGTTTTGTGATTGTTTTGTAAAGATGAACCGGCGAAGCTTCGTTGAAATCCTTCCCTCGTTCGTCCTTAATAAATACTATTACTGCATTTTCATGCATTTCTGGTAAACATTAATCATATTAAGAACATACATGTATTTCTGGTAAACATTAATCATATTCAAAAGCATACATACATTCAAACACAACCAATGGACGTTTCGCTTATGTAAATAGGGTAAAAGTAAATCTGAATTCAAAAGATGGAATTTATTTATATCAAAAAGTGACCCATACACGGGTAAGTTTGTACAAGGAGACATAAACCCTAGTAAGAGGATTTTGTCATAAAGTTTTTTACAAAAAAAATCAGCTATGTGGGAAACAACCCTATTGAGTTTCAATTCTACTATTGCCACTCAAGTATCTCATCTTCTTGCTGTTGAGACGGAAACGATTGGATTGAGCTTTATCTGTTCGAGCTTGAGTAAGTAGTACAACTGGTTGCAGTTTCCTGGGTGATTCAAACGAGACATAGCCATACGCTTTAATCCCTAACTTTTGCCTGGATTGCCCTTTCAGGTTTTCAATCCACCGGGATACCCTTTTTTGCCCAAGCCGCCTTTTCAGGTTTTCGACTTGCCGGGTGTACATCTTTTTATATATATCCCTAATTTTTGCCCAAACCCTTTTGGTTTGCCGGGATGCCCTTATTTTTGCCTAGGCCTGTCAACCTAGCGGGTCTCCTTTTATGCGTAGTATTTTTTAACTATGTCTGCGTTTACAGGCTGTGGGAAGTCTTCACCATCCATTGTAGTCAGTATCATGGCACCTCCTGAGAATACTGTCTTGACTACAAATGGTCCTTCATATGTTGGAGTCCACTTGCCCCTAGGATCACCCTGTGGTAATATAATACGCTTGATTACCAAGTCACCAGCCTGATATACCTTTGGCTTAACTTTCTTGTTAAAAGCCTTGATCATCCGTTTTTGGTACATCTGGCCATGACAAATTGCTGCCAACCTCTTCTCATCAATCAAATTTATCTGGTCCAGTCGAGTCTGAATCCACTCATCTTCATCCAAGCCTGCATCCTTCATAATTCTCAAGGAGGGGATCTGAACTTCAATGGGCAGAACTGCTTCCATACCATAGACTAAGGAGAATGGGGTTGCCCCTGTTGAAGTACGTATTGTGGTACGATAACCATGAAGAGCAAATGGTAACATCTCATGCCAATCCTTGTAAGTAATTGTCATCTTCTGTACAATCTTCTTAATGTTTTTATTAGCAGCTTCAACTGCCCCATTCATCTTTGGACGATACGGAGAAGAATTGTGATGCTTAATCTTGAACTGAGTGCAGAGATCAGTAATCATAGTGTTGTTCAGATTAGAGCCATTGTCAGTGATAATCCTCTCAGGGATGCCATACCTACATATGAGATTATTCTTAATGAACCGAGCCACAACATTCTTAGTCACAGATGCAAATGAAGCTGCCTCTACCCACTTCGTAAAATAATCAATAGCCACCAGGATGAAACGATGCCCATTGGAAGCAGTAGGTTTGATCTCACCAATCATATCAATGCCCCACATGGCAAAGGGCCAAGGAGCAGTCAACACATTCAATGGTGATGGAGGTACATGAACTTTATCAGCATAGATTTGACATTTGTGACAAGTTCTGGAGTGTTGATAGCAATCAGCTTCCATGGTAGACCAATAGTAACCTGCTCTCAAAATCTTCTTTGCCATGGTATGACCACTAGAATGAGTGCCAAAGGTCCCATCATGCATCTCTTCCATAATCTCAGTTGCTTCCTTCTTATCCACACAACGGAGCATAGTTGAATCATGATTACGCTTGTACAGAATGCCATTACTCAGAAAGAACTTAGCAGAAAATCTTCTCAGAAACTTCCTATCTTTTACAGATGCCCCTTCAGGGAACTCCTGAGCTTCAAGATATCTTTTTACTTCATAGAACCAAGGCTTCTCCTCTGCCCCTTCAGTGTCAATCTCATTGCAGTATGCAGGCTTTTCAAATCTATCAATGGTAATCTTGGGAGCTTCATCATCCCAACTGATCTCGAACATAGATGCCATGGTGGCTAATGCATCTGCCAACTGATTCTCTCTTCGTGGAATATGCCCAAAGGTAATCTCTTTGAAATGTGGGATCATAGACAACACATGTTCTCTGTAAGGAATGAGATTATCATGCTTGGTATCCCAATCTCCTTTAATCTGACTTACTACCAGGGCTGAATCTCCATACACATCAAGGAACTGAATCTTCATATCAATAGCAACTTTAATACCCATGATACATGCCTCATACTCAGCTATGTTATTGGTACAGTAGAAACAATGTCTGGCAGTAATCGGGGTATGACAACCTTCAGGGGAACTAATCACAACACCAATACCATTACCATGTGCATTAGAGGCACCATCAAAAACCATAGTCCATCGGGATCCTTGTTCAGGTCCGTCATATTGTCCAGGTTCTTTGGTAACAGTCATAATGTCTTCATCAGGGAACTCAAAATTCATTGACTGGTAATCATCTATTGCTTGATGAGCCAAATGATCAGCAACAACACTTCCTTTGATGGCCTTCTGAGTAGTATACTGTATATCATATTCTGTTAAGATCATTTGCCATCTTGCAATTCTTCCGGAGAGAGCAGGTTTCTCGAATATGTACTTGATTGGATCCATCTTTGAAATCAATAAGGTAGTATGGGTCAACATATACTGTCTTAGTCGGCGAGCAGCCCATGCCAAAGCGCAGCAAGTTTTCTCGAGCAGTGAGTATCTTGTTTCACAGTCGGTAAACTTTTTGCTAAGGTAGTATATTGCCTGCTCTTTTCGACCAGACTCGTCATGTTGCCCCAACACACACCCCATTGAGTTGTCTAGCACTGTTAAGTACATAATCAAGGGTCTTCCATCAACTGGTGGCATCAAAATTGGTGGCTCTAGTAGATATCTCTTAATTTCATCAAAGGCAGACTGGCACTCATCATTCCATTCCATCACTTGATCTTTCTTCAACAACTTGAAGATTGGCTCACAGATGGTAGTTAACTGGGAAATAAATCTTGCAATGTAGTTCAATCGTCCCAAGAAACCTCTAACCTCTTTCTCAGTACGGGGAGCTGGCATCTCTCGTATAGCTTTCACTTTTGCAGGATCCACTTCAATACCTTTTCCACTGACAATGAAACCCAGGAGTTTACCAGATCTAACTCCAAAAGTACACTTGTTTGGATTTAATCTCAACTTGTATTTCTTCAACCTCTCAAACAACTTGTGCAGATGATCAAGATGTTGCTCTTCATTCTGAGATCTGGCTATCATATCATCCACATATACCTCTATCTCATGATGAATCATATCATGAAACAAAGCCACCATAGCACGCTGATATGTTGCCCCTGCATTCTTCAAACCAAATGGCATTACCTTATAGCAAAAGGTGCCCCACTGTGTCACAAATGTTGTCTTCTCCATATCTTCAGGTGCCATCTTGATTTGATTGTAACCAGAGAAACCATCCATAAAAGAGAATACCTTATGCTGAGCAGTGTTGTCTACCAGAATATCAATATGAGGAAGTGGAAAGTCATCTTTGGGGCTAGCCTTGTTCAAATCTCTGTAGTCCACACACATACGTACCTTACCATCTTTCTTAGGAACCGGTACCACATTTGCAACCCACTGAGGATAAGAAGTTACTGCTAAGAACCCTGCATTGAACTGCTTCATTACCTCTGCCTCGATCTTTTCTGACATTTCAGGACGCATACGACGAACCTTCTGCTTCTTTGGACGACAGTCTTCTTTCACTGGCAACCGGTGAACCACAATGTCTGTATTCAACCCTGGCATATCTTCATAGGACCAAGCAAAGATCTCCACGTAGTCACGTAACATCTGAATCAACCTGCTCTTAACACTGTCCTCTAAGTCAGCCCCTACCTTGACCTCTTTTCTGTCTTCTTCAGTTCCCAGATTCACGACTTCGACTGGCTCTTCATGTGGCTGTATAGCTTTCTCTTCTTGTTGTAACAACCTAGCAAGTTCTACAGGTATTTCACAATCGTCCTCATTTCCATCTTCAGTTTGATAGATCGGATTCTCGAAATTGTAATTGGCAATAGTAGAACTGTTATCAACAGGATCCAGAGTGGATGAGGATCTGCATTTAGTGATGTGGGTGTGTGTAAGAACACATAGCTGATAAAGCAAAAATAAAGAAAAGAAAGACAAGGAACACAATATTTACTAAAACGAAACGTCCACTGATTTTATTGAATGAAATATGCAAATGAAATGACAGCCCGTAACAAGCACACCATTGTGCCCCGGGTAAGGCACATGGCTTGAAAGTTTTATTGTTCAGAAATTACAAATGTAAAAAACACAACACAGTAATAGTATTTACTCCTGACTAAAGGAGATAGGGATAACATCTTCAGTTTTCCAATTATTGAGTCCAGCACCCACAGTAGGAAAAATCCATGCATCCAAGTTGTAATCTTCATCTTGATCTCCCACAGCATTGATGACCCCTTGATTGGTGATACGAGCAGCACGAGCACGACGAACAGCCTTCTGGGACTCTGCAGTGAAACCCAAACCAAACTTGTCAGACTTGTATGGAATATCAGGAAGCTGACCCCAAATAGTACAACCACCTTCATCCACCACAGCTCTAGCATCATTGAGGGAGGCCATTGCCATTGTTGGAGATTTCCTGATGACCACAGGAACTTTCTTCACAGCAGGAGGAGCCACACAATCATTACCAACCCAGGGAACTACTTCAAATGACTGACATGGAGTCTCAATGTATTCACCTTCTACTTCTAGATACTTGAAAGTGTTTACATGGCTGACAAAGTATTCTTCCTCTCCAAAGACAGTAACAACCTTTCCATTCACCGGATATCTCAACTTTTGGTGTAATGTAGAGGTCACAGCACCTGCCCCATGGATCCAGGGACGACCAAGCAGACAAGAGTACGAAGGACGAATATCCATCACATAGAATGTAGCAGTAAACACCTGAGAGCCAACCTTGATTGGAAGATCAATTTCCCCATGCACTACTCTTCTAGAACCATCAAAAGCCTTTACCACAATATTACTGGGCTTTAACACAGTATCTTCAGGATTCAGCTTGTTAAGGACTTCTTTGGGCAACACATTCAGAGAGGAACCATTGTCTATCAGCACATGAGACAGGGTAGTGCCCCTGCATTCAATTGAAATATGCAAGGCCCTGTTATGATCCCTCTTGGCAGGGGTTAAATCAGCATCAGAGAATCCTAACCCGTTGTCATAGGTCAGGTGAGCAACACAGTTTTCAAATTGGTCTACAGAAATTGCACTGGGTACATGAGCAGACTTCAGAAACTTGATCAAGGACTTGGCATGAGCCTCAGAACACAGCAACAAGGACAACATAGAGATCTTTGAAGGAGTATGCCCCAACTGATCCACAATGTCATAATCACTCTTGCGAATGATTTTCAATACTTCTTCCATCTGCTTAGAGAGTTCATCAGCAGCTGGCACATCAGTAGATACAGGCTCAATAACAGGACCTTTGCCCCGAGCATCAGTGGTAGAAGTAGCAGCAGGAGCAACTGCACTCTTAGAAGCAACTGGAGGAGAGAAGACTCTTCCACTACGAGTGATCTTGCTAGATCCAGCAATATTATCAATATCAACAGGCATATCAGGTAAAGGCTCTTGCTTAACACCATGGATGTAAACATCAGACCCATAGTGCCAAGGTACAGCTTTGTCAGACGTATAAGGAATAGGACCAGGAGTGGTAATGATCAGAGGAGCCACTCTGGCTTCAGCAACAACTTTCACAGGACCTTCAGCAGTAATCTTGATTGGGCCCTGACGAGTAATTTTAATAGGACCCTTTGAAGTGATTCTTACCGGTATTTTGTCAACCATGTCAACCTCTTCAATCTTTTTACCCTGAGTCAGACGATCCACCATATCTTCTACAGATGCTGGTCTTCTTTCAAACACTATGGTATACTTATCCATGAGACGCTGAATACCATCTCTCAAAATGAAGCAACTATCCGGCTTATAGGTACAATACAAACAATCTTCACGACAACCTGGAAAGATCCCAGCTTGTACTAACCTCTTTTTGATAACAGACAATGGTGTGCTCAACTCCATGACTGAATAGACATGCAGGTCTTCCTCAATGTCTTCATCAATGGCGTTGACAGTCTTCTCGTGATTTGGCAGTGGTGCTGTAATCACATTTGGTGGATCAAATTCAATTTCTCCAGCATCAATCATATCTTGAATTTTATTCTTCAAGACCCAACAGTTATTAGTATCATGTCCTGGACAGTTTGAATGATATGCACATCGCGCATTGGGATTGTACTTGGGAGAGGTAACATTGGGATTCTGAGGAGCCTCCCTCAGGGTAATAAGTTCAGCCTTCAACAAGTGTTGCAATGCCTGAGCCATTGACATGTTGATCTTCGTGAACTGTCTTCTAGCCCTCTGTTGGTTGCCCTGAGGCTGCTCTGTTGTTGCAGGAGTTGGATTTGAAATATGAACTGCACTAACAGACTGATGCCTTCTGTTACGATCAGATTGACCATAAACAGCATTGGATTCTTTCTTCCCAGTGGGAGGCTTCTTTGCAGTACCTGATGAAGAAGTACCCACTTGGATCTTACCATTCTTGATACCATTCTCTACTCGCTCTCCTGTCATGATCAGCTCAGTGAAGCCAGATGATGAGCTTCCAATGAGATGACTGTAAAACGGACCATTCAGCGTACACATGAACATATCAACCAATTCCCTATCAGTCAAAGGGGGTTGAACTCTTCCAGCTAAATCTCTCCACTTCTGAGCATACTCCTTAAAACTTTCTTTGGCGCCCATGGACATGCTCTGAAGCTGCATGCGAGTGGGGGCTAAGTCAGCATTGTATTGGTACTGCTTATAGAAAGCTTCAGCAAGGTCATTCCAATCTCTGATGTTGACACTCTCCAACTGATAATACCACTCCAACTGAGCTCCAGATAAGCTCTCTTGAAAGAAATGGATCCACAATTTCTTGTCAGCAGTGTGAGGTTGAATCCTTCTGACATAAGACCTCAAGTGCAGCTTGGGACAAGAGACCCCATCATAAACAACAAAGGTAGGAACTTTGAAACCAATGGGTATCACAACCCCAGATATCAGACTCAAATCTTCAAAATCCAGCCCCGATGATTTCTGCAATTCCATAGCATCCATCCTATCCACCAGCATCTTGAATTTGTCTTCATTAGGCTCATGGTAGTAATTAGCCTCAGAATCAGAGTCCCCTATAGTGTTGTGGAGACTGCCTCTCTCTTTCTCAGATTCCTCAGATTCATAGTCTTCAACCTGTTCCTTGGTCTTGACAGGACCCTTGAACCTTCTTCCCATGTTGAGCAACCCAGCAGACCTTCTAGTCTTCTTAGTCTTCTTGGCCAGCAGTGCCTTCAAATCATCTTGCCCCTTGGACAGGTTCAAGATCAGCTCTTGGAACTGTGCATTTTGTGCCTGAAGATCCTTAACTGATTGTTCGAGAGCCATTGCTGAAATAAACAGCGAGAAGATGAGAAACCTGTGCACAATTATAAACCTGTGATGCAATGAAATGATATGGGAATGCATATGCAATATTTTCAAGGACCGCAGAATTTAAATTTGCTTAAACAAACAAGAAAGTAACTTTTTATTAGTAATAACTTGTCTTGCCTTTTAGGCTTACAAAAAATGGAAATGAAATAAGTACAAAAGATGGGGTTTTAAGTCTCCCATGGACGTTTCCTCTTTGTGTTGAGGTATGAGTTGAGGTTTCGTTCCTCGTGAAGTTGCTTTGTGAGCTCTAGAATTCTTGCTTGGCTTGCTTTGTAATGAGCCTCGAAAGTATCCCTTTGCTCCTTCAGTTGAATCCATGATCTCTGCAAGTCTTCCTTATCAGTAGGCATGTCTGGGTGAAGGATGGTATAAGATGTGTCTCCTTCAGCAACAGGTTCCATGGTAACTGGTAGGACGGCAGGATATGGCATCATGAGTGTCTGAGCACGAGAGCGTACCCATCTGAGATAAGCCTCCATAGGAATGGTATACTTAGGCTCCAGTGTCTTGCTGTCAATCCTGTTTACCTTTCCCCAAGCTCGTATGAATCTCTGACGGTAACCCTGAAGATCGTTGTCATAATCAAACACAATGCCCTGAATCAACATGTCATGTGGGCCATCACTTCTGGCGTAACCAAACTGTCGTAAAGCTAGAGAAGGGTTGTAGGTGATGCCTCCTCTTATGCCTAGAAGTGGCACATTAGGGAACTCCCCACAACGGTCAATGATGGTGACATTCTCCATAGATCTGGAGCACCAATGGATATCTGAGTGAGATAGTGACATGATCCTCTTGGACCATCTGAACCCTTGCTCATTCTTCATTACTGAGCGAGGAAGGTGAGAAATAAACCACCTAGATAGCAAAGGTATGCAACACATCAAGGTTCCTCTTGCCCTTGTAGTACGGGTGTGAAGAGAATGCAGGATGTCTCCAAGCAATGTAGGCACTGGATTGTGACTCAGGAAAATGTTGATGGCATGAACGTCTATGAACTGATCTGGATTGGGGAACAATACTAAGCCATATATCAGCAAGGCTAAGATCTCCTCAAAAGCATCATAGCTCATGGCCTTCAAGAACATTTGAGCTTTATCCACTAATACCTTAGCAAGAATACCCTTGACTCCACTTCTCGTTTCTAGAACAATGTCAGATTTCTTCAGATGTAGAGCTGCAGCAATAACCTCTGGTTTAAGCTCCTTCTCCAAGCCTGTGAAGGGTCTTTGATCAAGAACAGGTATACCCAGAAGCTTAGAGAACTCCTCCATGGTTGGAACCAGCTGGTAGTCGGGGAACGTAAAGCAATGGTGCTTAGGGTCGAAGAACTGAAACAGGACACTCATCATGTCTTCACTGAACCCTGAAGTGACTAGATCCAATAGATGACCATGTCTCTTGTTGAACCGGGAGTGATCAGACATTTGAGAAACCAACTCCTTAAGCTTGGGAGGTATCCCCACAAAGTTGATCCTGATGGTGTTTCTACGAGCTGAAGCCATGACCTGCAACAAAGAACAAAGATAAATCCCTTGGTCCTTGAAATGGTTAGGGAAAATGATATGCTCATGATGCATGATGATGTCATGATGTTATGCTCAATCACAAACATGTGGCACACACAAACAAGTCACACCATAGCCCTAGGTTTAAAGGCTTGCATGAGGTTCAAAGGTAAGTACCCTCCCCTGAAGTTAGTTGGTTCATCCTGTCCTATGAAAGTAACCAGGTTCTAAGGGATCTCAATATCATTGATCCTTCACAAGGGTGGTTGATCAGAAGGCAACTTACTTGCCAACCAAAACCCTCCAAGTTTAAGATCTCAATGAGTGTAGCATCGAGTGTCAACCAACTTCAGTCTGCACCAAAGCCGGTTACCTCACTACTTTCTAAAGGCCAAGATGAGTTAACTAGGGTTCTAAAAGTTAGTTAGTGCATTGACAACATATGGCAGCCTCAATATTATCCTCAACTTGACTTAAGGAATATAAGCACCAACCAAGAAGTCGCACTAACTATGGCCACCAGATCAACCGTATCGATATACGTCGTACAGTTTCCCTGGTCTATTGCCATTTACCTAAGGTTCACTAGATCCGGGTTAGGACCTTTCACACATAAGAGCACCCCGACAAGTAATATAAAACAAACAAGGCAAACAATTTACAGTGATCTTAATTCCTAAGGGTACCCCTCTTAAATAGATCCCCAGCAGAGTCGCCAGTTCTGTAACACGGTGGGAGAACTGACTTTAAGTAATGTTGCGGATAGCAAGAGTCGCCACCGACTTTTATTTTATCCATAAGGAAAGGTTATAAAAGAACAGGAAAGACCTTAGAGAATATTTTGGGTCCGGGGGGTAGGTTATGAAAAGGGAAGGTATTAGCATCCTTTTCATCCATGGTTATCCATGGGCTCTTAGGTACTTAAGCTCACTTTAAATTGTTTTTGAAAGTGTAGTGTGTGAATAGAAAAAAATTTCAGAATAGTTTAATAATAATCCATGTACGGATGTGTAAAAAACTTGTTTGAAAATTTGTTTAAGTGTGAAAAAGTTTTGAAGTGAGCAAGTATCTAAGAGTAACCTACCCTAATGTTTAAGGTCTTTCTTATTCTTTATCCTTTCCTTGGTAAGACTATCCCTACTATTAAGGAGTAGGTAGTCCTTACTTTGGATGTAAAGGGACATGTGAGGGACAATTTGATTTTGAAGGCAATGGTGGGGTGTAATAAGCACATATAAGGGACTATCATCATTTATTCGAAAGGGACTCGATTCGTAAAGGCTACCATAAGGGACTTTGATGATTTTCTTTCGAGGGACTTGCTTTATACACCCCACTTAACCATTATTCGTAGGCAATTTGAGGGATAACCTTAGGAAGTGAGACGGCGATTTAAAATCGACTTACGTGTGTGACGTGTTTGATTTAATTATCTTTGATTAAAAAGTGATCTAGAATTAATTTTAAGAACATACATGTTTTGCACTCCCTAATTACTAACCATAACAATAATAATTAAAATAATTACAAGATTACAACCGGGAAACAATTACAAGAAATTATAATAATAAACAAAAATAATAAATGAGCAAGTAATAATAATTTAATAATAAATAAATAAGGGGTTAGTAAATAATAATAATAATAAGATTAGTAGAAATATAAAATTAGTGAAAATAATAATAATAAAATAAGAGGTGTTAGTGAATAATAAAAATTAATTGAAATAATAAAGCAAAATAAATTATATGATTAGTAATAATAGTAATAAACAAAATTAATCAAAATATTATAATAATAAGAAATTACCAATTTTAATATAAACAACTATATATATATAAAAAACAAATATGAATAAACAATTGTTTTAATTTAAACATTATTAAGTTATATTTTAATTACTACAAAAATTTAATTATTATAAACACAATTATTTCTAAACAAAGGGTATATAAAAAAAATGTTTATTTAATATATTAAAGAGAAAAATAAATTATAAATATATTTACAAAATTTACAAGAATTATAGTAATCATATATACATATTAATTCTATTAGGAATTAGAAAAAATAAGATTATTAAGAAAAATAGAATTAGGTTTAAAATGAATTGGGGTTTATAGAAAATATTTTTAGGGTTTGACTATTAGAATTCATTCATATACAAAATCTATTTTTAACTAATTACATAGAATTATATAAAATTTATATTGAAAAATCATGAGTTTTATATATAAAAAAAATAATTTTTAAGAATTTGAATACATGATATATACATATTTTATAATATAAATAATAATATGCTAATTATTTAAAACAATTAAATTAAACATGAAAATAAAAGAAAGGAAAAGGAAAAGGAACCTGGTGGGACTGGGATTTGAACCCAGTCCCTTATGATTGACAACAACATGCTCTCACCACTGAGCCATTCACACGCAGGCAGCAAAGAAGTACATCCCAATGGTTTTGTTCTCTATCTGGAAAAATCAGGAAAATGCAAGAAACAAAAAGGCCTGGTTCATGGTTCGACCCCAGGACCTCATAGCCATATACACGCACATGTTACCACCCGGCTGGAAGAGCCAATCTGAAAGCATATTGATAACATAATATAATATATTCAAATTACAAATTAAATGAAAAACGCATCAAAAAGAATTGCTGGAGGCTGGATTCGATCTCATGGCCTCAGGTCCTACGCGCATCCTTGCTACCACTGGGCCAACCAGCCAGTTGTGATATACAAACAGAAAAGATGGATAATATTTTAAAACAAAATTTAAATTTTAAAACTGGCGCGCATGGCCCTTGTCTTCAACCTCCAGACCTTCCAAATTTGCTACGAATTTGTATGCGAGTTTTCCTGCGAAAATAGAATTGTAACAAAACCTGCGAAATTCAAACATAGGTAAAACAGCAAGGTTTCTTAAAATTGATTAGTCCATTAAGTTTGTAATGAGTTTTCCAATCACTTCACGTCCTTGGAATTCATTTATATGGAAGGTATTGAAGAACCCTAATCAGAGCTATAAACCCTAAAAATGGCATATCGTGTTCCAGGCTATGAAACTCCACCAAACTGTCCAGATTTCATCTATGATCATTAACAAACACGATTATATAAGCAAAAATCATTGAATCATAACACATTAATGGAATCGAAAAGAAATTTTTTAAGCATAAAGTGAGTTCGGGTAGAGCATTATGATGCACATAGGATGCATATGAATGATGCTTTAGCTTCAGTGATGGCTAAAGAACACGTCTATGTTCTTAGTTTACCTTGAAACCTCTTGTATGGAAGAATCCGAATCTCACTTTTGTTGATGAATTTTGAGTTTTGAAACTTACACTGTGGCTGCTTGAATTCCTGGCTAGGGTTATGTTTATGATCTATATTTATATGGGAGTCAATTAGGTCAGAAACATGGACTTGTTACATGTAAATTTGATCCAAACAAATATTGAAAAAGATCATGTGTTAAAAGTCAAATATTTGATCATGAGTGCTTGCTATTTTGGGATAATTCACATGATTTCATTCCTCTTTGACTCCAATCAATAATTATGGATTTCTAGAAACAATATCCTCACCCAAAAATAGATTTTTATATTTTTTATTTATTTAAAATGATTTTTATGAATTAAATCAATAATAAATAAATAAAAAATAATAAAAATGATGAATTTTGGTCAATTGGGTCGTGCACCATGTTATGAGATGGATTGGGTTATAAATTAGGCAGTCCATTTGGAAAGAAATACTTCTAAGCCTCCATTTTCAACATAAACCATCACAAAATTGCCCAACTTTGCAAGGGCCCATCTCCCTCAATTTTAAGGGTATGAGGGTGTTCTTGGACTTTTTGGAAAGCTTGAAGAGTCCTTTAAACAACCCCATTGGTTTCAGGTCCATATCATTTACCAATCTCAAGTTATGCCCTTTTGAAGTTGTTGACTTTTTGTTGACTTTTGAAATGACCTATAATGTCTTAGATCATATCTTTCAAATGAAGCATTTTTGGGCTTAACCTTCAACATCAAAGTTGTAGAGAATTCAATTTTCTTCAAAATGAGCTTTGGATGGAGACTTGGTGATGAAGTATGTGAAAGTTATGCCTGGTCAAAGTTCAGTTGACTTTTACTGAGGAAACCCTAATTTAGAAACTCCTGATTATTGATGATCTGGAATCTCTTTGATGAATCATGATCAACCCTTGATCAAATGATGAATTTTACTTCATATACTTGATGTTGGCAAAAAATCATGAAGTTTGACTTTGGTTTGTCCACAGTTGACCTCAGTTTGACTTTTTAACTGCATTGACTGATTTTGACTTATCTGATCATCTGACTGAGCAAACTTTTGAGAAAAGTCTTGAAACTTGTCATAGAGGTTCTTACACACATATAAGATGTTATGAAACTCACTTGAGGTATTGGAAGTCCATTTAGCCTGATTAAAGTCAAAACCCTAGTTTTGGATGCACTGCTTAGGAGGTGCATTGTCTGAGGGAATTGTCAACTTCTTTGACCAATTGTGAACTTTGTGAACCTTGTGAATCTTCATAAACTGTCTTGTGATACTCATGAGAGGTATTGTGAAGCTTGTGAACCTTGTGAACCTCATTAAGTGGCTTTGGTAGACCTTATAAACCTCAGGAAAGCTTTGTAATCATTGTGTAACTTGTGAACCTTGTGAACCTTCAAGAAGCAACTTATGGACTTCATGAACCTCATGAAAGGTCTTGTAAATGTTGAGAAGCTTGTGAACCTTGTGAACCTTCATAAAGCAACTTGTAGACTTCATGAACCTCATGAAAGGTTATGCAAGTGTTGGAGAACTTGTGAACCTTGTGAACCTTCTTAGAACACAAAGTCTTGTATTGTGAGGGCAAATTTTGGGGTGCAACAGATATACACAAATTGAGGGAGTATATTTTGATGAAACCTTTGCACCAGTAGCAAGGCTTGAATCAATCAGACTACTCCTAGGAATTGCTTGCATCCTGAAGTTCAAGTTATTTCAGATGGATGTTAAAAGTGCCTTCCTAAATGGGTACCTTAATGAAGAAGTATATGTGGAGCAACCAAAGGGATTTGTTGATCTAAGCTGTCCAGATCATGTATATAAGCTGAGGAAGGCTCTATATGGTCTAAAGCAAGCTCCCAGAGCATGGTATGAAAGACTAACCACCTTTCTCATTAAACATGGATACAGAAAAGGAGGAATAGACAAAACCCTATTTGTAAAAGATGAAGAGGGAAAGGTTATGATTGCTCAGATATATGTGGATGACATAGTGTTTGGTGGGATGTCAGACAGGATGGTTAAACATTTTGTTACTCAAATGGAGTCTGAGTTTGAAATGATTCTAGTGGGAGAACTAATCTACTTCCTTGGACTGCAAATCAAACAAATGGAGGACTCCATGTTCATATCCCAAAGCAAGTATGCAAAGAACACTATCAAGAAGTTTGGGATGGACAATGCAAGTCACAAGAGAACACCTGCCCCCACTCATTTAAAACTGAAAAAGGATGACAAAGGTGAGAGTGTGGACCAAAACTTGTATAGAAGCATGATTGGAAGCCTACTATATCTTACAGCTAGCAGACCAGATATAGATTTTGCAGTAGGTGTGTGTGCAAGGTATCAAGCTGAACCAAAAGTGAGCCATCTAAACCAGGTTAAGAGGATCTTGAAATATGTGAATGGTACATGTGACTATGGCATAATGTACTCTCATGGTTGTGAACCAATCCTCACTGGATTTTGTGATGCTGACTGGGCTGGAAGTGCTGATGATAGAAAGAGTACATCAGGAGGATGCTTATTTCTAGGAAACAATTTAATTTCTTGGTTCAGTAAGAAACAAAATTGTGTGTCCTTATCCACTGCTGAAGCTGAATATATTGCAGCTGGTAGCAGTTGTTCTCAGCTGGTATGGATGAAACAAATGCTCACAGAATACAATGTCCCACAAGATGTCATGACATTGTACTGTGACAATTTAAGTGCTATTAACATCTCCAAAAATCCTATCCAACACAACAGAACTAAGCACATAGATATCAGACATCATTTCATTAGAGACCTTGTGGAAGAGAAGGTGATCACATTAGAGCATGTAGCCACAAAGCTGCAATTAGCTGACATATTTACTAAGGCTTTGGATGCTACCCAATTTGAAAACCTAAGGGGTAAATTGAGAATCTGCATATGTGAAATATAGCAGTTATGGAGAAGTGCCAGCATGTCTCATGACATCGTGTGGTATGATCACCAGATGGCAGCACCAGTCTGGCCAATAACTGTTTGTATTTCAATCTTAAAAACTCCACTAGCAACGAATTCTATTTATGTACAAACGTGCTCTCAGCTTCTCACATTCCCACTAGCTCCACTAAATGTTTTGCATGCTACAGCTGAATCTCTAAACTCATCCAAATCTATCAAACCCTTACACATTTCCACTACAATCGAAAAAATGTCTCAACATCAAAACCCTAACTCCATTGATGAGGGTCTCAATCAAGAAGATGTAGTGCACGCAACTCCAATTTCTGTGGTACCAATGGATGCTACTCCTATAAATGAGATCAGAGGAAGCATTCCTATTGCTCAAAAACCCAGGACTCCCCATGCAAGAAGACCTAAGGAGCCAGTCTTCAGCAAAAGAAAGGGAACTCCTTCATCTTCCAGCACCCCCAAAGCTTCTGCTTATGTGGACGCATCCATCAAACAACTTGTAAACAGGATACTTGTTGAACAAAGAGTTGTGCCTGGGGTGTCTGTTCCCCTGAACAGTATGCCTGCTCCTCAAGATGACCCAAGCAACCAGGCTGAAGAGGACATACCTGCTCAACAGGATGTCCCAAGAAATGTTGAAGCATTTGAGGTCCAGGACAAAGCCCCAACTGATAATGATCAAGCTACTGATGATAAAGCTTCTGATGATCAAGCTCCTAATGATCAAGCTACTGAGAAAGAGGCTTCCCAACCTCCACCAGTTGAAAACCTGGATGATGACTCTGACACAGAGATCATAGCCTCTGTTAATCCTAGCATAGCCAAGAGGCTTAGGGCTAGGAAGGAGAAGAAGCCAGCTGCACATGCAACTCCTGAAAATAAACAGTCAACTCCCAAGAAGGACAAGGTCAAAGTTGCCTTTAGACCTACTAAGCAATGGAGCAAGGTAAGCACCCAGAAGAGGAAGGCTACAACTCCATCTGACTCTGATGTTGAGGAGGATGTCCCAACATCCCAACCCAGGAAGAAGCCAGCACCTCCCAGGACTGCCACTGCTGTTCCTGAAGCACCTATGGACAATGTGTCCTTCCACCATGTCTTTAGTGTGAGCAAGTGGAAGTATGTCTATCAAAGAAGGGTGGCTCTAGAAAGAGAGCTGGGCAGCAATGCTTTGGAGTACACTGAGGTAATAGATTTAATCTCCAATGCTGGTTTATTCAAAACTGTCTCCAACTTTTCCCCTTGCTATGAACTACTGGTAAAAGAATTCATAGTCAATCTGCAAGAGGGGTGTGCTGATGGGAAATCTGAGGATTTCAGGAAGGTATATGTCAGGGGGAGATGTGTTGATTTTCTCCTAGGGTGATAAATCACTACCTGGGGAGAGAATCAGATGGGCCAAATGAGTTGCGCAAAACTGACAACCAAGTCTGCAAAATCATCACTGCCAACCAGCTCAAGTCATGGTCAGTCAAAGGCAAACTATCTGTCAGCTTGCTAACAAGGAAGTATGCTATGCTGCACAGGATTGGAACAGTCAACTGGATCCCCACAAACCACACTTCATCTATAGCTACTGGGCTGAGAAGGTTTATCTGTACTGTAGGAACCCAAACCAAGTTGGACTATGGGGCATATATATATTTGACCAGACTCTAAAGCATGCAGGAACCTCAGCAACCAAGCTTCCAATAGCTTTTCCCTCACTGCTTTGTGGAATCATTCTCAACCAATATCCAGGCATCCATACTGATAAGGATTCCATTTGTAAGAGGGAGAGTCCACTGTCCTTTCACAACAAACTGTTTCTGAGCCATCATGCTGCAGATGTTGAAGCTCCAAGTGGGACATCTGCTGGACTGTAACACGGTGGGAGAACTGACTTTAGTTATGTTGTGGATAGCAAGAGTCGCCACCGACTTTTATTTTATCCAAAAGGAAAGGGTATAAAAGAACAGGAAAGACCTTAAGAGATATTTTTGGGTCCGGGGGGTAGGTTATGTAAAGGGAAGGTGTTAGCACCCTTTACATCCATGGTTATCCATGGGCTCTTAGTTACTTAGCTCACTTTTGAATTGTTTTTGAAAGTGTAGTGTGTGAATAGAAAATTTTTCATAATAGTTAATAATGATCCATGTACGGATGCGTAAAAACTTGTTTTTGAAAATTTGTTTGAAATTGTGAAGAGTTTGAAAAGTTTTTGAAGTGAGCAAGTACATAAGAGGAACCTACCCTAAAGTTTTAAGTCTTTCTTGTTCTTTATCCTTTAATTGGTAAGACTGTCCCTACTATTAAGGAGTAGGTAGTCATTACCTTGGATGTAAGGGACATGTGAGGGACATCTGTTTTTATGAAGGCAACTGTGGGGTGTATTAAGCATACTGGAGGGACTATCATCATTATTCGAAGGGACTTGATCTTTAAAGGCAACCATTAGGGACTTGATGATTTTTCTTTTTAAGGGACTTGCTTTTTACACCCCACTTGACCTTATTAGTAGGCAACATTGAGGGATAGCCTTAGAAAGTGTAGGATGGCGATTAAAAATCGACTTACGTGTGTGAGTGTTCAATTTTATTTTAAATAGAATACATGTTTTGCACTCCCTAAATTACTAACCATAACAACAATTAAATAAATTAAATGTTACAAAATTTACATCCGGGAAGCAATTACATTATAATAAGCAAATTAAAATAAATAGCAAAAATAAATAATTAGCAAAATATAAATAAATAAGCAAAGATAATAAACAATAAATAAATAAATAGGGGTTAGTAATAATAAAAAATAGGGTTAGTTAAAATAATAATGAAAAATTAAATAGTATTAGTGAGATAATAATCAAAAATTAATAATAATAAATAAGGTTAGTAAATAATAATAATAATAAAGTTAGTGAAATAATATATAAGATTAATGAAGCAAAATAAATAATAACATTAAATAAAATAGAATTAAATATTATAAACACAAAATTGGATTTTAATATATAACATTTATTTAGAAATAAGAATAATTAAATAATTTTTTTTAAACATAATGTAATTATAAATTTTAATTATTACAAACATATATTAACATTTATTTTAAAAAAAAACAATTATTTACACATTATAAGAAGAAAATAAGTTTTAAATATTATATTCTCAAAATTAATCATATTTATAAAATTTAATTTTATTAGTTATTATATTTACAAATTATTTTAAACATATACAAAATATAATTATTGTAAGTTAAATTGTTTCTAAACATATATTAAAAGAAAAATAATTTGGATTATAAATATATTTACAAATAAGTTAGAATTATTTTAAATAAACATGTACAATTATAATTACATCACAAATTAGAAAATAAACAATTAGGTTTTAATAGGTATTTAGAAAATAAATTAGGGTTTTATTAGAAAAAATATTTTTAGGGTCTAATTTATAATATGCATATATTTATAATTTAATCACAAGATAAATAAAATAATTTAAGAACATTTATATATTTTAGAATTTGGAAAAATTTAAACATGTTTCATTGTTTTTTAATTATATAGAAAAAAACATATATACAAAACTATATTTAATTTAATTAATAGAATAATCAAAATAAAAGAGAAAATATGAAAAAAAAAACTTACCTGACTGGGATTTGAACCCATGTCAGTGTGTTTACAAGCAGCATGACATACCACCAAGCCAGTCCACACGCAGGCAGCAAAGCAATGAGTCCCATAGGTTTTGTTCTTTGTTATGAAAAACCTGAAAAATAAAAGAAACAAAAAGGCCTGGGGTGGGAATCGAACCCAGGACCTTTTGGTTACAAGCATGCATACGTTACCGCCTGGCTGGGAGAGCCTAACTGATTATAAAACAACTATAAACAATAATATATTAAGAACGTATTTTAAATGAAAAAATGTTAAAAACTTGGCTGGAGGCAGGATTCGATCCCCTCCCCTTTTGTTCCACACGCGCATGTGCACACCAACTGAGTTGCATAGCCTTTGTGAAATAAATAACAAACAAAGTCATAAAATATTAAGATGAATATTCAAATCCTATCCGCGCGCCAAAACTCCTTCTTCAACCTCCTGCCCTGCGTTTTTACCTGCGAATTTACATACAAATTCACCTGCGAATTTTCCTGGGTGTTCGTGAACCAGAAACCCTAGGTTTTTGGATCATCATGCAAACAGCAAAATCAATACAAATTGCTAGTCCAGATCAAACATACAGAGTTTATACATCATAATCATGTTTTTAAAAGTCATTTATATTCACTAAATCATGAATTCCCAATTTGAGAACTCAAACCCTAACAATGGTGTCTTTCGGTTTAGGGCATATTCCTTCAATGTTTTTGTCCAGAATCCATCTAAGCATCATGTTAAACAAGATTAAACACACAAAAACGATTTACAATGGTTAAATAAATGAAATCGAAAAATCAAACAAGAGTAAGAAGATGCATTCGGGATATGCTATGTGAGGGGCTTTGGATGCAAGTAGGTATTGATTTTGACTCAATGATGTCCAAGGATCATTGTTATGTCCTCAAATTACCTTCTAATGGCTTGTATGTGAAAATCCGAATTTGAAGTTTGGTATGGTTTTTTGAAAATTGGAACTTACACTTTGGAGGCTGCCAATTCGTGTCTGAGGGCTAGGGTTATGATCAGTACTTATATGTGAATGATTCTAGGTCAAAACATTGATTGGTTATGTGAAGGATTTGATTTAAAAAGATTGAGATTGATCATGCTTTGAAAGTTCAATATTTTTGTACCAATGCTTTCTATTTCAAGCCATTCCATATAACTCTTGTATCAACTTATTCCATACTGATTTTATGACCTTCTAGAATCAATCACAAAATTAAATCTTCATATTTAATATTTTATTTAAATTTAAAATGATTTTAAGTATAAAAAATCATAATAAATTAATTAAATAAAATAAAAATTATGAAAATATTATGGAAATTTCGTGCATGATGTTATTGTATGGGTTGGGTCGTAATTTGGCCAGCCCATTTGGAGAGAAATGCTTTTGGACCCCCATTTTCAATATAAACCATCACAAAATTTCCCAACTTTGCAAGGGCATATCTCCCTAAATTTTAAAGGCATGAGGGTGTTCTTGGACATTTTGGAAAGCTTGAAGAGTCCTCTAAACAACCCCATTGGTTTCAGGTCCATATCATTTACCAATCTCAAGTTATGCCCTTTTGAAGTTGTTGACTTTTTGTTGACTTTTGAAATGACCTATAATGTCTTAGCTCATATCTTCCAAATGAAGCATTTTTTGGGCTTAACTTGCAAGATCAAAGTTGTAGAGAATTCAATTTCCTTCAAAATGAGCTTTGGATGGAGACTTGGTGATGAAGTATGTGAAAGTTATGGCTGGTCAAAGTTCAGTTGACTTTTACTGAGGAAACCCTAATTTAGAAACTCCTGATTATTGATGATCTGGGATCTCCTTGATGAATCATGATCAACCCTTGATCAAATGATGAATTTTACTTCATATACTTGATGTTGGCAAAAAATCATGAAGTTTGACTTTGGTTTGACCACAGTTGACCTTAGTTTGACTTTTTAACTGCATTGACTGATTTTGACTTATCTGATCATCTGACTGAGCAAACTTTTGAGAAAAGTCTTGAAACTTGTCATGGGGGTTCTTATATACATATAAGATGTTATGAAGCTCACTTGAGGTATTGGAAATCCATTTAGCCTGATTAAAGTCAAAACCCTAGTTTTGGATGCACTGCTTAGGAGGTGCATTGTCTGAGGGAATTGTCAACTCTTCTGACCAATTGTGAACCTTGTGAACCTTGTGAACCATCATAAAATGTCTTGTGAACCTCATGGGAGGTATTGTGAAGCTTGTGAACCTTGTGAACCTTGTGAACCATCATAAAATGTTTTGTGAACCTCATGGGAGGTATTGTGAAGCTTGTGAACCTTGTGAACCTCATGAAGTGACTTTGTAGTCCTCATGAACCTCAGGAAAGCTTTGTAATCATTGTGAGTCTTGTGAACCTTGTGAACCTTCAAGAAGTAACTTGTAGACTTCATGAACCTCATGAAAGGTTATGGAAATGTTGAGAAACTTGTGAACCTTGTGAACCTTCAAGAAGTGACTTGTAGACTTCATGAACCTCATGAAAGGTTATATAAGCATTGAGAAACTTGTGAACCTTCTTAGCACACAAAGTCTTGTATTGTGAGGGCAAATTTTGGGGTGCAACAGCTGCCCCTGTTCAATTTTCTGAAACCTGAGGGGTTAGATTGGTACATTTGCCAGTCATGACCTGGAAGGTTGAAGGGGATTGAACACAAAAGCCCAAAAATTTGCACTCACCAGTGCATTAGAGTGATACAGATGGCTAGTTGAATATGATTGAGTGGGCTTAAAGATGCCACTAGGGGAAAGTTCTTCAGATATATTTCTTGGAAGATAAAGCAGTCCAAAATATGGAGGTATAATGAAAGCTGTCAGGAGTCTGGAGCAGTCCTGAGGTATTGATGATATGCTTTCAGGAGACTGGAGTAATCCTGATGTAACAGCATGTCTTCAGGGGGGATAAAGCAATCTTGATATATGAGAAGCTATCAGGAGGCTGGAGCAGTCCTGAGGTAACAATATAATTTCAAGAGGATAGAGCAATCTTGAGAGATTGATGATATGCTTTCAGGAGACTGGAGTAATCCTGATGTAGCAGCATGTCTTCAGAAGGATAGAGCAATCAATAATGATAACCCTAAAGCAGTCTTGAAGTAATAATATGATTTCAGGAGGATAGAGCAATCAATAATGATAACTCTAAAGCAGTCTTGAAGCAATGAGAAGTTGTCAGGAGGATAAAGCAACCCTGAGGTAATAGTATGATTTCAGGAGGATATAGCAATCCTGAATATGAAGGTATAATAATAACTGTCAGGAGGCTGGAGCATTCCTGAGGCAATGATATGATTTCAGGAGGATTAAGCAATCCTGATAATTGTAAGTCTGTTTGTTGGATAATTAACCTGAAAACAAGGTAGCATTCTGTATAATAATATTAGTTTATGCTTTATGTATGCATGTATAATATGATGCACCTAAGTAAATGTATTATGTATTTATGGATATGTATGTTATGGTATGATGTAAATGATGTATGTATGATATGATACTGCCGGAAGAGTCTGGATATCTTCGTATAACAACTGCTGGCCAGGGAAAATAAATCCCGATTCGTTGTTGAAGAATATATTATACATAATCTTCCGTCTGCTGGGGATAGCAAGGTATATACAACCTCCCGTATGCTGGGGATAGCAAGGTATATATCACCTCCCGGATGCTGGGGATAATAAGGTATATATAACCTTCATCTTTGTTTGATGGTAGGATAGATATAACATCCCGTCTTCGTTCGTCGTGCCCTTATTGGAAAGTAAATTCCCGAACATCCGTATGAGGATAGAAGAGATGGATATAAATTCCAGGGGAGATGAGACTTTATGAAGATGGATTCGTCCTATTGAGGGTTTGTAACTGTCTTGTAAAGGTGAACCGGCGAAGCTTCGTTGAAATCCTTCCCTCGTTCGTCTTTAGTAAATACTATTACTGCATTTTCATGCATTTCTGGTAAACATCAATCATATTAAGCATTCATGCATTTTTGGTAAACATTAATCATATTCAAAAGCATACATACATTCAAACACAACCAATGGACGTTTCGCTTATGTAAATAGGGTAAAAGTAAATCTGGATTCAAAAGATGGAATTTATTTATATCAAAAAGTGACCCATACACGGGTAAGTTTGTACAAGGAGACATGAACCCTAGTAAGAGGATTTTGTCATAAAGTTTTTACAAAACAAAGAGTATCAGCTATGTGGGAAACAATCCTATTGAGTTTCAATTCTACTATTGCCATTATCTTCAAGTATCTCATCTTCTGCTGTTGAGACGGAAACGATTGGATTGAGCTTTATCTGTTCGAGCTTGAATAAGTAGTATAATTGGTTGCAGTTTCATGGGTGATCCAAACGAGACATAGTCATACGCTTTAATCCCTAACTTTTGCCTGGATTGCCCTTTCAGGTTTTCAATCCACCGGGATACCCTTTTTTGCCCAAGTCGCCTTTTCAGGTTTTCGACTTGTCGGGTGTACATCTTTTTATATATATCCCTAATTTTTGCCCAAACCCTTTTGGTTTGCCGGGATGCCCTTATTTTTGCCTAGGCCTGTCAACCTAGCGGGTCTCTTTTTATGCGTGGTATTTTTTAACTATGTCTGCGTTTATAGGCTGTGGAAAGTCTTCACCATCCATTGTAGTCAGTATCATGGAACCTCCTGAGAACACTGTCTTGACTACAAATGGTCCTTCATATGTTGGAGTCCACTTGCCCCTAGGATCACCCTGTGGTAATATGATACGCTTGATTACCAAGTCACCAGCCTGATATACCTTTGGCTTAACCTTCTTGTTAAAAGCTTTGATCATTCGTTTCTGGTACATCTGGCCGTGACAAACTGCTGCTAACCTCTTCTCGTCAATCAAATTTATCTGGTCAAGTCGAGTCTGAATCCACTCATCTTCATCCAAGCCTGCATCCTTCATAATTCTTAAGGAGGGAATCTGAACTTCAATGGGCAGAACTGCTTCCATACCATAGACCAAAGAGAATGGGGTTGCCCCTGTTGAAGTACGTATTGTAGTACGATAGCCATGAAGAGCAAATGGTAACATCTCATGCCAATCCTTGTAAGTAACAGTCATCTTCTGTACAATCTTCTTGATGTTCTTATTAGCAGCCTCAACTGCCCCATTCATCTTTGGACGATACGGAGAAGAGTTATGATGCTTAATCTTGAACTGCGTGCAGAGATCAGTAATCATAGTGTTGTTCAGATTAGAGCCATTGTCAGTGATAATCCTTTCAGGGATGCCATACCTACATATGAGATTATTCTTAATGAACCGAGCCACAACATTCTTAGTAACAGATGCAAACGAAGCCGCCTCCACCCACTTTGTGAAATAATCAATAGCAACCAGGATGAAACGATGTCCATTAGAAGCAGTAGGCTTGATCTCACCAATCATATCAATCCCTACATGGCAAAGGGCCAAGGAGCAGTCAACACATTCAATGGTGATGGAGGTATATGGACTTTATCAGCATAGATTTAACACTTGTGACATGTTCTGGAGTGTTGATAGCAATCAGCTTCCATGGTAGACCAATAGTAACCTGCTCTCAATATCTTCTTTGCCATAGTATGTCCACTAGAATGAGTACCAAAAATTCCATCATGCATGTCCTCCATAATCTCAGTTGCTTCCTTCTTATCCACACAACGAAGCATAGTTGAATCATGATTGCGCTTGTACAAAATCCCATTACTCAAAAAGAACTTAGCAGAAAACCTTCTCAGAAACCTCTTATCTTTGACAGATGCCTCTTCAGGGAACTCCTGAGCTTCAAGATATCTTTTCACTTCATAGTGTAACCAAGGCTTCTCCTCTGCCCCTTCAGTGTCAATCTCATTGCAGTATGCAGGCTTCTCAAATCTATCAATGGTAATCTTGGGAGCTTCATCATCCCAACTGATCTCAAACATAGATGCCATGGTGGCCAATGCATCTGCCAACTGATTCTCTCTTCGTGGAATATGTCCAAAGGTAATCTCTTTGAAATGTGGGATCAAAGACAACACATGCTCTCTGTAAGGAATGAGGTTATCATGCTTGGTATCCCAATCTCCTTTAATCTGACTGACTACCAGGGCTGAATCTCCATACACATCAAGGAACTGAATCTTCATATCAATAGCAGCTTTAATACCCAGGATACATGCCTCATACTCAGCCATGTTATTGGTACAATGGAAACAAAGTCTGGCAGTAATCGGGGTATGACAACCTTCAGGGGAACTAATCACAGCACCAACACCATTACCAAGTGCATTAGAGGCACCATCAAAAACCATAGTCCATCGGGATCCTTGTTCAGGTCCGTCATATTGTCCAGGTTCTTTGGTAATAATCATAATGTCTTCATCAGGAAACTCAAAATTCATTGACTGATAATCATCCACTGTTTGATGAGCCAAATGATCTGCAACAACACTTCCCTTGATGGCCTTCTGAGTAGTATACTGTATGTCATATTCTGTCAAGATCATTTGCCATCTTGCAATTCTTCCGGAGAGAGCAGGTTTCTCAAATACGTACTTGATTGGATCCATCTTTGAAATCAACAAGGTAGTATAAGTCAACATATACTGTCTTAGTCGGCGAGCAGCCCATGCCAAAGCGCAGCAAGTTTTCTCGAGCAGTGAGTATCTTGTTTCACAGTCGGTAAACTTTTTGCTAAGGTAGTATATTGCCTGCTCTTTTCGACCAGACTCGTCATGTTGTCCCAACACACACCCCATTGAGTTGTCTAACACTGTTAAGTACATAATCAAGGGTCTTCCATCAACTGGTGGCATCAAAATTGGTGGTTCTAGCAAATACCTCTTGATTTCATCAAAGGCAGTCTGGCACTCATCATTCCATTCCATCACCTGATCTTTCTTCAACAACTTGAAGATTGGCTCACAAATGGTAGTTAATTGGGAAATAAATCTTGCAATGTAGTTCAATCGTCCCAAGAAACCTCTAACCTCCTTCTCAGTACGAGGAGCTGGCATCTCTCGTATAGCTTTCACTTTTGCAGGATCCACTTCAATACCTTTTCCACTGACAATGAAACCCAGGAGCTTTCCAGATCTAACCCCAAAAGTACACTTGTTTGGGTTCAACCTCAACTTATATTTCTTCAACCTCTCAAACAACTTGTGCAGATGATCAAGATGTTGCTCTTCATTCTGAGACCTGGCTATCATATCATCTACATATACCTCTATCTCATGATGAATCATATCATGAAACAAAGCCACCATAGCACGCTGATATGTTGCCCCTGCATTCTTCAAACCGAATGGCATTACCTTATAGCAAAAGGTGCCCCACTGTGTCACAAATGTTGTCTTCTCCATATCTTCAGGTGCCATCTTGATCTGATTGTAACCAGAGAAACCATCCATAAAAGAGAATACCTTATGCTGAGCAGTGTTGTCTACCAGAATATCAATATGAGGAAGTGGAAATTCATCTTTAGGGCTAGCCTTGTTCAGATCTCTGTAGTCTACACACATACGTACCTTACCATCTTTCTTAGGAACTGGTACCACATTTGCAACCCACTGAGGATAAGAAGTCACCGCTAAGAACCCTGCATTGAACTGTTTCATTACCTCTGCCTTGATCTTTTCTGACATTTCAGGACGCATACGACGAACCTTCTGCTTCTTTGGACGACAATCTTCTTTCACTGGCAAACGGTGAACCACAATGTCTGTATCCAACCCTGGCATATCTTCATAAGACCAAGCAAAGATCTCCACATAGTCACGTAACATCTGAATCAATCTGCTCTTGACACTGTCCTCTAAATCAGCCCCTATCTTGACCTCTTTTCTGTTTTCTTCAGTTCCCAGATTCACAACTTCGGCTGGCTCTTCATGTGGCTGTATAGCTTTCTCTTCTTGTTGTAACAACCTAGCAAGCTCTACAGGTATTTCACAATCTTCCTCATTTCCGTCTTCAGTTTGATAGATCGGATTCTCGAAATTATAATTGGCAATAGTAGAACTGTTATCAACAGGATCCAGAGTGGATGAGGATCTGCATTTTAGTGATGTGGGTGTGTGTAAGGACACATAGCTGATAAAACAAAAATAAAAGAAAAGAAAGGCAAGGAACACAATATTTACAAAAACGAAACGTCCACTGATTTTATTGAATGAAGTATGCAAATGAAATGACAGCCCGTAACAAGCACACCATTGTGCCCCGGGTAAGGCACATGGCTTGAAAGTTTTATTGTTCAGAAATTAAAAATTTAAAAACACAACACAGTAATAGTATTTACTCCTGACTAAAGGAGATAGGGACAACATCTTCAGCTTTCCAATTATTGAGTCCAGCACCCACAGTAGGAAAAATCCATGCATCCAAATTGTAGTCTTCATCTTGATCTCCCACAGCATTAATCTGGTCCTTCACAACCACAACCCCTTGATTAGTGACACGGGCAGTACGAGCACGACGAACAGCCTTCTGGGACTCTGCAGTGAAACCCAAACCAAACTTGTCAGACTTGTATGGAATATCAGGAAGCTGACCCCAAATAGTACAACCACCTTCATCCACCACAGCTCTAGCATCATTGAGGGAAGCCATTGCCATTGTTGGAGGCTTTCTGGTGACCACAGGAACTTTCTTCACAACAGGAGGAGCTACATAATCATTAACAATCCAGGGAACCACTTCGAATGTCTGACACGGAGTCTCAATGTATTCACCTTCCATTTCCAGATACTTGAAAGTGTTTACATGGCTGACAAAGTATTCTTCTTCTCCATAGACAGTAACAACCTTTCCATCCACCGGATATCTCAACTTTTGGTGCAATGTAGAGGTTACAGCACCTGCCCCATGGATCCAGGGACGACCAAGCAGACAAGAGTACGAAGGACGAATATCCATCACAAAAAATGTAGCAGTAAAAACCTGGGAGCCAACTTTGATTGGAAGATCAATTTCCCCATGTACTACTCTTCTAGAACCATCAAAAGCTTTTACCACAATATTACTGGGCTTCAGTACAGCATCTTCAGGACTCAGCTTATTCAGGACTTCCTTGGGCAACACATTCAAAGAGGAACCATTGTCTATCAGCACATGTGACAGGGTAGTGCCCCTGCATTCAATTGAGATATGCAAGGCCCTGTTATGATCCCTCTTGGCAGGGGTCAAATCAGCATCAGAAAATCCTAACCCATTGTCATAGGTTAGGTGGGCAACACAGTTCTCAAACTGGTCAACAGAAATTGCACTGGGTACATGAGCAGTCTTCAGAAACTTGATCAAGGACTTGGCATGAGCCTCAGAACATAACAACAAGGACAGCATAGAAATCTTTGAGGGAGTATGCCCCAACTGATCAACAATGTCATAATCACTCTTGCGAATGATTTTCAATACTTCTTCCATCTGCTTAGAGAGGTCATCAGCAGTTGGCACATCAGTAGATACAGGCTCAATAACAGGACCCTTGCCCCTAGCATCCGTGGTGGAAGTAGCAGCAGGAGTAGTTGCATTCTTAGAAGCAACTGAAGGAGAGAATACTCTTCCACTACGAGTGATTTTGCTAGATCCAGCAATATTATCAATGTCAACAGGCACATCAGCTACAGGCTCTTGCTTGACACCATGGATGTAAACATCAGACCCATAGTGCCAAGGCACAGCTTTGTCAGATGTATATGGGATAGGACCAGGAGTAGTAATGACCACAGGAGCTACTCTGGCTTCAGCAACAACTTTCACAGGACCTTCAGCAGTAATCTTGATTGGACCCTGATGAGTGATTTTAATGGGACCCTTTGAAGTGATTCTTATTGGTACTTTGTCAACCATGTCAACCTCTTCAATCTTCCTACCCTGAGTCAGATGATCCACCATACTTTCTACAGACGACGGAGTCCTCTCAAACACTATAGTATACTTATCCATGAGACGCTGAATTCCATCTCTCAATATGAAGCAACTATCTGGCTTATAGGTGCAATACAAACAATCTTCACGACAACCTGGAAAGATCCCAGCTTGTACTAACCTCTTTTTGATAACAGACAATGGTGTGGTCAACTCCATAACTGAATAGACATGTAGATCTTCCTCAATGGCACTGACAGTCTTCTCGTGATTTGGCATTGGAGCAGTAATCACATTGGGAGTACCTGGAGGATCAAACTCAATTTCTCCAGCATTAATCATATCCTGAATTTTATTCTTCAAGATCCAGCAGTTATTAGTATCATGTCCCTGACAGTTTGAATGGTATGCACACCGTGCATTGGGATTGTACCTGGGAGAGGTAACATTGGGATTCTGAGGAGCCTCTTTCAAAGTAATGAGTTCAGCCTTCAACAAGTGTTGCAATGCCTGAGTCATTGACATGTTGATCTTAGTGAACTGCCTTCTAGACCTCTGTTGGTTGCCTTGTGGCTGCTCTGTTGGTGCAGGAGTTGGATTTGAAATATGAACTGCACTAACAGACTGATGCCTTCTATTACGATCAGGTTGACCATAAACAACATTGGATTCTTTCTTCCCAGTGGGAGGCTTCTTTGCAGCACCTGATGAGGAAGCACCCACTTGGATCTTACCATTCTTTATACCATTCTCTACTCGCTCTCCTGTCATGATCAACTCAGTGAAGCCAGATGATGAGCTTCCAATGAGATGACTGTAGAACGGACCATTCAGCGTGCACATGAACATATCAACCAATTCCCTGTCAGTCAAAGGGGGCTGAACTCTTCCAGCTAAATCTCTCCACTTCTGAGCATACTCTTTAAAACTTTCTTTGGCACCCATAGACATGCTCTGAAGCTGCATGCGAGTGGGGGCTAAGTCATCATTGTATTGGTACTGCTTATAGAAAGCTTCAGCAAGATCATTCCAGTCTCTGATGTTGACACTCTCCAACTGATAATACCACTCCAGCTGAGCTCCAGATAAACTCTCTTGAAAGAAATGGATCCACAACTTCTTATCAGCAGTGTGGGGTTGAATTCTTCTGACATAGGACCTCAGATGCAGCTTGGGACAAGAGACCCCATCATAGACAACAAAAGTAGGAACTTTGAAACCCACAGGTATGACCACCCCAGATATCAAGCTCAAATCCTCAAAATCCAGCCCAGATGATTTCTGCAACTCCATGGCATCCATCCTATCCACCAGCATCTTGAATTTGTCTTCATTAGGCTCATGGTAGTAATTAGCCTCAGAATCAGAGTCCCCCATTGTATGGTGGAGACTGCCTACCTCTTGCTCAGATTCCTCAGATTCATAGTCTTCAGCTGGTTCTTTGGTCTTGGCAAGACCTTTGAACCTTCTTCCCATGTTGATCAAACCAGCAGACCTTCTAGTCTTCTTAGTCTTCTTGGCCAGCAGTTCCTTCAATTCATCCTGCCCCTTGGACAGGTTCAAGATCAGCTCTTGGAACTGTGCATTTTGTGCCTGGAGATCCTTAACTGATTGTTCAAGAGCCATTGCTGAAATAAACAGCGAGAAGATGAGAAACCTGTGCACAATTATAAACCTGTGATGCAATGAAATGATATGGTAATGCATATGCAATGTTTTCAAGGACCGCAGGATTTAAATTTGCTTAGACAAACACGAAAGTAAACTTTTATTAGTAATAACTTTGTTTTGCCTTTTAGGCTTACAAAAATGAAAATGGAATAAGTACAAAAGATGGGGTTTTAAGTCTCCCATGGACGTTTCCTCTTTGTGTTGAGGTATGAGTTGAGGTTTCGTTCCTCGTGAAGTTGCTTTGTTAGCTCTAGGATTCTTGCTTGGCTTGCTTTGTAATGAGCCTCGAAAGTATCCCTTTGCTCCTTCAGTTGGATCCATAATCTCTGCAAGTCTTCCATATCAGTAGGCATGTCTGGGTGAAGGATGGTATAAGCTGTGTCTCCTTCAGCAACAGGTTCCATGGTAACTGGTAGGACGGCAGGATATGGCATCATGAGTGTCTGAGCACGAGATCGTACCCATCTGAGATAAGCCTCCATAGGAATAGTGTACTTAGGCTCCAGTGTCTTGCTGTCAATCCTGTTTACTTTTCCCCAAGCTCGTATGAATCTCTGACGGTAACCCTGAAGATCGTTGTCATAATCAAACACAATGCCCTGAATCAACATGTCATGTGGACCATCACTCCGGGCGTAACCAAACTGTCGTAAAGCTAGAGAGGGGTTGTAGGTGATGCCTCCTCTTATGCCTAGTAGTGGCACATTAGGAAACTCCCCACAACGGTCAATGATGGTGACATTCTCCATAGATCTGGAGCACCAATGGATATCTGAGTGAGAAAGTGACATGATCCTCTTGGACCATCTGAACCCCTGCTCATTCTTCATTACTGAGCGAGGAAGGTGAGAAATAAACCACCTAGAAAGTAAAGGTATGCAGCACATCAAAGTTCCTCTTGCCCTTGTAGTACGGGTGTGAAGAGAATGTAGGATGTCTCCCAGCAATGTAGGCACTGGATTGTGACTCAGGAAAATGTTGATGGCATGAACATCTATGAACTGATCTGGATTGGGGAACAATACTAAGCCATATATCAGCAAGGCTAAGTCCTCCTCAAAAGCATCATAGCTCATGGCCTTCAAGAACATTTGAGCCTTATCCATTAGTACCTTGGCAAGAATACCCTTGACTCCACTTCTCGTTTCTAGAACAATGTCAGACTTCTTCAGATGTAGGGCTGCAGCAATAACTTCTGGTTTAAGCTCCTTCTCCAAGCCTGTGAAGGGTCTTTGATCAAGAACAGGTATACCCAGAAGCTTAGAGAACTCTTCCATGGTTGGAACCAGCTGATAGTCAGGGAATATAAAGCAGTGGTGCTTAGGGTCAAAGAACTGAAACAGAACACTCATCATGTCTTCATTGAACCCTGAAGTGACTAGATCCAATAGGTGACCGTGTCTCTTGATGAACTGGGAATGATCAGACACTTGAGAAACCAACTCTTTAAGTTTGGCAGGTATCCCCACAAAGTTGATCCTGATGGTGTTTCTACGAGCAGAAGCCATGACCTGCAACAAAGAACAAAGATAAATCCTTTGGTCCTTGAAATGGTTAGTGAAAATGTTATGCTTATGATGCATGATGATGTCATGATGTTATGCTCAATCACAAACATGTGGCACACACAAACAAGTCACACCATAGCCCTAGGTGTAAAGGCTTGCATGAGGTTTAAGGTAAGTACCCTCCCCTGAAGTTAGATGGTTCATCCTGTCCTACAAAAGTAACCAGGTTCTAAGGGATCTCAATATCATTGATCCTTCACAAGGGTGGTTGTTCAGAAGGCAACTTACTTGCCAACCAAAACCCTCCAAGTTTAAGATCTCAATGAGCGTAGTGTCGAGTGTCAACCAACTTCAGTCTGCACCAAAGCCGGTTACCTCACTACTTTCTAAAGGCCAAGATGAGTTAACTAGGGTTCTAAAAGTTAGTTAGTGCATTGACAACATATGGCAGCCTCATATTATCCTCAACTTGACTTAAGGAACATAAGCACCAACCAAGAAGTCGCACTAACTATGGCCACCAGATCAACCGTATCGATATACGTCGTACAGTTTCCTTGGTCTATTGCCATTTACCTAAGGTACACTAGATCCGGGTTAGGACCTTTCACACATAAGAGCACCCCAACAAGATAATATAAAGCAAACAAGGCAAACAATTTAAAGTGATCTAATTCCTAAGGGTACCCCTCTTAAATTAATTCCCCAGCAGAGTCGCCAGTTCTGTAACACGGTGGGAGAACTGACTTTAGTTATGTTGCGGATAGCAAGAGTCGCCACCGACTTTTATTTTATCCTAAAGGAAAGGGTATAAAAGAACAGGAAAGACCTTAAGAGATATTTTTGGGTCCGGGGGGTAGGTTATGTAAAGGGAAGGTGTTAGCACCCTTTACATCCATGGTTATCCATGGGCTCTTAGTTACTTAGCTCACTTTTGAATTGTTTTTGAAAGTGTAGTGTGTGAATAGAAATTTTTTCATAATAGTTAATAATGATCCATGTACGGATGCGTAAAAACTTGTTTTTGAAAATTTGTTTGAAATTGTGAAGAGTTTGAAAAGTTTTTGAAGTGAGCAAGTACATAAGAGGAACCTACCCTAAAGTTTTAAGTCTTTCTTGTTCTTTATCCTTTAATTGGTAAGACTGTCCCTACTATTAAGGAGTAGGTAGTCATTACCTTGGATGTAAGGGACATGTGAGGGACATCTGTTTTTATGAAGGCAACTGTGGGGTGTATTAAGCATACTGGAGGGACTATCATCATTATTCGAAGGGACTTGATCTTTAAAGGCAACCATTAGGGACTTGATGATTTTTCTTTTTAAGGGACTTGCTTTTTACACCCCACTTGACCTTATTAGTAGGCAACATTGAGGGATAGTCTTAGAAAGTGTAGGATGGCGATTAAAAATCGACTTACGTGTGTGAGTGTTCAATTTTATTTTAAATAGAATACATGTTTTGCACTCCCTAAATTACTAACCATAACAACAATTAAATAAATTAAATGTTACAAAATTTACATCCGGGAAGCAATTACATTATAATAAGCAAATTAAAATAAATAGCAAAAATAAATAATTAGCAAAATATAAATAAATAAGCAAAGATAATAAACAATAAATAAATAAATAGGGGTTAGTAATAATAAAAAATAGGGTTAGTTAAAATAATAATGAAAAATTAAATAGTATTAGTGAGATAATAATCAAAAATTAATAATAATAAATAAGGTTAGTAAATAATAATAATAATAAAGTTAGTGAAATAATATATAAGATTAATGAAGCAAAATAAATAATAACATTAAATAAAATAGAATTAAATATTATAAACACAAAATTGGATTTTAATATATAACATTTATTTAGAAATAAGAATAATTAAATAAATTTTTTTAAACATAATGTAATTATAAATTTTAATTATTACAAACATATATTAACATTTATTTAAAAAAAAAACAATTATTTACACATTATAAGAAGAAAATAAGTTTTAAATATTATATTCACAAAATTAATCATATTTATAAAATTTAATTTTATTAGTTATTATATTTACAAATTATTTTAAACATATACAAAATATAATTATTGTAAGTTAAATTGTTTCTAAACATATATTAAAAGAAAAATAATTTGGATTATAAATATATTTACAAATAAGTTAGAATTATTTTAAATAAACATGTACAATAATAATTACATCACAAATTAGAAAATAAACAATTAGGTTTTAATAGGTATTTAGAAAATAAATTAGGGTTTTATTAGAAAAAATATTTTTAGGGTCTAATTTATAATATGCATATATTTATAATTTAATCACAAGATAAATAAAATAATTTAAGAACATTTATATATTTTAGAATTTGGAAAAATTTAAACATGTTTCATTGTGTTTTAATTATATAGAAAAAAACATATATACAAAACTATATTTAATTTAATTAATAGAATAATCAAAATAAAAGAGAAAATATGAAGAAAAAAACTTACCTGACTGGGATTTGAACCCAGGTCAGTGTGTTTACAAGCAGCATGACATACCACCAAGCCAGTCCACACGCAGGCAGCAAAGCAATGAGTCCCATAGGTTTTGTTCTTTGTTATGAAAAACCTGGAAAATAAAAGAAACAAAAAGGTCTGGGGTGGGAATCGAACCCAGGACCTTTTGGTTACAAGCATGCATACGTTACCGCCTGGCTGGGAGAGCCTAACTGATTATAAAACAACTATAAACAATAATATATTAAGAACGTATTTTAAATGAAAAAATGTTAAAAACTTGGCTGGAGGCAGGATTCGATCCCCTCCCCTTTTGTTCCACACGCGCATGTGCACACCAACTGAGCTGCATAGCCTTTGTGAAATAAATAACAAACAAAGTCATAAAATATTAAGACGAATATTCAAATCCTATCCGCGCGCCAAAACTCCTTCTTCAACCTCCTGCCCTGCGTTTTTACCTGCGAATTTACATACAAATTCACCTGCGAATTTTCCTGGGTGTTCATGAACCAGAAACCCTAGGTTTTTGGATCATCATGCAAACAGCAAAATCAATACAAATTGCTAGTCCAGATCAAACATACAGAGTTTATACATCATAATCATGTTTTTAAAAGTCATTTATATTCACTAAATCATGAATTCCCAATTTGAGAACTCAAACCCTAACAATGGTGTCTTTCGGTTTAGGGCATATTCCTTCAATGTTTTTGTCCAGAATCCATCTAAGCATCATGTTAAACAAGATTAAACACACAAAAACGATTTACAATGGTTAAATAAATGAAATCGAAAAATCAAACAAGAGTAAGAAGATGCATTCGGGATATGCTATGTGAGGGGCTTTGGATGCAAGTAGGTATTGATTTTGACTCAATGATGTCCAAGGATCATTGTTATGTCCTCAAATTACCTTCTAATGGCTTGTATGTGAAAATCCGAATTTGAAGTTTGGTATGGTTTTTTGAAAATTGGAACTTACACTTTGGAGGCTGCCAATTCGTGTCTGAGGGCTAGGGTTATGATCAGTACTTATATGTGAATGATTCTAGGTCAAAACATTGATTGGTTATGTGAAGGATTTGATTTAAAAAGATTGAGATTGATCATGCTTTGAAAGTTCAATATTTTTGTACCAGTGCTTTCTATTTCAATCCATTCCATATAACTCTTGTATCAACTTATTCCATACTTATTTTATGACCTTCTAGAATCAATCACAAAATTAAATCTTCATATTTAATATTTTATTTAAATTTAAAATGATTTTAAGTATAAAAAATCATAATAAATTAATTAAATAAAATAAAAATTATGAAAATATTATGGAAATTTCATGCATGATGTTATTGTATGGGTTGGGTCGTAATTTGGCCAGCCCATTTGGAGAGAAATGCTTTTGGACCCCCATTTTCAATATAAACCATCACAAAATTTCCCAACTTTGCAAGGGCATATCTCCCTCAATTTTAAAGGCATGAGGGTGTTCTTGGACATTTTGGAAAGCTTGAAGAGTCCTCTAAACAACCCCATTGGTTTCAGGTCCATATCATTTACCAATCTCAAGTTATGCCCTTTTGAAGTTGTTGACTTTTTGTTGACTTTTGAAATGACCTATAATGTCTTAGCTCATATCTTACAAATGAAACATTTTTGGGCTTAACTTGCAAGATCAAAGTTGTAGAGAATTCAATTTCCTTCAAAATGAGCTTTGGATGGAGACTTGGTGATGAAGTATGTGAAAGTTATGGCTGGTCAAAGTTCAGTTGACTTTTACTGAGGAAACCCTAATTTAGAAACTCCTGATTATTGATGATCTGGGATCTCCTTGATGAATCATGATCAACCCTTGATCAAATGATGAATTTTACTTCATATACTTGATGTTGGCAAAAAATCATGAAGTTTGACTTTGGTTTGACCACAGTTGACCTTAGTTTGACTTTTTAACTGCATTGACTGATTTTGACTTATTTGATCATCTGACTGAGCAAACTTTTGAGAAAAGTCTTGAAACTTGTCATGGGGGTTCTTATATACATATAAGATGTTATGAAGCTCACTGGAGGTATTGGAAATCCATTTAGCCTGATTAAAGTCAAAACCCTAGTTTTGGATGCACTGCTTAGGAGGTGCATTGTCTGAGGGAATTGTCAACTCTTCTGACCAATTGTGAACCTTGTGAACCTTGTGAACCATCATAAAATGTCTTGTGAACCTCATGGGAGGTATTGTGAAGCTTGTGAACCTTGTGAACCATCATAAAATGTTTTGTGAACCTCATGGGAGGTATTGTGAAGCTTGTGAACCTCATGAAGTGACTTTGTAGTCCTCATGAACCTCAGGAAAGCTTTGTAATCATTGTGAGTCTTGTGAACCTTGTGAACCTTCAAGAAGTAACTTGTAGACTTCATGAACCTCATGAAAGGTTATGGAAATGTTGAGAAACTTGTGAACCTTGTGAACCTTCAAGAAGTGACTTGTAGACTTCATGAACCTCATGAAAGGTTATATAAGCATTGAGAAACTTGTGAACCTTGTGAACCTTCTTAGCACACAAAGTCTTGTATTGTGAGGGCAAATTTTGGGGTGCAACATGGACCATCTAATATCAAGACTCCTATATCCAAGGCAGCCCTGATTGCAGAGCTCAAGACAACATGCAAAGAGCTGGATGAAAGGAAGAAGAAGATTGAAGACATAATTCAAAGGCTAGAGCTGGAAGAGGTTGCTAAGAATGTTGATAAATCTGATGCTGAGTCTGAGGATGCAGAAGATACAGAGTACACTATGACTGAGTGAAGCTGTGTGTGGTGGAAAATGTATTGCCTGTTCTGCATTGTAATTCTGCTTTGTATTTCTGTTTTTTTTTCTGTAATGGTTGGCCCCTAATTTCTGTCTAACAAGGGGGAGAAGTGTACTGAACAATACCTGCTGCTGTTAATGCCTGTTTGATGAACAATGCTGTTGTTAATTTCTGTCTTCTGAACTAAGTTATTTTTGAATGTTCATTGGTATATCAAAGTCTGTTGAACAAGTCATAACAGTATACATACAAGTTTGAGGGGGAGCAAATTATTAGCTCTCACATGATTCAACAGAAAAGAACTCTGCTGCTCTCTGATAAAACCAGAAGATTGTGTTAGCCAAAAATTAGCCAAAGGGGGAGTTTGTAGATGTTAAGAATTGGCAGAATTTTTGACAAACAAGAATAAGTGAACTTAGTTCATGATGTCACACCAGATGTTGTGACATTGACAAACAAAGTAAAAGTTAATGAACTTAGTTCAAGACATCAGGATGTCACACCAGATGTTGTGACATCGTAAACCTGCTACCTGAATTAAATGATGCGTAACAGAAGTGAGTAAATTCAGGAGAAATTATCTGGAATTAATTATAAAAAGATAAGCTCTCCAAGGCGCATCTTTAGGAAGCTTAGTTATCTGGTTTCAGTGTAACAGAATAACTAACTCACCTTGATTCAAGGAGAGAACAAACTAACTCACCCTAATTCAAGGTGATGACTGTGGGATTTATCAAGTCTGGATAATTTGCAAAAAGCCCACAAACCAAGCATCTATTTAAGGAACTGAAACTCTCAGAAAAGAGCACGAATTTTAGAAGACTGTAAAGGGTGTTTGTGAAGTATAGCAAGTTTTAATTGTTTGTCACTTTATGAGCTTTTAAGCAAAAAGTGAATTGTGTCTTGATTGAAACTTTTAAGTAAGATCAAGCTGTTGTGTTTGAAGTGTGACTTCAATTTTATTAATCATTGTAAAAGATCATTGTGTGATTGAGGGGGAGTGAGTAGGTACTCATATCTAAGTTGAGTCTTAGGTAGAAATTGCATTGGGTAGATATTAAGTGAAGGATTAAACTGGTTGGTTTAACTCCATAATTAATATTACTTATATTGGATTTCCTTCCTGGCTTGGTAGCCCCCAGATGCAAGTGTGGAGATACACTGAACTGGGTTAACAATTTCCTGTGTTATTTAATTTACCAGCTCATTAAGTTTTGTTTAAGATTTCAAGTGTTTAAACATCTGGTTCGACATCACGTATCTGATCCCAGAATTTCAATCTTTCACACATTCTTTAAGGGTTCTTCCCATACATATCTCGCCTATCACTTATTTATGTCCATGTGCTTTCTTGTTTCATGAATTTTTCATGAATGAAACTTTAACTCTCACTTTGAGATGACACCATCTCAAGATTCACATCGGTGAAGTTAATATATTGTATCCTTTTCTATGAGATACTTATTCTCAGTATTGAACTTTATTAAGAGTTTAGAAAACTCAATCCTCAATTTAAAATAGTCAACATTATTATCAAACGTACGAAAAAAATCTAAATCAACGATTAGTTGTTACCCATTGAATCTTGATGTTAATGTTATGCTAACGTAAGATTGGGCTTTCGTCGTTGTTGGAACTCTTATTCAAGGAGTTTCAAGTTCATACCTTTCGAGGTTGTCTTTATTAAGTCTTTGGCCAATTGTTTACTAAATGGATCAAGAAAATTATAATTTGATTGTATATATGTGAATGAAATGATTACATCCTTAATCAATTTTCTCACGAAAGAATGTCTAAGTCCTACTTGCCTAGACTTTTTGTTATACACTTTTTGTATGTTATAAGTAAAATGGCTTGACTACCTCGATGTATCAACACCTTTGAAACATTGTTTTTAGCCAATGTAAATTCCAATAAAAGGACTTTCAACCATTCAATTTCCTTACCAGCGCAAGTAAGAGCCTCGAACTCTAATTCTATGGTTGAGAGAGTGATCCACATTTGTTTCTTGCTTTTCTAAAAAATTGTACCACCAGATAGTGTAAGTATCCACCCAAATATAGATTTATACTATTTAACACTCGATATCCAACTCACATCGGTATATCCTTCTAACATGGAAGGAAATAAACCATAATGGAGACCAAGATTTTTGGTTTTCATAAGATAACTGAAAATCCTAATGGTGGCCTTCTAGTTCTCACTATTTGGATTGCAAGTAAAACATACTCATTTTACTAATTGTAAATGTTATGTCGTGTCTAGTACATTGCATGCATTTTCATATTTCAATTAAGCCACAACTTCCATCATTCTTTTGATGTTTGACACTAGGATCAAATGGACTAGTCACTTTCTTAAAGCGTAAGTGTTTGAACTTATCAAACACTTTCTCAACATAGTGACTGATCACACTAAAATTCACCGTGTTTCTGACTCCGATTTCGCATGCATTCTTAGCTTTTATTGTTGTTTTGTTTTGTTATTACTTTGTTTTCTTATGTTTTCAGGTTTTTATAATAATCGGGGCTTGAATCGAGAAAAGGAGCAAAAAAGGAGTGAAAACGGACGTAAACCTAGAAATTCAGCGTTTTGCACTTACGACACCCACCGTGGCGGGCGCCATGGGGTTAGCCATGACGTGGCCACGTCTCAAGACCACTCCTCAACCTCCAAGACCCACGATCCCCACTCTCCAATCCCCTGTAGGGACCATGGCGGGCGCCATAGGCCTGTGGCGGGCGCCACAAGGCTAATTTCAGTAACCTCCACTTTTTAGTGGAGGGGCATCCCAGTCTTTTCATGCTTTCAGTTTTCCTATAAATAGGACCTTAGATTTTCGTTTTTCTTCATCCAGAATTAGATTTCTCTAGGCATATATCAGTTATAAAGCAGTTACCATTCCACATCGGGGTGTTTCTTCAATCGAGTGATCGAGTCTGTAATCTGTCTGTGCGATCGAGTTTTGGAGCACTCTGGAGGAAGTTAATCCTGCCGCCATTTTAATTCAAGTTCGTATTTTACTTTATTTATTTCTTCATTGCTTTACTTTCATTTATTTCTCGCACTGCTTTACTTTATTTATTTCCTGCACTCGCTTTACTTTATTTATTACCCGCACTCGCTTTAAATTACTTTATTTCTCGCACTCGCTTTAAATTACTTTATTTCTCGCACTCGCACTAAATTCATTTACTTTCCGCACTCACACTAAATTACTTTTATGAAAAATTATAAAAAGAATCTTTACTTTATCATGTCTAACTAATTCCATAAAGGTTAGAATGTAAGGATCGTAATTGAACCAGTAATCCGTATAATTGTTCGTGGAAACACTTAAGGGCTATTTTATCTTTCAATTCAAGCAATTGTTTTTAACTATTTCAAAAACAGCCAAAAGCGCTTTGTCTAGTTTATTAGGAGTTTTTAGATTAAAAAGAAAAGAGATTTTAAAACGATTTTCGGACGCGTTATGAAGTTTAGAGTCTGGTTCATAAGAACCTCTTTTTGCTAAGAAGTCCAGGTTAAAATACTTTTCAACTTAGTTAAGATACTATATTTCTTAAAAATAGGTTTACTAATCTAACGCAGTACGCACCTTTTTATCCGTGACAATAGGAAGGGTTGATTAGAGAGTATAACTCGGTTCTGAATACGCGAAAGCGACAGTTCCTGTTAAATTAGTTCTTTTCAAAGGAGAAAACATTGTCCATAAGTAGTTCCATTAACAAGTACTGGATTATCATTGATTACGTGAATTACATTCGAGCCTGTCTTTTATTTATATTTAAAATTATTATTTTATTTACCATTGCACCCTTACTAAAACCCTTAAAATTAGTTGCCTTAGATACACACCATAACAACAGGTACGATAGATTGACACTTGGTCTCTGTGGATTCGACAATCTTTTATATTACTCTGACGTGTTCGTACACTTGCGAAAAACACGCATCAAGTTTTTGGCGCCGTTGCCGGGGACCAATATCGTCAAATTTCATTACCCTGTAGTTATACCGTTTAGACTAAGGTTGTTACCCACCGGTCAATGCGAAAGACTCGCAGTGCCGGAAGTTTAGTAGACCCTCTAGATGAACCTGAACGTTACGCTCGCGCACGTTTGTTTTTCCATAGGAATAGGAGAGCTATGGCCGAAGATCAAAACCGAAGACCTCTTAAGGACTTCGCCCAACCATCAAACGAGGAACCTAGTTCCAGTATAGTAAACCCTGCTATCCCAGCCAATAATTTTGAACTTAAACCATCCCTGCTGCAATTAGTGCAACAGAGACAATTCGCAGGTCTCGCTACTGATAACCCAAACCAACATTTAAAAAACTTTCTTCAGTTAGCAGACACCTTTAAAACCAATGGAGCTTCTCCTGAGGCAATACGCTTAAGATTATTTCCCTTTTCCCTCAGAGATAAAGCTCTATCATGGTTAGATTCCCTTCCACCCAATTCAATAACAACTTGGGATGACCTTAGAAAAGTTTTCCTTGCTAGATATTTTCCCCCAAGTAAGACCGCTCTTCTTCGAAACCTAATAACTAGATTTACCCAACACCAAGGAGAGTCGTTGTTCGAAGCCTGGGAGAGATATAAAGAACTATTAAGAGCATGCCCACATCATGGCTTAGAGAATTGGCTAATCATTCAAACCTTCTATAATGGACTTCATTATAACACTAAAATGACCATCGACGCTGCCGCTGGTGGCGCACTGATGAACAAACCTTACCCTGAAGCTAGTGCCCTTATCGAGGATATGGCCCAAAACCATCAATCATGGGGAGTAGAACGAGCGACAGTGGAAAAGAAGGAAGCCCAAAGAGGAATACATGAGCTAAGATCTATAGACATGATGCAGGCTAAAATGGACGCGTTGGCCCTTAGAGTCGAACATATGTGTACAACTCCGAATACTGTAGCCGCAGTTTCGCCGAATTATGAGATATGTGGAACGCAAGGACACCAATCCGCCGAATGCAATCTGTTGAATGAAACCAACACTGAGCAAGTGAATTATACCCAAGGGAACCCATTTTCAAACACATATAACCCTGGATGGAGGAATCACCCAAACTTCTCCTACAAAAATAATAACCCTATTCAAAATACCGCACCTCCGAGACAACAAGGTTACCAAGCCCCAAGAACAAATCAACCTATGCAACATGTACCACCAAGCCCGAGCTTTGAGGAAGTTGTAAAAGATTTTATCGTTGCTCAAAAACAACAAAACAAAGAGTTCATGAACCAAAACGTCCATGTTAGCGAACTGATTACCAAGTTAGGAACCAAGGTTGATCAAATTATTACTCATAATAAGATGCTTGAAACCCAGATCTCTCAGGTAGCGTTAAACCAAGCCCCACAGACTACACCTGGAGGACAGTTCCCTGGACAACCTCAACAAAACCCGAAAGGGCAAGCAAATGCCATTACTCTACGAAGTGGAACCGCTTATAAGGAACCTTTAAACCCTAGATTAAGTGAGCCCGAAACTTCTGAGAGGAATGAGGAAAAGGAACCAGAGAAGCCTGAAACCCCGGAAAGTCAAGAAAAAGGAGAAGAACCTAAAAATAAAACCTATGTACCACCACCACCATATAAACCACCAATACCTTACCCTCAAAGATTAAAGAAAACCCAAATCGATAATCAATATCAAAAATTCGTTAAGGTTATAGAAAAACTTCACGTAGAAATCCACTTTACAGAAGCCATCACCCAAATACCTTCTTACGCTAAGTTTCTCAAAGACATACTTATAAATAAACGTAGACTTGAAGATCCGAAACCCGTGGAATGTGTAACACGGTGGGAGAACTGACTTTAGTTATGTTGCGGATAGCAAGAGTCGCCACCGACTTTTATTTTATCCAAAAGGAAAGGGTATAAAAGAACAGGAAAGACCTTAAGAGATATTTTTGGGTCCGGGGGGTAGGTTATGTAAAGGGAAGGTGTTAGCACCCTTTACATCCATGGTTATCCATGGGCTCTTAGTTACTTAGCTCACTTTTGAATTGTTTTTGAAAGTGTAGTGTGTGAATAGAAAATTTTCATATGAGTTAATAATGATCCATGTACGGATGCGTAAAAACTTGTTTTTGAAAATTTGTTTGAAATTGTGGAAAGTTTGAAAAGTTTTTTGAAGTGAGCAAGTACATAAGAGGAACCTACCCTAAAGTTTTAAGTCTTTCTTGTTCTTTATCCTTTAATTGGTAAGACTATCCCTACTATTAAGGAGTAGGTAGTCATTACCTTGGATGTAAGGGACATGAGAGGGTCATTCTGTTTTATGAAGGCAACTGTGGGGTATATTAAGCATACCGGAGGGACTATCATCATTATTCGAAGGGACTTGATTTGTAAGGCAACCATTAGGGACTTGATGATTTTTCTTTTTAAAGGGACTTGCTTTATACACCCCACTTGACCTTATGATTTAGGCAACTTGAGGGATAACCTTAAAAATGTGAGATGGCGATTAAAAAATCGACTTACGTGTGTGAGTGTTCAATATTATTTATCTTATGATTAAAGTGATCTAAGTTAATTTTAAATTGAATACATGTTTACACTCCCTAAATTACTAACCATAACAACAATTAAATAATTAAATATTTACAAAATTACACCAAGGAAGCAATTACATAATTATAAGCAAAATAAAATAAATAGCAAAAATAATTAGCAAGATATAAATAAATAAGCAAAAATAAAATAGGGGTTAGTAATAATAATAATAAAAAATTAAATAAGGTTAGTGAAATAAGCAAAAATATTAGTAATAACATGGTTAGTAGTAACAATAATTAAAAAATAAATAAAATTAACCAAAATATTATAAGAATAAAAGATTAACAATTTTTAATATAAACAAAAAGAAATATGAACAAATAATTATTTTAATTTACAAATTATTAAATTATTTTTTTAAATATATTATAACTACAAAATTTAATTATTATAAATTCAATTATTTCTAAACAAAAAGTTATAAAAGGTACTTACATATTATATAAAGAGAAAAATAAATTATAAGTATATTTACAAAACTTAATTTTTATTGATTATTACAAAAATTATATTAAAGATTATATTCAATAAATATATACATAACAATTTATATTGAGAATTAGAAAATAAATAACTAGGGTTTTTTTTTAATAAGTATTTAGAAAAAGAATAAATTAGGGTTTTGAAAATTAGGATTTGTTAGAAAAAATAGTTTTAGTGTTTAATTTATAATACAAAATTATTTACATAAACATACCTATATTTATAATTTTAATTACAAAAGTTTAGAAATTTTTCTAAGAAAAAGAAATATAAGTGATGATTTACAAATTTAATTTATTTTTCTTTTATTAACAATAAGAACATATTTAATTAAACAAATAAAACAGAAAAAATTGGTAAAAAATAAACTTACCTTGGCTGGGTTTGAACCCAGGACACTCAGGCTGCAACCATCAAAACATACCACCAGGTCAGCCCATGCGCAGGTGCTAGAGAATGAGCTTCAATTGGTTTTGTTCTTTAACTACTAAAAATCAGAAAAATAGTAAAAAAAAAAGGCTCGGGGAGGATTGAACCCAGGACCTTTGAACATTCAAACACGCGCATCACCACCCGGCTGGAAGAGCCAATTCTGTTAACATGCTGGCTACAATTGATAATATATTAAACCTGAAAAACAAACAAAATAAAAGAACAAAATATCATAAACGGGGAATCGAACCCCAGACCCAGCTATTGTGTACGCATGCCTCCAGCCACTGGGACAACTCAATTGTTGTGATAACAAACAGAGTCATAAAATAATATTTTAAATCGAAAATTTGAATATGGGCTCCGCGCCAAAACCAGTCGTCTCCTTCCTCAGGACCTTCGAAATTTGCTGCGAAATTAACTATGAGTTTTCCTGCGAAAAAGCAATTCCCAGCAAAACCTACAAACATCAATGGCCAACAAAACCATACAGTTTCACAAAATCAAACACAGCAACATGATCCTGACATTCACACGATTCGTTCTATGTCTTTAGAATCAATTTATATTCACTAAATCAAAAATCCCTAAACCTAGGTCCAAACCCTAACAATGGCATCTTATGAATTAGCCACGGTTTCTTTGATTTTCCTGTCCAGAAACGATCTATATCACATAACAAACAACATTAGCCAAGCAAATTTCATTGAAACACAACAAATTAATGCAATCGAAAAAGTTATATTCAAGAACAAATTGAATTCGGGTGAGGCATTATGGCATGATTTGGATGAATGTGAGTGATGCTTTAGCTTCAGTGATGATCAAAGAACACGTCTATGTCTTTATTTTACCTTGAAACCTCTTGGATTGAAGAATCCGAATATGAGTTTTGCTTGAAATTTTTTGAAGTGAAACCTACCTTTGGCTGCTGGAAAATCGTGTCTCAATGTTAGGTTTATGCTAAGTACTTATATGTGAGTGAATTAGGTCAATAATATTGATTAGTTGTGTGGAAGATTTGATACTTGAAGATTGAAAAAGATTGAACTTTGAATTTCAAATATTTGCTCATGAAAGTTTACTATTTTTGGATCAATCACATGATTTCTTTCTCTTTCAACTTCAATCAATATTGATGAGATTCTAGAAGCTCAATCTTCATCCAAAAATATATTTTCATATTTTATATTTATTTAAAATGATTTTTTATGAATTAAATCAAAATAAATAAAAATAAAATAATAAAAATTATGATTTTTAATCAATTGGGTCGTGCATGATGATATGGTATGGATTGGATCACAATTTGGGCAGCCCATTTGGAAAGAAGTGGTTTTAAACCTCCATTTTCAACATAAACCATCATAAAATTTCCCAACTTTACAAGGGCATATCTTCCTCAATTTTAAAGGTATGAGGGTGTTCTTGGACTTTTTGGAAAGCTTGAAGAGTCCTCTAAATAACCCCATTGGTTTCAGGTCCATATCATTTGCCAATCACAAGTTATGCCCTTTTGAAGTTGTTGACTTTTTGTTGACTTTTGAAATGACCTATAATGTCTTAGCTCATATCTTCCAAATGAAGCATTTTTGGGCTTAACTTGCAAGATCAAAGTTGTAGAGAATTCAATTTCCTTCAAAATGAGCTTTGAGTGGAGACTTGGTGATGAAGTATGTGAAAGTTATGGCTGGTCAAAGTTCAGTTGACTTTTACTAAGGAAACCCTAATTTAGAAACTCCTGATTATTGATGATCTGGAATCTCCTTGATGAATCATGATCAACCCTTGATCAAATGATGAATTTTACTTCATATACTTGATGTTGGCAAAAAATCATGAAGTTTGACTTTGGTTTGACCACAGTTGACCTCAGTTTGACTTTTTAACTGCATTGACTGATTTTGACTTGTCTGATCATCTGACTGAGCAAACTTTTGAGAAAAGTCTTGAAACTTGTCATGGGGGTTCTTACACATATATAAGATGTTATGAAGCTCACTTGAAGTCTTGGAAATTCATTTAGCCTGATTAAAGTCAAAACCCTAGTTTTGGATGCACTGCTTAGGAGGTGCATTGTCTGAGGGAATTGTCAACTCCTTTGACCAATTGTGAACTTTGTGAACCTTGTGAACCATCATAAAATGTCTTGTGAACCTCATGAGAGGTATTGTGAAGCTTGAGAACCTTGTGAACCTTATGAAGTGACTTTGTAAACCTCATGAACCTCAGGAAAGCTTTGCAATCATTGTGAATCTTGTGAACCTTGTGAACCTTCAAGAAGTGACTTGTAGACTTCATGAACCTCAAGAAAGGTATTGAAAGCATTATGGAACTTGTGAACCTTGTGAACCTTCAAGAAGTAACTTGTGGACTTCATGAACCTCATGAAAGGTCTTGTAAATGTTGAGAAGCTTGTGAACCTTGTGAACCTCATAAAGTGGCTTTGTAGACCTCATGAACCTCATGGAAGGTTATGTAAACATTGTGAATCTTGTGAACCTTGTGAACCTTCTTAGCACACAAAGTCTTGTATTGTGAGGGCAAATTTTGGGGTGCAACATCTGCCCCTGTTCAATTTTCTGAAACCTGAGGGGTTAGATTGGTACATTTGCCAGTCATGACCTGGAAGGTTGAAGGGGATTGAACACAAAAGCCCAAAAATTTGCACTCACCAGTGCATTAGAGTGATACAGATGGCTAGTTGAATATGATTGAGTGGGCTTAAAGATGCCACTAGGGGAAAGTTCTTCAGATATATTTCTTGGAAGATAAAGCAGTCCAAAATATGGAGGTATAATGAAAGCTGTCAGGAGTCTGGAGCAGTCCTGAGGTATTGATGATATGCTTTCAGGAGACTGGAGTAATCCTGATGTAACAGCATGTCTTCAGGGGGGGTGAAAAGCTATCAGGAGGCTGGAGCTTTCCTGAGGTAACAATATAATTTCAAGAGGATAGAGCAATCTTGAGAGATTGATGATATGCTTTCAGGAGACTGGAGTAATCCTGATGTAACATCATGTCTTCAGGAGGATAGAGCAATCAATAATGATAACCCTAAAGCAGTCTTGAAGTAATAATATGATTTCAGGAGGATAGAGCAATCAATAATGATAACTCTAAAGCAGTCTTGAAGTAATAATATGATTTCAGGAGGATAGAGCAATCAATAATGATAACTCTAAAGCAGTCTTGAAGTAATAATAGGATTTCAGGAGGATAGAGCAATCAATAATGATAACTCTAAAGCAGTCTTGAAGTAATGAGAAGTTGTCAGGAGGATAAAGCAACCCTGAGGTAATAATATGATATGCTTTCAGGAGACTGGAGTGATCCTGATGTAACAGCATGTCTTTAGGAGGATAGAGCAATCCTGATGATCATAAGTTTGTTTGTTGGATAATTACCCTGAAAACAAGGTAACATTCTGTAAAATAATATTAGTTTATGCTTTATGTATGCATGTATAATATGATGCACTTAGGTAATGTATTATGCACTCATGTATATGTATGTTATGGTATGATGTAAATGGTGGATGTATGATATGATACTGCCGGAAGCGCCTGGATTTCTTCATATAACAACTGCTGGCCAAGGAAAATAAATCCCCGATTCGTTGTTGAAGAATATATAATCTTACGTCTGCTGGGGATAACAGGGTATAGATAACCTCCCGTATGCTGGGGATCGTAAGGTATATGTAACCTCCTGTCTTCGTTTGATAGCAGGGTAGATATAACCTCCCATCTTCGTTCGTCGTACCCTTATTGGAAAGTAAATTTCCGAATATCCGTATGAGGATAAAAGAGATGGATATAAATTCCAGGGGAGATAAGACTTTATGAAGATGGATTCGTCCTACTGAGGGTTTTGTAACTGTCTTGTAAAGGTGAACCGGCGAAGCTTCGTTGAAATCCTCCCCTCGTTCGTCCTTAGTAAATACTATTATTGCATTTTCATGCATTTCTGGTAAACATCAATCATATTAAGCATTCATGCGTTTTTGGTAAACATTAATCATATTCAAAAGCATACATACATTCGAACACAATCAATGGACGTTTCGCTTATGTAAATAGGGTAAAAGTAAATCTGGATTCAAAAGATGGAATTTATTTATATCAAAAAGTGACCCATACACGGGTAAGTTTGTACAAGGAGACATAAACCCTAGTAAGAGGATTTTGCCATAAAGTTTTTTACAAAACAAAGAGAGTCAGCTATGTGGGAAATAATCCTATTGAGTTTCAATTCTACTATTGCCATTATCTCCAAGTATCTCATCTTCTGTTGTTCAGATGGAAACGATTGGATTGAGCTTTATCTGTTCGAGCTTGAGTAAGTAGTACAACTGGTTGCAGTTTTATGGGTGATCCAAACGAGACATAGTCATACGCTTTAATCCCTAACTTTTGCCTGGATTGCCCTTTCAGGTTTTCAATCCACCGGGATACCCTTTTTTGCCCAAGCCGCCTTTTCAGGTTTTCGACTTGCCGGGTGTACATTTTTTTATATATATCCCTAATTTTTGCCCAAACCCTTTTGGTTTGCCGGGATGCCCTTACTTTTGCCTAGGCCAGTCAACCTAGCGGGTCTCTTTTTATGCGTAGTATTTTTTAACTATGTCTGCGTTTACAGGCTGTGGGAAGTCTTCACCATCCATTGTAGTCAGTATCATGGCACCTCCTGAGAATACTGTCTTGACTACAAATGGTCCTTCATACGTTGGGGTCCACTTGCCCCTAGGATCACCCTGTGGTAATATGATACGCTTGATTACCAAGTCACCAGCCTGATATACCTTTGGCTTAACCTTCTTGTTAAAAGCTTTGATCATTCATTTCTGGTACATCTGGCCATGACAAACTGCTGCTAACCTCTTCTCATCAATCAAATTTAACTGGTCAAGTCGGGTCTGAATCCACTCATCTTCATCCAAGCCTGCATCCTTCATAATTCTTAAGGAGGGAATCTGAACTTCAATGGGCAGAACTGCTTCCATACCATAGACTAAGGAGAATGGGGTTGCCCCGGTTGAAGTACGTATTGTAGTACGATAACCATGAAGAGCAAATGGTAACATCTCATGCCAATCCTTGTAAGTAACAGTCATCTTCTGTACAATCTTCTTAATGTTCTTATTAGCAGCTTCAACTGCCCCATTCATCTTCGGACGATACGGAGAAGAGTTGTGATGCTTAATCTTGAACTGCGTGCAGAGGTCAGTAATCATAGTGTTGTTCAGATTAGAGCCATTGTCAGTGATAATCCTTTCAGGGATGCCATACCTACATATGAGATTATTCTTAATGAATCGAGCCACAACATTCTTGGTAACAGATGCAAATGAAGCTGCCTCTACCCACTTCGTGAAATAATCAATAGCAACCAGGATGAAACGATGCCCATTGGAAGCAGTAGGCTTGATCTCACCAATCATATCAATGCCCCACATGGCAAAGGGCCAAGGAGCAGTCAACACATTCAATGGTGATGGAGGTATATGGACTTTATCAGCATAAATTTGACACTTGTGACATGTTCTGGAGTGTTGATAGCAATCAGCTTCCATAGTAGACCAATAGTAACCTGCTCTCAATATCTTCTTTGCCATAGTATGACCACTAGAATGAGTGCCAAAGATCCCATCATGCATATCTTCCATAATCTCAGTTGCTTCCTTCTTATCCACACAACGAAGCAGAGTTGAATCATGGTTGCGCTTGTACAGAATCCCATTACTCAAGAAGAACTTAGCAGCAAACCTTCTCAGGAACTTCCTATCTTTGACAGATGCCCCTTCAGGGAACTCCTGAGCTTCAAGATATCTTTTCACCTCATAGAACCAAGGCTTCTCCTCTGCCCCTTCAGTGTCAATCTCATTGCAATATGCAGGCTTTTCAAATCTATCAATAGTGATCTTGGGAGCTTCATCATCCCAACTGATCTCAAACATAGATGCCATGGTGGCCAATGCATCTGCCAACTGATTCTCTCTTCGTGGAATGTGTTCAAAGGTAATCTCTTTGAAATGTGGGATCAAAGACAACACATGCTCTCTGTAAGGAATGAGGTTATCATGCTTGGTATCCCAATCTCCTTTAATCTAACTTACTACCAAGGCTGAATCTCCATACACATCAAGGAACCGAATCTTCATATCAATAGCGGCTTTAATACCCAGGATACATGCCTCATATTCAGCCATGTTATTGGTACAATGGAAACAAAGTCTGGCAGTAATCGGGGTATGACAACCTTCAGGGGGACTAATCACAACACCAACACCATTACCAAGTGCATTAGAGGCACCATCAAAAACCATAGTCCATCGGGATCCTTGTTCAGGTCCGTCATATTGTCCAGGTTCTTTGGTAATACTCATAATGTCTTCATCAGGGAACTCAAAATTCATTGACTGATAATCATCCACTGCTTGATGAGCCAAATGATCAGCAACAACACTTCCTTTGATGGCCTTCTGAGTAGTATATTGTATGTCATATTCTGTCAAGATCATTTGCCATCTAGCAATTCTTCCGGAGAGAGCAGGTTTCTCAAATATGTACTTGATTGGATCCATCTTTGAAATCAACAAGGTAGTATGGGTCAACATATACTGTCTTAGTCGGCGAGCAGCCCATGCCAAAGCGCAACAAGTTTTCTCGAGCAGTGAGTATCTTGTTTCACAGTCGGTAAACTTTTTGCTAAGGTAGTATATTGCCTGCTCTTTTCGACCAGACTCGTCATGTTGCCCCAACACACACCCCATTGAGTTGTCTAACACTGTTAAGTACATAATCAAGGGTCTTCCATCAACTGGTGGCATCAAAATTGGTGGTTCTAGCAGATATCTCTTGATTTCATCAAAGGCAGTCTGGCACTCATCATTCCATTCCATCACCTGATCTTTCTTCAACAACTTGAAAATTGGCTCACAGATGGTAGTTAATTGGGAGATAAATCTTGCAATGTAGTTCAATCGTCCCAAGAAACCTCTAACCTCCTTCTCAGTACGGGGAGCTGGCATCTCTCGTATAGCTTTCACTTTTGCAGGATCCACTTCGATACCTTTTCCACTGACAATAAAACCCAAGAGCTTTCCAGATCTAACTCCAAAAGTACACTTGTTTGGATTCAATCTCAACTTGTATTTCTTCAACCTCTCAAACAACTTGTGCAGATGATCAAGATGTTGCTCTTCATTCTGAGACCTGGCTATCATATCATCTACATATACCTCTATCTCATGATGAATCATATCATGAAACAAAGCCACCATAGCACGCTGATATGTTGCCCCTGCATTCTTCAAACCAAATGGCATTACCTTATAGCAAAAGGTGCCCCACTGTGTCACAAATGTTGTCTTCTCCATATCTTCAGGTGCCATCTTGATTTGATTGTAACCAGAGAAACCATCCATAAAAGAGAATACCTTATGTTGAGCAGTGTTGTCTACCAGAATATCAATATGAGGGAGTGGAAAGTCATCTTTAGGGCTAGCCTTGTTCAAATCTCTGTAGTCTACACACATACGCACCTTACCATCTCTCTTAGGAACTGGCACCACATTTGCAACCCACTGAGGATAAGAAGTCACTGCTAAGAACCCTGCATTGAACTGTTTCATTACTTCTGCTTTGATCTTTTCTGACATTTCAAGACGCATACGACGAACCTTCTGCTTCTTTGGACGACAATCTTCTTTCACTGGCAAACGGTGAACCACAATGTCTGTATCCAACCCTGGCATATCTTCATAAGACCAAGCAAAGATCTCCACATAGTCACGTAACATCTGAATCAACCTGCTCTTGACACTGTCCTCTAAATCAGCCCCTATCTTGACCTCTTTTTTGTTTTCTTCAGTTCCCAGATTCACAACTTCGACTGGCTCTTCATGTGGTTGTATAGCTTTCTCTTCTTGTTGTAACAACCTAGCAAGCTCTACAGGTATTTCACAATCGTCCTCATTTCCGTCTTCAGTTTGATAGATCGGATTTTCGAAATTATAATGGGCAATAGTAGAACTGTTATCAACAGGATCCAGAGTGGATGAGGATCTGCATTTTAGTGATATGGGTGTGTGTAAGAACACATAGCTGATAAAACAAAAATAAAAGAAAAGAAAGACAAGGAACACAATATTTACGAAAACGAAACGTCCACTGATTTTATTGAATGAAGTATGCAAATGAAATGACAGCCCGTAACAAGCATACCATGGTGCCCCGGGTAAGGCACATGGCTTGAAAGTTTTATTGTTCAAGAAATTACAAAATTAAAACATAACACAGTAATAGTATTTACTCCTGACTAAAGGAGATAGGGATAACATCTTCAGCTTTCCAATTATTGAGTCCAGCACCCACAGTAGGAAAAATCCATGCATCCAAGTTGTAGTCTTCATCTTGATTTCCCACAGCGTTAATCTGGTCCTTCACAACCCCTTGACTAGTGATACGAGCAGCACGAGCACGACGAACAACCTTCTGGGACTCTGCAGTGAAACCCAAACCAAACTTGTCAGACTTGTATAGAATATCAGGAAGCTGACCCCAAATAGTACAACCACCTTCATCCACCACAGCTCTAGCATCATTGAGGGAGGCCATTGCCATTGTTGGAGGCTTTCTGGTGACCACAGGAACTTTCTTCACAACAGGAGGAGCTACATAATCATTAACAACCCAGGGAACCACTTCAAACGTCTGACACGGAGTCTCAATGTATTCACCTTCCATTTCCAGATACTTGAAGGTATTCACATGGCTGACAAAGTATTCTTCTTCTCCATAGACAGTAACAACCTTTCCATCCACCGGATATCTCAACTTTTGGTGCAATGTAGAGTTTACAGCACCTGCCCCATGGATCCAGGGACGACCAAGCAGACAAGAGTATGAAGGACGAATATCCATCACAAAAAATGTAGCAGTAAACACCTGGGAGCCAACTTTGATTGGAAGATCAATTTCCCCATGTACTACTCTTCTAGAACCATCAAAAGCCTTTACCACAATATTACTGGGCTTCAGCACAGCATCTTCAGGACTCAGCTTGTTCAGTACTTCCTTAGGCAACACATTCAAAGAGGAACCATTGTCTATCAGTACATGTGACAGGGTAGTGCCCCTGCATTCAATTGAGATATGCAAGGCCCTGTTATGATCCCTCTTGGCAGGGGTCAAATCAGCATCAGAAAATCCTAACCCATTGTCATAGGTCAGGTGGGCAACACAGTTCTCAAATTGGTCAACAGAAATTGCACTGGGTACATGAGCAGTCTTCAAAAACTTGATCAAGGATTTTGCGTGAGCCTCAGAACATAACAACAGGGACAGCATAGAAATCTTCGAAGGAGTATGCCCCAACTGATCAACAATGTCGTAATCACTCTTGCGAATGATTTTCAATACTTCTTCCATCTGCTTAGAGAGATCATCAGCAGCTGGCACATCAGTAGATACAGGCTCAATAACAGGACCCTTAACTGTGGTGGAAGTGGCAGCAGGAGTAACTGCATTTTTGGAATTAACTGGAGGTGAGAAGACTCTTCCACTACGTGTGATCTTACTAGATCCAGCAATATTGTCAACATCAACAGGCACATCAGCTACAGGCTCTTGCTTAACACCATGGATGTAAACATCAGATCCATAATGCCAAGGCACAACTTTGTCAGACGTATATGGGATAGGACCAGGAGTAGTAATGATCACAGGAGCTACTCTGGCTTCAGCAACAACTTTCACAGGACCTTCAGCAGTAATCTTGATTGGACCCTGATGAGTGATTTTAATGGGACCCTTTGAAGTGATCCTTATTGGTACTTTGTCAACCATGTCAACCTCTTCAATCTTCCTACCTTGAGTCAGATGATCCACCATACTTTCAACAGACGACAGAGTCCTTTCAAACACTATAGTATACTTATCCATGAGACGTTGAATTCCATCTCTCAATATGAAGCAACTATCCGGCTTATAGGTACAATACAAACAATCTTCACGACAACCTGGAAAGATCCCAACTTGTACTAACCTCTTTTTGATAACAGACAGTGGTGTGGTCAACTCCATAACTGAATAGACATGTAGATCTTCCTCAATGGCATTGACAGCCTTCTCGTGATTTGGCATTGGAGCAATAATCACATTGGGAGTACCCGGAGGATCAAACTCAATTTCTCCAGCATCAATCATATCTTGAATTTTGTTCTTCAAGATCCAGCAGTTATTAGTATCATGTCCCTGACAGTTCGAATGGTATGCACACCTTGCATTGGGATTGTACCTGGGAGAGGTAACATTAGGATTCTGAGGAGCCTCTTTCAAAGTAATGAGTTCAGCCTTCAACAAATGTTGCAATGCCTGAGCCATTGACATGTTGATCTTCGTGAACTGTCTTCTAGCCCTCTGTTGGTTGCCCTGTGGCTGTTCTGTTGTTGCAGGAGTTGGATTTGAAATATGAACTGCACTAACAGATTGATGCCTTCTGTTACGATCAGGCTGACCATAAACAGCATTGGATTCCTTCTTCCCAGTGGGAGGCTTCTTTGCAGCACCTGATGAGGAAGCACCCACTTGGATCTTACCATTCTTTATACCATTCTCTACTCGCTCTCCTGTCATGATCAACTCAGTGAAGCCAGATGATGAGCTTCCAATGAGATGACTGTAGAACGGACCATTCAGCGTACACATGAACATATCAACCAATTCCCTGTCAGTCAAAGGGGGTTGAACTCTTCCAGCTAAATCTCTCCACTTCTGAGCATACTCTTTAAAACTTTCTTTGGCACCCATAGACATGCTCTGAAGCTGCATGCGAGTGGGGGCCAAGTCAGCATTGTATTGATACTGCTTATAGAAAGCTTCAGCAAGATCATTCCAGTCTCTGATGTTAACACTCTCCAACTGATAATACCACTCCAACTGAGCTCCAGATAAGCTCTCTTGAAAAAAGTGGATCCACAACTTCTTATCAGCAGTGTGGGGTTGAATCCTTCTGACATAGGACCTCAGATGCAGCTTGGGACAAGAGACCCCATCATAGACAACAAATGTTGGAACCTTGAAACCAATGGGTATGACTACCCCAGCTATCAGACTCAAATCCTCAAAATCCAGCCCAGATGACTTCTGCAACTCCATGGCATCCATCCTATCTACCAGCATCTTGAATTTGTCTTCATTAGGCTCATGGTAGTAATTAGCCTCAGAGTCAGAGTCCCCCATTGTGTGGTGGAGACTGCCTACCTCTTGCTCAGATTCCTCAGATTCATAGTCTTCAGCTGGTTCTTTGGTCTTGGCAAGACCTTTGAACCTTCTTCCCATGTTAATCAACCCAGCAGACCTTCTAGTCTTCTTAGTCTTCTTGGCCAGCAGTGCCTTCAATTCATCCTGCCCCTTGGACAGGTTCAAGATCAGCTCTTGGAACTGTGCATTTTGTGCCTGGAGATCCTTAACTGATTGTTCAAGAGCCATTGCTGAAATAAACAGCGAGAAGATGAGAAACCTGTGCACAATTATAAACCTGTGATGCAATGAAATGATATGGGAATGCATATGCAATGTTTTCAAGGACCGCAGGATTTAAATTTGCTTAGACAAACACGAAAGTAAACTTTTATTAGTAATAAATTGTTTTGCCTTTTAGGCTTACAAAAAATGAAAATGAAATAAATACAAGAGATGGGGTTTTAAGTCTCCCATGGACGTTTCCTCTTTATGTTGAGGTATGAGTTGAGATTCCGTTCCTCGTGAAGTTGCTTTGTTAGCTCTAGGATTCTTGCTTGGCTTGCTTTGTAATGAGCCTCGAAGGTATCCCTTTGCTCCTTCAGTTGGATCCATGATCTCTGCAAGTCTTCCTTATCAGTAGGCATGTCTGGGTGAAGGATGATATAAGCAGTGTCTCCTTCAGCAACAGGTTCCATGGTAACTGGTAGGACGGCAGGATATGGCATCATGAGTGTCTGAGCACGAGATCGCACCCATCTGAGATAAGCTTCCATAGGAATAGTGTACTTAGGCTCCAGTGTCTTGCTGTCAATCCTGTTTACCTTTCCCCAAGCTCGTATGAATCTCTGACGGTAACCCTGAAGATCGTTGTCATAATCAAACACAATGCCCTGAATCAACATGTCATGTGGGCCATCGCTCTGAGCGTAACCAAACTGTCGTAAAGCTAGAGAGGGGTTGTAGGTGATGCCTCCTCTTATGCCTAGTAGTGGCACATTAGGAAACTCCCCACAACGGTCAATGATGGTGACATTCTCCATAGATCTGGAGCACCAATGGATATCTGAGTGAGAAAGTGACATGATCCTTTTAGACCATCTGAACCCTTGCTCATTCTTCATTACTGAGCGAGGAAGGTGAGAAATAAACCACCTAGAAAGTAAAGGTATGCAGCACATCAAAGTTCCCCTTGCCCTTGTAGTACGGGTATGGAGAGAATGTAGAATGTCTCCAAGCAATGTAGGCACTGGATTGTGACTCAGGAAAATGTTGATGGCATGAACATCTATGAACTGATCTGGATTGGGGAATAATACTAAGCCATATATCAGCAAGGCTAAGGTCTCCTCAAAAGCATCATAGCTCATGGCCTTCAAGAACATTTGAGCTTTATCCATTAATACCTTGGCGAGAATACCCTTGACTCCACTTCTCGTTTCTAGAACAATGTCAGATTTCTTCAGATGTAGAGCTGCAGCAATAACCTCTGGTTTGGGCTCCTTCTCCAAGCCTGTGAAGGGTCCTTGATCAAGAACAGGTATACCCAGAAGTTTAGAGAACTCCTCCATGGTAGGAACTAGCTGGTAGTCGGGGAACGTGAAGCAATGGTGCTTAGGATCAAAGAACTGGAACAGAACACTCATCATGTCTTCATTGAACCCTGAAGTGACTAGATCCAACAGGTGACCATGTCTCTTGATGAACTGGGAATGATCAGACACTTGAGCAACCAACTCTTTAAGCTTGGGAGGTATCCCTACAAAGTTGATCCTGATAGTGTTTCTACGAGCAGAAGCCATGACCTGCAACAAAGAACAAAGATAAATCCTTTGGTCCTTGAAATGGTTAGTGAAAATGCTATGCTTATGATGCATGATGATGTCATGATGTTATGCTCAATCACAAACATGTGGCACACACAAACAAGTCACACCATAGCCCTAGGTTTAAAGGCTTGCATGAGGTTCAAAGGTAAGTACCCTCCCCTGAAGTTAGATGGTTCATCCTGTCCTACAAAAGTAACCGGGTTCTAAGGGATCTCAATATCATTGATCCTTCACAAGGGTGGTTGATCAGAAGGCAACTTACTTGCCAACCAAAACCATCCAAGTTTAAGATCTCAATGAGCGTAGTATCGAGTGTCAACCAACTTCAGTCTGCACCAAAGCCGGTTACCTCACTACTTTCTAAAGGCCAAGATGGGATAACTAGGGTTCTAAGAGTTAGTTAGTGCATTGACAACATATGGCAGCCTCATATTATCCTCAACTTGAGTTAAGGAACATAAGCACCAACCAAGAAGTCGCACTAACTATGGCCACCAGATCAACCGTATCGATATACGTCGTACAGTTTCCTTGGTCTATTGCCATTTACCTAAGGTACACTAGATCCGGGTTAGGACCTTTCACACATAAGAGCACCCCAACAATATAATAATAAAGCAAACAAATCAAACAATATTAAAGTGATCTTAATTCCTAAGGGTACCCCTCTTAAATTTATGTCCCCAGCAGAGTCGCCAGTTCTGTAACACGGTGGGAGAACTGACTTTAGTTATGTTGCGGATAGCAAGAGTCGCCACCGACTTTTATTTTATCCAAAAGGAAAGGGTATAAAAGAACAGGAAAGACCTTAAGAGATATTTTTGGGTCCGGGGGGTAGGTTATGTAAAGGGAAGGTGTTAGCACCCTTTACATCCATGGTTATCCATGGGCTCTTAGTTACTTAGCTCACTTTTGAATTGTTTTTGAAAGTGTAGTGTGTGAATAGAAAATTTCATATGAGTTAATAATGATCCATGTACGGATGCGTAAAAACTTGTTTTTGAAAATTTGTTTGAAATTGTGGAAAGTTTGAAAAGTTTTTTGAAGTGAGCAAGTACATAAGAGGAACCTACCCTAAAGTTTTAAGTCTTTCTTGTTCTTTATCCTTTAATTGGTAAGACTATCCCTACTATTAAGGAGTAGGTAGTCATTACCTTGGATGTAAGGGACATGAGAGGGTCATTCTGTTTTATGAAGGCAACTGTGGGGTATATTAAGCATACTGGAGGGACTATCATCATTATTCGAAGGGACTTGATTTGTAAGGCAACCATTAGGGACTTGATGATTTTTCTTTTTAAAGGGACTTGCTTTATACACCCCACTTGACCTTATGATTTAGGCAACTTGAGGGATAACCTTAAAAATGTGAGATGGCGATTAAAAAATCGACTTACGTGTGTGAGTGTTCAATATTATTTATCTTATGATTAAAGTGATCTAAGTTAATTTTAAATTGAATACATGTTTACACTCCCTAAATTACTAACCATAGCAACAATTAAATAATTAAATATTTACAAAATTACACCAAGGAAGCAATTACATAATTATAAGCAAAATAAAATAAATAGCAAAAATAATTAGCAAGATATAAATAAATAAGCAAAAATAAAATAGGGGTTAGTAATAATAATAATAAAAAATTAAATAAGGTTAGTGAAATAAGCAAAAATATTAGTAATAACATGGTTAGTAGTAACAATAATTAAAAAATAAATAAAATTAACCAAAATATTATAAGAATAAAAGATTAACAATTTTTAATATAAACAAAAAGAAATATGAACAAATAATTATTTTAATTTACAAATTATTAAATTATTTTTTTAAATATATTATAACTACAAAATTTAATTATTATAAATTCAATTATTTCTAAACAAAAAGTTATAAAAGGTACTTACATATTATATAAAGAGAAAAATAAATTATAAGTATATTTACAAAACTTAATTTTTATTGATTATTACAAAAATTATATTAAAGATTATATTCAATAAATATATACATAACAATTTATATTGAGAATTAGAAAATAAATAACTAGGTTTTTTTTTTTAATAAGTATTTAGAAAAAGAATAAATTAGGGTTTTGAAAATTAGGATTTGTTAGAAAAAATAGTTTTAGTGTTTAATTTATAATACAAAATTATTTACATAAACATACCTATATTTATAATTTTAATTACAAAAGTTTAGAAATTTTTCTAAGAAAAAGAAATATAAGTGATGATTTACAAATTTAATTTATTTTTCTTTTATTAACAATAAGAACATATTTAATTAAACAAATAAAACAGAAAAAATTGGTAAAAAATAAACTTACCTTGGCTGGGTTTGAACCCAGGACACTCAGGCTGCAACCATCAAAACATACCACCAGGCCAGCCCATGCGCAGGTGCTAGAGAATGAGCTTCAATTGGTTTTGTTCTTTAACTACTAAAAATCAGAAAAATAGTAAAAAAAAAAAGGCCTGGGGGAGGATTGAACCCAGGACCTTTGAACATTCAAACACGCGCATCACCACCCGGCTGGAAGAGCCAATTCTGTTAACATGCTGGCTACAATTGATAATATATTAAACCTGAAAAACAAACAAAATAAAAGAACAAAATATCATAAACGGGGAATCGAACCCCAGACCCAGCTATTGTGTACGCATGCCTCCAGCCACTGGGACAACTCAATTGTTGTGATAACAAACAGAGTCATAAAATAATATTTTAAATCGAAAATTTGAATATGGGCTCCGCGCCAAAACCAGTCGTCTCCTTCCTCAGGACCTTCGAAATTTGCTGCGAAATTAACTATGAGTTTTCCTGCGAAAAAGCAATTCCCAGCAAAACCTACAAACATCAATGGCCAACAAAACCATACAGTTTCACAAAATAAAACACAACAACATGATCCTGACATTCACACGATTCGTTCTATGTCTTTAGAATCAATTTATATTCACTAAATCAAAAATCCCTAAACCTAGGTCCAAACCCTAACAATGGCATCTTATGAATTAGCCACGGTTTCTTTGATTTTCCTGTCCAGAAACGATCTATATCACATAACAAACAACATTAGCCAAGCAAATTTCATTGAAACACAACAAATTAATGCAATCGAAAAAGTTATATTCAAGAACAAATTGAATTCGGGTGAGGCATTATGGCATGATTTGGATGAATGTGAGTGATGCTTTAGCTTCAGTGATGATCAAAGAACACGTCTATGTCTTTATTTTACCTTGAAACCTCTTGGATTGAAGAATCTGAATATGAGTTTTGCTTGAAATTTTTTGAAGTGAAACCTACCTTTGGCTGCTGGAAAATCGTGTCTCAATGTTAGGTTTATGCTAAGTACTTATATGTGAGTGAATTAGGTCAATAATATTGATTAGTTGTGTGGAAGATTTGATACTTGAAGATTGAAAAAGATTGAACTTTGAATTTCAAATATTTGCTCATGAAAGTTTACTATTTTTGGATCAATCACATGATTTCTTTCTCTTTCAACTTCAATCAATATTGATGAGATTCTAGAAGCTCAATCTTCATCCAAAAATATATTTTCATATTTTATATTTATTTAAAATGATTTTTTATGAATTAAATCAAAATAAATAAAAATAAAATAATAAAAATTATGATTTTTAATCAATTGGGTCGTGCATGATGATATGGTATGGATTGGATCACAATTTGGGCAGCCCATTTGGAAAGAAGTGGTTTTAAACCTCCATTTTCAACATAAACCATCATAAAATTTCCCAACTTTGCAAGGGCATATCTTCCTCAATTTTAAAGGTATGAGGGTGTTCTTGGACTTTTTGGAAAGCTTGAAGAGTCCTCTAAACAACCCCATTGGTTTCAGGTCCATATCATTTGCCAATCTCAACTTATGCCCTTTTGAAGTTGTTGACTTTTTGTTGACTTTTGAAATGACCTATAATGTCTTAGCTCATATCTTCCAAATGAAGCATTTTTGGGCTTAACTTGCAAGATCAAAGTTGTAGAGAATTCAATTTCCTTAAAAATGAGCTTTGAGTGGAGACTTGGTGATGAAGTATGTGAAAGTTATGGCTGGTCAAAGTTCAGTTGACTTTTACTAAGGAAACCCTAATTTAGAAACTCCTGATTATTGATGATCTGGAATCTCCTTGATGAATCATGATCAACCCTTGATCAAATGATGAATTTTACTTCATATACTTGATGTTGGCAAAAAATCATGAAGTTTGACTTTGGTTTGACCACAGTTGACCTCAGTTTGACTTTTTAACTGCATTGACTGATTTTTGACTTGTCTGATCATCTGACTGAGCAAACTTTTGAGAAAAGTCTTGAAACTTGTCATGGGGGTTCTTACACATATATAAGATGTTATGAAGCTCACTTGAAGTCTTGGAAATTCATTTAGCCTGATTAAAGTCAAAACCCTAGTTTTGGATGCACTGCTTAGGAGGTGCATTGTCTGAGGGAATTGTCAACTCCTTTGACCAATTGTGAACTTTGTGAACCTTGTGAACCATCATAAAATGTCTTGTGAACCTCATGAGATGTATTGTGAAGCTTGAGAACCTTGTGAACCTTATGAAGTGACTTTGTAGACCTCATGAACCTCAGGAAAGCTTTGCAATCATTGTGAATCTTGTGAACCTTGTGAACCTTCAAGAAGTGACTTGTAGACTTCATGAACCTCAAGAAAGGTATTGAAAGCATTATGGAACTTGTGAACCTTGTGAACCTTCAAGAAGTAACTTGTGGACTTCATGAACCTCATGAAAGGTCTTGTAAATGTTGAGAAGCTTGTGAACCTTGTGAACCTCATAAAGTGGCTTTGTAGACCTCATGAACCTCATGGAAGGTTATGTAAACATTGTGAATCTTGTGAACCTTGTGAACCTTCTTAGCACACAAAGTCTTGTATTGTGAGGGAAAATTTTGGGATGCAACAGAATGTAATTCTATTTCCGAAAATAGGTTAGCAAAGAAAGATAAAGATCCCGGAAATTTTTCCATTCCTTGTATTTTGGGGAATCATGTCATCGAAAAAGCTTTTCTAGACTTAGGAGCTAGTGTGAGCTTAATGCCTTTAGCAGTTTGTGAGAGATTAAACTTAGGAGAATTACAACCTACTAAGATGTCACTTCAATTAGCCGATAGATCCGTTAAATACCCTATAGGCATACTTGAAGACGTCCCTGTTAGGATAGGTCAGCTGTTTATACCTACTGATTTTGTTGTCATGGACATTAAAGAAGATGACGACATACCAATCCTCCTAGGTAGACCGTTCTTATCGACTGCTGGAGCCGTGATAGATGTTAAAAAAGGGAAACTAACTTTTGAGGTAGGCGACGAGAAGATAGAATTTATATTGTCAAAATTTCTTATGGCACCTGTGATAGGAGATGCTTGTTATGCCTTAGATATCATCGAAGAATGCATTAGGGAATTAGAACAAGAAGAAGAAACTGAATCTATAAAATTGCCATCAACCCTTATTTTGGAAGACGACAATTATAAAAGACCCTACATTGATGATAACCTTCACGAATGTTTATCTCTTACCCCAGATCCTATGCCTTGCCCTATGAAACCGACCGTAAAACTTAAGGAACTGCCTAAAAACCTGAGATATGAATTTCTCGATGAAGATATGAACCGTCCAGTTATAGTCAGTGCTACCTTAAACCAAGAAGAAACCGATCAATTATTAGAAGTTTTACGTAGGTACCCCTCAGCCTTAGGATATAAGATCTCTGATCTAAAAGGAATAAGCCCATCCGTATGCATGCATCGGATTTTGCTTGAAGAAGATTCAAAACCTTCCAGAGAACACCAACGAAGAATAAATCCTATAATGAGTACTGTAGTTAAGACTGAAGTTCTTAAGTTACTAGAGGCAGATATAATATATCAGATCTCGGACAGTAAATGGGTGAGTCCTGTGCATGTAGTACCTAAAAAGGGAGGCATCACAGTCGTGCAAAACGAGAAGGGCGAACCTGTAGCAAAAAGAACCGATGGAGGTTGGCGTATGTGCATAGATTATAGAAAATTAAATAAAGCAACTAGGAAGGACCATTTCCCATTACCATTCATAGACCAAATGTTGGAGCGCCTAGCCAGACACTCTTACTTTTGTTACTTAGATGGATATTCCGGATTCTTCCAAATACCTATTCACCCCGAAGATCAAGAAAAAACTACCTTTACATGCCCAGTTGGAACCTTTGCCTATAGAAGAATGCCTTTTGGACTTTGTAATGCTCCTGCCACTTTCCAACGCTGCATGATGTCTATCTTTGCTGATTATTTAGATGGAATTATGGAAGTATTTATGGACGATTTCTCAGTTTGTGGATCAGATTTCAAAAATTGTCTTGTCAACCTTGAGAAAATCCTGGAGAGATGTGTGGAGGTAAACCTTGTGCTAAATTGGGAAAAATGTCATTTCATGGTCACCGAAGGGATTGTTTTAGGACATATAGTTTCCGAAAAAGGTATAGAGGTAGATAAAGCAAAAATAGAAGTCATAGAGAATCTAAAACCGCCGAAGACTATCAGGGAGATAAGAAGTTTTCTTGGACATGCCGGATTTTACCGACGTTTTATCCAGGATTTCTCCAAAATAACAAAGCCCTTAACTGGTCTTTTAATGAAAGATGCTGAATTTATCTTCGATGAAAAATGTACTGAAGCATTTAATCTTCTGAAGCAAGCTCTGATTTCAGCACCTATAATGAAACCCCCTGATTGGTCAGAACCGTTTGAGATAATGTGTGACGCCAGTGATTATGCTGTTGGAGCCGTTCTAGGTCAGAGAAAAGACAAAAAGTTACATGTGATTTATTATGCCAGTAGAACCCTAGACGTTGCACAGCTCAACTACGCAACAACCGAAAAAGAGCTCCTAGCTGTAGTTTTTGCAATAGACAAATTTAGATTCTATCTAGTAGGAGCCAAGATTATAGTTTACACCGACCATGCTGCCATTCGTTACTTACTAAGCAAAAAGGATGCCAAGCCTAGGTTACTTCGATGGATTCTATTATTACAAGAGTTTGATTTGGATATCCGTGATAAGAAAGGCACTGATAATGTGGTAGCTGATCACCTATCTAGGCTAGAATACCTGAAACCTGATTCAGTACCCATAAATGACGATTTTGCCTATGATAGACTGATATCCCAACTAGAAACTATTGAAGATGATAACCCAGACTCTCATGAGCAATTTCATAAATCCTTAGCTATAAGCAATGTACCTTGGTATGCAGATTTTGTTAATTACCTAGCCGCTGACATCATACCCCCTGATCTAAACTACCACCGGAAGAAGAAGTTCTATAGTGATGTGAGAAACTTCTATTGGGACGAACCATTTCTTTTCAAGAGAGGTAAAGATGGCATTTTCCGCCGTTGTGTTCCAGAAGAAGAGGTAAATAATATAATTGAGCATTGTCACTCTGCACCCTATGGTGGACATGCAAGCACATCTAAGACCTACGCCAAGATTCTTCAAGCTGGCCTATTCTGGCCTACTATGTGGCGTGATGTCCATGCTTTCATTGTCAAGTGTGATAGATGCCAACGCACAGGAAATATTTCAAGACGTAATGAAATGCCGTTAAGAAATATCCAAGAAGTAGAACTCTTCGACGTATGGGGTATAGACTTTATGGGACCGTTCCCACCATCTTTTGGAAATCAGTACATATTAGTAGCTGTTGACTACGTGTCTAAATGGATTGAAGCTATCGCCGCACCCACAAACGACACCAGAGTAGTCATCAAATTATTCAAAAACTATATATTTCCCAGGTTTGGAACACCCCGTTTAGTCATAAGTGATGGAGGATCACACTTCATATCGAGAATATTTGATAAACTTTTAAGCAAGTATGGAGTTAAGCATAGAGTAGCAACACCATACCACCCACAGACCAATGGACAAGTGGAAGTATCTAATAGGGAGATCAAACAAATCCTCGAGAAGACTGTCTCTATATCTAGAAAGGATTGGTCACAGAAACTTCAAGAAGCATTATGGGCCTATAGAACCGCTTTCAAAACTCCTATAGGAACAACCCCTTATCAACTGGTCTATGGAAAATCATGTCACTTACCATTTGAATTGGAGCATAAGGCCTATTGGGCTATCAAAACTTTGAATTTGGATTACTTGACAGCTGGTGAGAAACGTATCCTTAATATCCACAAATTAGAAGAGCTCAGACAATCCGCCTACAAAAATGCCATCATATACAAAGAAAGAACAAAAGCTTGGCATGACAAAAGAATCATAAGAAGAGACTTCAAAATAGGCGATCCTGTTCTCCTGTTCGATTCTAGGTTACGACTTTTTCCAGGAAAACTCCGTTCGAGATGGACTGGCCCTTTCGAAGTATCTAAGATCCTAAGATCCGGTGCTATTGAAATCAAGAACCAAACATGTAAACCGTTCATCGTCAATGGACAGAGGTTGAAGCCCTACGAAGGAGGTGACATTCCAACAACATACACCTGTCATACTCTGAGTGATCCACCATATCCTTCCAATGATGTTTAAATATCGGTCGTCGAGCTAATGACGTTAAACAAGCGCTGCATGGGAGGCAACCCATGGTTTTCTTATTTATGTACTTTTTATTTATTTTTACTTTATTTTAATTTGTTTATTTTTATGTCAGGACTAACGATTGAATGTTTTATGTGCTTTCAGGACTTGTTTGCTAACCTTGTACAGGATGCAGAACCCTGATGACATGCACGTGGCCTTTAGAGACGATGCACAGAGAGAGCGTTACCATGTCCACATGAGACGCCCTATGGCTCCTACCAGGTACCCTGACCATGACTGCATGGATGCCTTGGGGATAGAGCCAAGCGTCAGATTTTTATGCCATCAACTCCACTGGGGCCAGTTTGACTACAGGAACAACACTTATAGGAACTTGACTCTTGAGTTCCTCAGCTCGTTTCATCATGACCCTTGGGCTGGACCCGATGGACTCGCTGTTTTCAGGTTGTTCGGGATTGACTACTCATTCTCTCACAAAGAGTTTGGTGACTTACTAGGTTTCCAGACTACTCCTGATGCTATTCCAGAGACTCCGATGGGGTATTTTATGAGCAGAGAAGTGGAAAAGTTTTGGACTAAAATATCAGGCGGAGGGAGCCAAGATCCTTCTACCCAGTTTTCTCAGGTAATCCACAACCCTGCATTGAGGTACTTCCAGATGATTCTAGCACATTCTTTCTTAGGTTTGCCAGATACAGAGACCTTGCTAAGTGAAGAGGAGATTTTCCTACTGTTTTGTGCGACTCAGTCTCGCCTTGTTGCTTGTGGCAACTTCCTGTTGAAGGGCCTTGCTAGTGTTGCCAGATCATCAGTAGGCATCATACATATCGGTGGGATTGTTACACAGATAGCTACTGCATTGGGTCTGTCTCGCAAGCTATTGCACCTCAGGACCTTCTGCTGCTACACCACCCTGGATATTGATTTTTGTCTTGATAGAGGACTGATGAGGAGGGCTTCTTTTGAGCCCAACATGTTTAGATTGCTGATCGACGGCGAAGCGATAGACTATTTTACATTACCAGATCAGCTGATGACCAGTGTCCATGATCCTGAAAATTGGAGTTATGCTCTAGAGGGTTATGGAGAGACTGTCGAAGAGCCGAAATCGCCTCCCGCCGCTGAGTACACTCCTACACCTCTTACTCCCCGAATCACTGTTATGTCTAACAATATGTCTCTGCAGCCACCTGACCTACAAACACAGATTTATGAGCTCCGTAAGGAGACCGCCCTGCTCAAGCAGGAAGTGGCAGACTTAGAGTTACAGATGCAGGTTTCTGATCTCACTCATGCCTCAGAGGCCGATGCTCTATATCAGGCGATTGAAGAGCTTCGGAGGGAGATAGCTGAGATTCGTGGATCAAGCCAGGAGAAGAAACCTACCACATGACTCATTCTACACTGACATCGCTACCCTAGTATTTAATTTCCTTTTTACGCTTTATTTTATTTATCGCATTTCCAGACATATATTACTTTATTGCAGCTTTTATATTTTCACGTACTTTGAATTCCTTATATATATACATATTATGCACTAATGTTAATTTTTCTTTTTTGATTTTTAATTATTTTATTTTTGTCGTGCAAAGAAAAAAAAATATGCAAGCCTCATGCCTTGAAAAGAAGAAGAAACCGATTGTTTTTGGAGGGCTTGTTACGTCTATTGCTCGGGCTTTTGGCCTGAACGATGAGAAAGCTACGCTTGAACCACTACCTCCTCGCACAATTAATTTAAAATTTCTGAAAGACATGAAATTGTGCCGAACAAGGAGAGAAGGTGGATATGAGTTGATGGTTCATGGGGTAGCTATCCCATCTGTTGCTTTACCATGCAGTAGACGTACTGATGTACGTGATAAAAGGAACTGGACCTATGATCTTAATGCCCCACGTGTTTTGGGTCCACTTCCTCCTAATATTCCCGATGGGGAGGCACATGACACTGATGAAGAGTATGATCGGAGAGAGCAGTCTCCCATCCCTCACATGTCCCCCCATCGTCCTTCACAGTCACACACCGCACCATCTTCCTCTAACCCTGTTGCAGGTACTGCTCCTGGATTCTTTGTCTCCGAGGAGATGTGGCGTGATATGACAACTAGAGAAGAAAGGCGTGATGGCCTTCTCTCTACTATTTCACAACAGCTGACGGACAACATGAGCTTCATGCAACAATCGCGATTGGTTTCGGATCGTGCTTATAGCAACGTTTGCCGTACTTTGAACGATATTTCATTAGAGCAGAACCGTCAGAGAGAGTTCAACAGCCGACACTACCAGCTTGTAGAGGCCACTCAGGGTTCCATCTTAGGTAACCTTCGAGAGGTCCGGAGTGCTCAGGATGCTTTATCAGCACGACTCGACCGGAGGGACCAGCATCGTAGTAGATCCCGTCGTTCCAGACCATCACATCAGGACGGCGAAGGCACCAGTGCCCCTCCTCAGTAGTCTTTTTCAGGTTACCCCCCTTATCTTATTTCGAAACATTGGGGACAATGTTCGATTTAAGTGTGGGAGGGGATTTTATTGCTTTCTGTCATTTCCCTTTTTAGTTAATTATTTCCTTTCAGTTATTTCCCTTTTCAGTAATTTATTTTTCTTAGATAATGCATGAGTCTGACGAGTCACCAGTATAGTGTATTTTTAGTACATCTTCATTTTTTCCCATTTCCTTAGCCTTACCAGAAAAATTTTAAAAAGAAAATAATGTTGTTTCACATGTTTTTTGGGCTTTGAGACAGGTTTAGATTAGGATGTGGTGACTTAGGTCAACTTTTTGAAACATCAGAACCATTTTAGCACCATAGACCTCTTGAATATAGGAATCACTCCTAAACCCCACCACCATGGCCTTTATTATCATTTAAAAAATTGTCCTAAGTAGTTTATTTTAGCAGTCAGCTCCGGCCTAAGCATGCTCTACGTAGGGGGCCGATGAATATAAGTGAATGATCCAGTGCTAATAAAAAAAAAGGCAAACTCTGGTATAGGTGACCCTCACAAAGTCATTTAAACCGAAAAAAAAGAGAAGAAAAAAAAATTTTGCCACAAAAAGAAAAAAAATTGCAAGTCACCTATTGTTAGTTGGTTCAGAGGTATCTGGCACTGAACTTGGTAGGGCGGATTACGATCCGATCCCCCGCAGCTACATTTAGGCGAAATAAAAACAGGTTTACACATGCTTATGTGCCAGAAACCTTATGTTATGGATCAGAATCACTAACCGGTCACTCTACTATGAAGCATGTACGGATAACGGGCTTAATGTGATTGCGCCTGAATGAAAAGGACACAAAAAGATGAGAAAATAGGCCTAGGTTTTGTGGGATGATATGGAGTGGTTAATATAGGATTGAAGTTTGTGTTTGTGTTACTATGGTACCATTGGTTCACTTAGTTAGTATCTGTCACTGCATCCTGACTTGAACTTAAAAGCCCTTTAGCCCAAAGACACGTGTTGACACCATATTTTCTTAAGCTTTAATGTTTGCTTGAGGACAAGCAAAGGTTTAAGTGTGGGAGAATTTGATCACACTAAAATTCACCGTGTTTCTGACTCCGATTTCGCATGCATTCTTAGCTTTTATTGTTGTTTTGTTTTGTTATTACTTTGTTTTCTTATGTTTTCAGGTTTTTATAATAATCGGGGCTTGAATCGAGAAAAGGAGCAAAAAAGGAGTGAAAACGGACGTAAACCTAGAAATTCAGCGTTTTGCACTTATGGCACCCACCGTGGCGGGCGCCATGGGGTTAGCCATGACGTGGCCACGTCTCAAGACCACTCCTCAACCTCCAAGACCCACGATCCCCACTCTCCAATCCCCTGTAGGGACCATGGCGGGCGCCATAGGCCTGTGGCGGGCGCCACAAGGCTAATTTCAGTAACCTCCACTTTTTAGTGGAGGGGCATCCCAGTCTTTTCATGCTTTCAGTTTTCCTATAAATAGGACCTTAGATTTTCGTTTTTCTTCATCCAGAATTAGATTTCTCTAGGCATATATCAGTTATAAAGCAGTTACCATTCCACATCGGGGTGTTTCTGCAATCGAGTGATCGAGTCTGTAATCTGTCTGTGCGATCGAGTTTTGGAGCACTTTGGAGGAAGTTAATCCTGCCGCCATTTTAATTCAAGTTCGTATTTTACTTTATTTATTTCTGCATTGCTTTACTTTCATTTATTTCTCGCACTGCTTTACTTTATTTATTATCCGCACTCGCTTTTTACTTTATTTATTTCCTGCACTCGCTTTACTTTCGTTTATTACCCGCACTCGCTTTAAATTACTTTATTTCTCGCACTCGCTTTAAATTACTTTATTTCTCGCACTCGCACTAAATTCATTTACTTTCCGCACTCGCACTAAATTACTTTTATGAAAAATTATAAAAAGAATCTTTACTTTATCATGTCTAACTAATTCCATAAAGGTTAGAATGTAAGGATCGTAATTGAACCAGTAATCCGTATAATTGTTCGTGGAAACACTTAAGGGCTATTTTATCTTTCAATTCAAGCAATTGTTTTTAACTATTTCAAAAACAGCCAAAAGCGCTTTGTCTAGTTTATTAGGAGTTTTTAGATTAAAAAGAAAAGAGATTTTAAAACGATTTTCGGACGCGTTATGAAGTTTAGAGTCTGGTTCATAAGAACCTCTTTTTGCTAAGAAGTCCAGGTTAAAATACTTTTCAACTTAGTTAAGATACTATATTTCTTAAAAATAGGTTTACTACTCTAACGCAGTACGCACCTTTTATCCGTGACAATAGGAGGGGTTGATTAGAGAGTATAACTCGGTTCTGAATACGCGAAAGCGATAGTTCCTGTTAAATTAGTTCTTTTCAAATGAGAAAACATTGCCCATAAGTAGTTCCATTAACAAGTACTGGATTATCATTGATTACGTGAATTACATTCGAGCCTGTCTTTTATTTATTATTTAAAATTATTATTTTATTTACCATTGCACCCTTACTAAAACCCTTAAAATTAGTTGCCTTAGATACACACCATAACAACAGGTACGATAGATTGACACTTGGTCTCTGTGGATTCGACAATCTTTTATATTACTCTGACGTGTTCGTACACTTGCGAAAAACACGCATCAGTGACTAAGTTCATAACCCCCACTATTTCGCTTTACTTTGATCCCAAAAGTGTGTCAACTAGTTCAAGATCACGTATCTTGAATGTGGAAGTAGGAATCCTCTTTATTTACAAAATTTCATTCATCTCATTGCTAATGATCAATCATATAATCAACATGGAGACAAATAAATATCACAATATTCCCACGCAACTTTATGTACAAACACTTGTAACAAGAATCAAATGAAGAGGGTTTTTTAGATAATCATGCATAATGATGCAAGAAGGTTTTCGATAAAGTGAGATATGGAATTATGAGCAATTTAAAGTAATATAGTATAAATTGCAATGAGCATCTTATTTATGTTCACTTGTCTCAAATATTTACTTGAATTTATATGCTAAAACTTCTTGATCAACTTCATCATTGATGTGAATGACGTTTTTGAATATTTCTTCTTTGAAAATCTTTATCTTCATCAAAAGTGAACTAGATATAAGATTTATTCCTTGCAATCTCCCCCTTTTGATGATGACAAACCCTTTGAATTCGTGTTTTAATAATAATTGAAAAGTCTCCCCTAAGTTGTGTGTCGCCCTTTAATTGGTGAATCTTACAATGACAGAGTCAAACTTTTGATGTCATTGTTTCAGTGCTTATTTTAGTCCATACAAGGATTTGTCAAACTTTCACACCTTTTGTTCATTTCCACATAACCTTCTAGTTGCTCTATGTAAATCTCCTCATCGAGATCTCTATTTAGGAATGTTATTTTGACATCCATTTTAGGAACTATAAGGTTATGCAAAGAAGCTAATGCAAATGATGCTCTAATTTTCATTGTGTTTGCTTCTAAACAAGAGGAGTCTCTTGAAGCTATTTCTTCCTTATAAGTCTTAGGATCAACTTCCTTTTGAAGAATAATAGTAATCTTCCGAACACAATTCTTATTATTTCCTTTAATTATATAAAATAAATAAATTGACTATCAATTTTGTTCGGTCCTAAATCCTTATCCTTTTGTACTCTCTTTCTTATTCTAGATTCGGGTTGTTTTTCAACAATCCATGAAGAATCTTCCTCGCGAGATTGTTCATTAGTGACGAACTTTCGATTTGTGTTTTAACAATCCATGAAAAACCTTCCTCATGTAGTTCTTTATTTGTGAGAATCTCAAATTCTTTATCCTCCGTAATAAGGTTCTCAAATTCCACATCTCGGAATTCAGTAGTGACATTAGACTCCAAATTCAGAGGTCCATACATGTCATGATCCATCTTTGGATGATCCTTATATGTCTTATGATAATAAGTCTCATTGAACATAAGCATGTTATTCCCATAAAATTGAAATCAAAATTCAATTATTTATTTTAAAATCATAAACTTTAATAAACCTGATCACTCTAGTAAACAAACTTTACTTTTAATAAACAATGTTAAAATATATGTGTAATACTTTATTAAAAAATTAATAAATAAATTGAAACTTTTGATTTTGTTTAACTTCAAGATTTGTTATAGAAACTCAAACTCACACTACTAGAAATACACGAATTACCTGCGGATTTTCCTGCAGAAAATAATCCGCAGGTAAACCTGCGACATTAGCTTTTGATGTAAAAACTTGTTTTCTGTGAAAAGTAAAGTCGCAGCAAAATTCGCAAGAATTCCTGAGACTTTATCTGCGAATTTGAATTTTATAATAGTATTCTTATTTTCCTGCGGATTTTACTGCGATTTGATTCGCAGGAAATATGAGAATTCAAATCCTCTGGAAATATCGTAGGAATTGTTGTGACTTTTGCTGTGGATTTTGCTACGGTTTTTGCTGCGACTTTTGTTGCGAATTATTAGTCCTATTTTTTTTTAATTTGTTTTATATTTTTAATAATTATAAATAAAATTATAAACCATTACCTTGATATATTCTAATTTCATATTAATTTTTATATTTTAAATTTTTTTTACTATATCAATTGAATTCTTTTATTATTTTTTAAAGACAATTAATAATTTAATCATTTTTCTTAGAATAAAATAAAATAAAAAATTAACTTATTAATTCTTATATTTCTAATTAATTATTTCTTAGAATAAAATAAAATAATAAACTAACTTATTAAATTTTTATTTTTATTTTATTGATAATATTAATTAATTTGCACATAGTATATATCAAAATTTATTGATAAATTTTAGGGATTAATTGATATGCAGTACTGACAGTGTAAAATATTTTACACCATCAATTCATCACCATCACCCGTTTGTTATATTTTATAAATTTTTAAAATAAAAGTCAAACTTATTATAATATTTGACGGTTATAATTCACTGACATCAGTGCATATCAATTAAATCTTAAATTTTATTGATAATTATCTTTGTATAAAATAAAATAACCAAAATTTATTTATATTTAATATGAGAAATATAAAATTTTAATTAAATTAAGATTATAAAATTTTCTCTTTTTCTAACAAATTAAATTATTCTCTTATTTAAAATACATATATTAAATTAGTTAAAAATCAAATAACTTTAATACAAATAATTTTGTTTTAGATTAAATTTATTACTTTACAACTCAATTTTATACTTTAAAAGTAATAATATAAAATAAAAATAAATAAATTTTGGAATAAAGAAAAAGATTTGAAACAAATTATTTGTGTGAAAGGACGGATTTGTTACTAGTGTAAAAAGGATAATATGCGTGTATATCTAGTAAATAGTAATAATCTTTAATGTTTGCACCACTCTCCCTCTTTCTTCTTTTCTTTCATTCTTTTTTAATTAATAAAAACAAAATAATGATAATAATAAGCCAACAAAAACAAACCTCACTTGTTCTCTCTTTCTCTATCTAACCCCAACAAACAAACCTCACTCTTCATCTCTCTAGGGTTTCCCCACTGACTCTATCGTAGCGCTCATTTTCCCCTTCTCGATCACGAATCCTCCATTTCATACTCGATTCCCTCTCGTTTCTATACACAGGTTCGTGAAATCGTGACTTTTCTACGCTCTTACTTTTCTTTAATTTCAAGTTTCGTTTTGATTCTTCGTACGTGAGCCAAAGTTCGAGTAGGATTTAATTATGCGACTGGAAGATAAAATAATTGTGATTTTCGTTATTCATTATTCACGTTCATAAAAAAATGGTTCACGTTTTGGTATTTGGTATTTAGGAATCAACTATTTTATTGTTTAGTTTGTTTATTAGAATTGATCGAACTTGTTTGAATGATGCGGACACAAAAGGATTGTGTATCTTTTAAGAGTTGAGAATCTGAAATGATAATCCAATAACTGTTTTAAATAAGTTATTTTGAGTAGCTTATCTACATAATCACTTTTGGGCGTTTCAGTTGACAGTGTGGTGTGTTGGTTTACACAGTTGCTTTTATTATTACTCTTGATATTGTTTTAAGGATTTACCTTCTTCTTGGGCTACTCGTACTACTTAGGATTGTATTCACTCTCAAAAGGATAATTATCACAAGTACAATAATACGACTCAAGGTCGCATTCGAATCTGGTTTGGAATCAGACAAATCATCAACTCTACTCAGGATTTGCTTCTTCAAACAAGAGATGCTGCTGCACAACTCAACACTGGAATACATATGGTACGTGTAGCACCCACACATCTTAATAAATGTGTCTTTGTGTTAGTGTCGCTTAATGTATGTATGTATGTGTGTGTGTGTGTGTGTGTGTGTGTGTGTGTGTGTGTGTGTGTGTGTGTGTGTGTGTGTGTGTGTCTCTCGTTTTTGTAATGTTTTAATTTCATATTTAAAACATATTGAGTAAAATTTGCATAATTGTCAGCATGTTGCAGAGATACCTTATGAGAATCAACTAGTTGTGGATGTTCACAAAGTTAATCATGGAACTGTTACATATTTGGACAAGATACAGTTCCTTCAAAATAATCTGTTGGCAGCTCATTCAGTTTGGGTGGATGATAATGAGGTAAATTTTTGCCCATTCATCTTTCGATAAAACTCAGTTCATCATTTGGATTTCTATTTTTTCTTAATAATAAATAAATGGTGATGGTGGTATACAAATAAATATCTGTAATTGTTTGCAAGTATTCGCTGATATGGACTTTGTGGATCCAACAACAAACTTTTATTGAAATAATCCTTTCATTCACCTCTTAAATTTGACAAGTTCATAATGCAAAATTTTAAGATATCTCTTCTTTCAAAGGCAGGGGTCAAAGTGTCTCACTGTCCAGTTGTTGCTATGATAATGCTTGGATTTTCACCTGTAAGGGAGATGCTTGGTGCTGGCATCTGTGTCTCCAAGGTTTTTTTCTTCTTTGGAGTGGTTGGGTTAGTTTACCATGGTCTAATTCTAGAATTTTGATATAATAAATTGAATTTACTTGACAATAGTAATATAGAATCTGGTTATCACTTCAATATGAAGAATTGTGAAAAGATATAATAAAAAACAATTTATGTAATCTAAATATTATTTCAGTTTTAATGTAGGGCATTTGGTCTAGTGGTATAATTCTCGCTTAGGGTGCGAGAGGTCCCGAGTTCAATTCTCGGAATGCCCCTTTTTTTCTTCGAATTTCTCATCATTTTATTTCACGCAAATCAACTTTCTGCAAATGACAAAAGATCCTTTAGTTCTTGTATTTTTAACGTAAGGAAAAGTAAACGCAAGTACATAATATACCTTTTAGTAAAGAAAACATTGAAATTTTGGAATATGATTCAATAAGGATTATCAGCATAGAATTTTATACTTTTTTGCTTAAGTTTTAAAAACATGGTATCAATGTCTCTATAACCAAGTGTTCGAGTGTTTGCTCCTTGCTGCCCTATTCTTCATAATTAAATTGTATTTTAGCATAAGGAGAAGGTCATGTATATTGACCTGACTGCAATCCCAAACGGCTTTTCCGTGATACAAATGTCTTAAGAGATATAAAAATATTTCAGGGCCTACACCTAATAGCTTAAGCTTTTAGGGTAGTCGGTCTTTAACATAAATATTTTGGCTTAATTTTCCTAATATGACAATAAGCTTACTGCAAATTTCATGGTAGGATTTGTGTGTGGCAGCTGCCTACTGTCCTATTAGGGAGAGATAGAGAAAGAAAAAAAGGTTAGTTTAAAATTATTCAGATGTTATGCAAGTTTCTACTCTTCATTTTTCACAATTATATCTCTTTTCAGGAGGGAAGTGAGTTATATAGCATCGTAGATATCCGTCCATTAAAGATGGAGGATCTGTTGCATGCCATCTAATTTTGACGCTAGCAATGGAACTATTTCTTGACAGTTAATGGTAAATTTGAGTGAGGATTCATTATTCATATCACTGACTATGAAGGGAACTTAAGGGTTTAAGGGCATGTTTACCTTAGTGCTGTAAATTGTGCTCACACATAATATGTGCATAACTTTTACATTGATATATTAGCTAAAGTTTGTGTATTAATCATGATATGGTGTGGCATATGTGCATGGGATGTATGTTGAGACTGTCATGGCTAGGTTTGATTATGCGTCTATGAAGTTGAAATGTTGAGGTTTGTTCTTGCAGGGTTGGTTATTTGGTTGGCTTGGCATGACTTATTATGTTTAGTAACTCTCAGGAGGTTGATGATTTCAGGAGGTTGATGATTTGAGAAGTCAAGTCCATGCTCTCAATGCTTCATTGCAAAGACAAGAACAAGAAAAGTTTGAGATGAAGCAACAATTGCAACGACAAGAAAAAGAGATGATTCAAACAAACAATAAACTTATATTGTTAATGAATCATTTAAGATTTACTGCATCTTCTCATCCACCCCAAGCCAATAATGAAATAGATAATCCAAGTGAAGATGATGTTGATGAGTCAGATGAAGACATTAGTAGTGAATTTTGTTAACTTGTATGAAATTTGGATTGTCTTTTTCTAATTAATTTGGTTGGATAAGAGATTCTTAGTAGTTTGATTGTGTCATTTTTAGTAATGTATTATTGACTTTATAATAATATTTAGCAACTTGGTTGCTTTAAAAATTTGAAAGTGATTAGTTTAAAATTGTCTCATTCAAATTAAATTTTAATTTATATATACTTTGATATTTAACATATTATAATATTTAAAAAATGAATTAGACACAAAAAAGAAAATTGAGTAAAAATTTTCTGCGGCCTTTTCTGCGGATTTTACTACAACACGGAACTTTCCTGCGCATTTAACTGCGACTTTTTCCTACGACTTTACCTACGGATTATGATTCCTGCAACTTTACCTACGAATTTATATTACCCACAAAAGTTTTACTGGGAACAAAAAGTCGCAAGAAACGTGTTTCCTGCAGATTTTGTACTAAAATCCGTAGGAAAACAGAGTATTTCTAGTAGTGTCATTAAAATGGTACAAAATTAAACTCTTACTATATTACATGTATGTTAATGTATATGGAAAATGATTTAATAGTTCTTTACCACATTGCCAAAGCATATACTTGCTTCCGATTGTTACTATATATGTATATATGTATATGCATGGATTTATACATTATATGTATATATCCATTCTTTATATTAAAATATCCAAAAACAATACTTCATAATAAAATATTAAGCAAGGCATCTATTCATGGCTTCTGTTCGTGATATAATATTATGCCACAATCAACGATCAACAATCATGACTAATATTCATGATCATGATACATAATAGGACATCAATTCATAATAAATAAATATAAAAAGAAACAAGGCAATAACTCATGATAAAGACTAAGGTTGGGCATCGGTTCGGGCCCAAATCCCCAAATCGGCCTAATCGACAGGTGATGATTATAGACCCTAGTTTTGATCGATTTTGGTTTTGGGTTTTTCAGGTTTGGATTGAATTGGTCCGGTCATATAAATCGGTTTTTTTTCGGTTTGAACAAACTTAAATCTCTGATATTATTATTACAGTCTTGACAGATAAAACAATGGTTTGATAGAAAAAAAACAATATTGAATCTTTGATTTTATTATAACAGTTTTGAATAAACAAACAAATCTAAAAATGTTAAAGGATGTACATATTCGAATAAACAAAAGTAACTTTTCATAAACTTAATTTCCTTTCAGATATATATCTTGAAATTTGTTTCATGATCTTTATCTTGAAATTTTCTTCATGTTCTTTATCTCACTGCAAATACATTATGTTCTTTCTTCATCAAATTTTTCTTCATCTCACTAATATTTGGAAACTGAATCTTCAAGAGTGAAAAAACCAGAACTAAATCAGAGAGAAAGAAAATGGAAACTATTGAGTTTTATGAGATTGAGAAGAAAGAACCAAACAAATAACGAGTTTCTGAATCAGAGAGAAAGAAAGTGAAGATGGAAAGAGTTTTTGAATCAGAGAGAAAGAAAATGGAGATGGAAAACGGAAACGACTGCTAGGGTTTCTTCACATATATGAGTAAGGTTAATCTAATGGATACGTGTATTGGGCCTCAAAGTTTACCCAGTCCAAACCAGTATAAAACAATACAAATAATATTTTTTCGGTCGGGTTCGATTTTTGTTGGGTTGAATTTTTCCAACTGAACCGAATCGATGGTATCCAATAAAAATCGAACAGGTCATCCGATGGACCCGAAGACCCGAAGTTGACCCGACCGACTGCATTGGGTTTGTATGGGTCGGGCGGGTACGGTTGGTTGGACTTATTCTGTCCACCCCTAATAAAGACATTCAAAATCATATGGGATTATCTTGGATTTGCATCACTAATTATAGATGTTGGATTCATGATAATTTCCTTTCTCATTTAGATAATCATAGTTATTTATTTTCTCACTCATTAGATTTAAGGCAATATGGATGACCGATTGAAAATGGTAGGAGATAATGTGTTCTCGATTATATTATATATAATGAATTATTTCTCTCACAATATGTATTTCAGATTTTAAATTAAATACATCATTTTTTTAGAGTTGTTGATTTATAAATATCAACAACTTGAAATTAGAAACAAATGTTATTGCAAGAGTTGAACCCTTGACATACAACTTACATCCTTCTAACCCAACTAATAAGTGTCAATTGAGCTACCCCGCCCACCCTAAATAATTAACTCATCAATAGAAATACTACCACAAATTATTATTATTATTATTATTATTATTATTATTATTATTATTATTATTATTATTATTATTATTTGATCTGACCTGATTAGGAGGGACATTACAGTGATGAACAACTAAGGAGATGAACTGGGGGGGTGTATCTGCAAGGCACTCCTATGCCACAGTGAGAAAGTGCAAGTACATAATAGGTAGAGTAGAGAATAGAATGTTTAGAATACCTGACCCTCTGGTGAAAGAGGGTATTTATAGTGTTCCCCCAACATTGGGCCAAGATTCTCCTCATGGACTGGGTTAGCTAGGTCCAAGGAGGAACTGTCAAGGACTGCGTAGAAACAGATAAGACTTAGCACATGGTCCTGCCCTTGGTCCAACTGTCCCTAAATATTAGGAGATAATAGTGGACAGTTGGGTGACATGAAACACGTGGGGGAGAGGCCCTCCCCACATCCCCTTGTTATAGGGTCGTGGATCGTGCCTGACGACTGAACCTCTCCTCGACGCATACTACATTGGTCCAGTCCAAAACATTATTATTATTATTATTATTATTATTATTATTATTATTATTATTATTATTATTATTATTATTATTATAGTATACTTTTAAAATTAATTATCAATTACATACACTTGGTCATAGAAATACATGTTAGTGCAATCATGTTAATTATTTAATGCAAACTAAACTCATGCATTATGAAAATAATTAGAGTAACAAATATAAGACCATATATGTAACATGTTAAATAATTAAAAATACTTTTATGTGATATAATTATTATTAAAAAATTATAGTATTGACAACTATTTTTCTAATATCAACGGTTAAAAAAATTTCATTTGGATATTGATATTATAATTTTCACAACACTTTGTTTTTTATGAAAAAACAATAAAATGTACCCGGATAGAAAATACCAATTTCTTTTTGTGTTTTTTCTTCTAGTGTTCTTGATTTTGATTTTTCTATCATTTATTCATTCTTTCCTTTGATACTTGAAACGAAAGCCTCAATTACTATTATTTGAGTTACTTATAAGATTGTTAGAAAAATTAATTTAAATCGAAAGGAACGAGGCTAGAATCATGAATGAAATCACTTTCCTTATAAGTATTTCAAGCACTCTCAAATGTCTTAGAGTTGGAACGTAGGAATACCTAGAATAATTCAACATATACTCGAGTTTGCACAAGACCGATGAAAACTCGAATGTAAGGAAGATGAAATCTAGAATTTTGTGTGAAGACGATAAACTTTTTCGAATTTATTTTTTCTGAATCCGGAAGGCTCAATAGGGTAAACTCGTGTTGTTTCATAAGGTTGCGACCTTTGATGAAACACGCACTTTCAACAATACTTTTGCTAAATGTTACATTGTTTCTCCGACAACAACACTTTTTAAACGTTGCACTATTTCACATACAACAACACTTTTACCAAATGTTGCACTATTTCGCATACAACAACAATTTTCAAAGGTTGTATTGTTTTGCATTCTGCAACACTTCATGAAGTGTTGCCTATTTCTGAATTCAAAAATTAAATTTCACTTCCATCTTTTCTTGTCATTTTGGAACACACTTGAGATTATTAATTGTTAATAATTTAAAACAAAGAAAGGATGTAAGAGACATGTGCGACCTCGATCAATTACAAAACATGTAACTTCGACCTCTTGTCAACTTCCCATTGTTAGATCTAATCAAAAAGTGATCCGCAAAGCGGTGAATTATATGGAAGTAACTTTAATTGCCTAAACTATATAAAGTTATATACTTGCAATATTCGGGCATTCTGTTCACTCTCACATTCAAACTATATTTATCATTCATTCGCTGACTTGAGTATTATAGTGTTAACCTTACATGTCCACTCCACTACGCAGTTAAAAGTGTTTTTAGTAATTCAAGTGCTATATTCGGTTAACATGGGGGTGTAACTGATTACAACAAGGGCAATTTCCCTTATAAGTTGAAGAAATAAGCAAAAATGTCAAAGTTGTAACTGGTTAACATCTGCATGTAACCGATTACCACTGAAAGGAGATTTATTTTCATGTCAATAGTAACCGGTTACAAGTTTAGTATAACTGATTACAGGTTTAGTGTAACCGGTTACATGTGTGAATTTTTGTTTTTTTCGTTTGTGTAATTGCATATATTTAGTCCCAATCAATTTGTAACATTTGTGTACATGCCTTGGAGGCATCCTCGTATTAGTTTGTTAATGTGAGTGAAATCAAATTCTCTCTTTCTCTGTTATATATATCCTTTTTTCCTCTTCCCTCTCCACACTCTAATTTTCTCCATCATTCACCAATCTTGTGGTTCCAAGTTCCAACATTTGACATCAAGAGTTTGATTCTGACCCATAAACACCTAGTGTGTAACATGAATTTTGTCTCCAATGAAAGAATCTTTGCAAACCTACACATAATTAATGTGAAGAATTACAACAAATGGTTCAAACAAATGAAAGTGTTGTTTGGATACCAAGTGTCGCTCCCGAAGATTTGCATCCCGGTGCAGACGCGAACGTTTGGTGAAAAGAGAAATGAGGTTGAGTTGAATAGAGTCGCCAGCTAGGCATTTTTATCCCGAAGGAAAGGTAATGTTGCATAAACCTGGAAAAAGATGGATAAGATGGTTGCGAACCAGAGAAACTGAGAAAGGGGGTTGGTTACGACCTGGGAAGGTATTAGCACCCAGATCGTCCGTCGTACTCGACGGGATCCACACTTACAAGATTGTGTTTAAAGGGGTAGGTGTGTGTGCTATCTATGTGCAAAATAAGCTAAGGAAAGAAAGTACGGGTGTCAGTGCAAAAAGGTGAATTGCTCAGGAACTGAGGCTTTAGAAAATAATGCTAAAAGAGGGGGATGACAAAGAGACTTTTGTTCGATAACTGTTAAGTTATGCCTACGTATCCTCGCGTGCAATGAGGAAGTCAGAACACCGTAGTTCGACTCAAAGAGAATGAAAAGTAAATTGACTGTGAACTGCTTGCTTGCCTATGCTTAAGTGTATGACTCATCTGGCTCGAGTGCTAACTGTCTTGCATTAGACGGAAGAAGCAAGTTCTCGTTTATGAATGAGTGTGATGAACTAAACCTCTTCTAATTGATCTCCCAAAATTTATTATCACTAAACCTCTTCTAATTTCAGATTAAGGCTTAATTCTCATAATACCCACACTCTAATGTTTTACTAAATTAACCCTTATTTTAATTAAAATGAAATAATAATAATAATAATAATAATAATATACTAATATTATTAACATAATACTACTAATAATAAAAATAATATTTAATTGGCCATATTATTATTACTAAACTTCACCATTACTACCCACACCTTAAGTCTACTCGTCCCTCCAAGACCCTACACTGAAGCATTAGGCACACACACCTTAAACAAGACCAACAATACCCCAAAAATACATGACGATAAATTATTAAAAATTAGGTGTTACACCATACGCAGGATATCCTATCTTGCTGTCGTGAGATAGAGCAGATAACACGGGAGGCCATTGCGGACAATCACCTCCCTAAGGGCTCTGGTGGCAGACTTAGCATGGATAGGATTATTGAGATTGTTCGGGGGGGCAATTCAGTACCGCAAACATCGAGCCAAGACGCCAGGTAGGGATAGAGGAGCATGAGAGCTAGGAGAGATCCTTCGACATACACAATAGTTTTTTGTTTGATGTATTCTATTTTTATTACATTTATGTATTGTATTTTTACATGAGTATTATTATTATGTGTGTGTGTGTGTATATATATATATATATATATATATATATATATATATATATATATATATCATTTTATTTTATATCTGAATGTTTTCGAATGTTTATTAAGTTGCGACGATAAATTAACATTTGCGGTCAACCTACAAAATTGATTTTAAAAAAAATAATGTTCTGGTATTTTTTTCTGATCTGCAGATCTGGAAATATTCCTAATATGCACATCCAAAAAAATATCAACGTTTAAAAAAATGGTAAGTCTGGATGTGCATATCCGAAAATTGGGGACAAAAACGGAAATTTGTACGGTGCCTCAGAAACCTTTGGGGTGTTATAAGAAATCTACCATATAAGAAAATCTATATCCACCATTTTTACTCTTCTACCCTCTGAGACTCGTGTCAGATTCGTACACCACTTTCATTTGAATTTCAAAATAGAAATCTGATGATTCACTCTCTCATAATTCACTCTTTCTCGTGCTTTTTCTTTCTTTCTCTCTCTCTCTCTCTCTCTCTCTCTCTCTCTCTCTCTCTCTTGTTTCTCTCTGTCTCTGTCTCACACGGTTCTTCTTCCTCCTCTTCGTCACCCTTCTCCCTCTTCTTCTTCTTCTTCTTCTTCTTCCTCTTCCTTAACCTTCATCCTGATTTTAGGGTTTCATATATTTTTTCTGATTTCTTCTGATTTAGTGTTTGTTGTTTCAGGTTTGCTTGTGTTGACTCACGCCGAAGGAGGAAGATGTGCGGAAAACTAAATCGGATCGCAAATTTATATGGTGAAAGAATGACGGTCTATCTGTGGCTTCGACAGATCTTGGTCAAAAAGGGGATTTGAGGTATGGGTCTGAAACTTTGAGTTTTGAATATTTGCGATCCGATTTAACAACTTGTATCATATATCAATTTGATTTTTTTTACGTTTTCACTATTTTGATTCATATTCATGGTTCTTATTCATTGTTTTCCCTGTTTTGACTGTTTTGATTTCTTTATTTGATTTATTATAAGTGTTCATGTATAAATGATGCAGACTATGGTGAAAAGAACGACGACGGTCTATCTGTGGCTTTAACAGATCTTGGTTAAAAAAGGGATTTGTGGTATGGGTCTGAAACATTGAGATTGTAAGTATGACCTAATTAGATTAGTGGTGGTGGTGTTTTCAGGTGGGTATATCTTATGAATTTTGATTATAAAATCCATTTAATGTATCTTATGAATGTTTCCCTGACTTTTGATTGCTTAAACATGTTGTCGTTAGTGCAAAATTGATTGAGCACTATGATATTTCTGGTTTATATATTCTGAGACCTTCAACAATAGTTTTTAAATGTTTGTGTTGAAACTTCAAGAAAATGTTAACACTTTTGAAAGGTTGGTTATGACCTGAATCATTCTTTTTTTTATGCAAGTAGTTGAATTTTTTAATATGATTCTTGAATATGATTTCTGCTAGTAATTGAATTTTTAATCATGATTAAGCTGAACCTCATTATTTTTAGCTCTTGAGGTTTTAGAGTATAATTTCAATAATTTGACTGGCCTGTTTTTTTTTCTAAATAAAAAAAATGTCTTTCTTTTAAAAATATTTTTTATAATACAATATTATTTTTCTGATTTACAATTTTATTACAAATTAAAATAATTATATTAGTGATTTAAATATTTTAATATACAGGAGAAAATATTGAAACCAATTTATTATCTCTTTTAAATATAATGAACTATTTTAGTTAAACAATTTTTTCTTTTTTTCATTTCATTTTTTTTATTATATTATTTCATTTAAAAAAAAAGCGTATGTGCCACACTATTTTTCTTATTATATTAAACTTTTAACATCATAATTTATATTATATTATACTTTAGTAATAAAAATTATATTTATAAAATATTATTTTTGTTACTTTAAAAATCATAATAAATAATATTAAACTTTAAAATCATGTTGCCCTATCGTTTATATCATAGAATCATTATTACTATATTAAAAAATTTATTACTCTTTTTATGAAATTAATTTTCTATTTATTTTAATAGAATTCACTATTTATATTTTAATTTATCTCACTTTAACAAATAATTATGAATTTTTTTTAAAAATTATTATTATTATTATTGAATTTAATTTTAAATCTAAAAATAATAAAATACAATAAATATTCTACCAGGGCAACAATCTAAATTTTAAAGCTAATTCCACCTCAATTAAATTTAAAAACTCATACAACTATGACACACGGATAACTAGATCAAAATCTGTTTGAATGCACAGATTTTGGTTGAGTATCGTGTAAACACACGGATTTTGGTTTAACACGGGTTCTGATTGATACAATTTTTTTTTTTAAATTTTAAAAATATGTATTTCATTTAAATATTTATCTTTATTAACTTATACATTTATCTTTATGTTTTTATTTTCTCTCTATTTTTCTATTTTTACAATTAACTTTATATATTTTCTTTAATTTATAAATTTATAAATTTTTTATTTTTTATTTTTTATTTCTTTTTTTCAATAATATTTTGATATTTTCTGATTTCTTTAAATTCACATAATTAAATGGTGACATATCCACGATCAACACCAGAATCCGTGCGGACGCACAAGTTTCCTATTAGTTCTCTTAAAAAAGGGTTTTGCGCCTACTTAAAAGATATCGTTGTTAGGAATATTTTACAACAAAAGACACTAATCAATTTTAGGGATAATTTTTTAGGAATTATTGATAATAAAGACAATTAGATTAAGTCATTTTAGTGAGGGGTGACAAAATGGGTCGTCTGCTCCGTTCCGTTCCATCTTGCCTTAAGTCCGTAAAAAAATGGGACAAATATATTCGTCAAGTAAAAATGAGCATAAAAATCTAGCTCGTCCCGTCAAGATATGGTTGGTTGACGGTGACGGACGACAGACTTGCCCGTCTACTTATTTATTGATTCATTTATTTCAATTTTTAATAGATTAATAGACTTATTTTTACTTTTTAATTAGATTTTTCACTTATTTTTTAGAACAATTTTTATAAAATATTTATTTAACAAACTTTATTTCAAAAAATATTACATATATATTAGTATATTCTCTAATAAATGTATAAAATAAGAATTGAAATTATTAATATTAACTAAAAATACGGATTTAAAATTAGATAAACTGAACGAGAATGCATAGAGTTTTGGCGAGCTGGGGGTTTTGACGGGACGAACTTTGACTTGTGGTGATCTTTTGGGAGACGAACTTTGATGGATTACGAGTCCAAAATCCAACTCAATTCGCAACTTTTTAATGAATATACGGACCGATCCGATGAACCACAACGTATTTTGTCATCCTAATTTCAGTAGTTGTATTTATTTTGTTAATAAAGTTCTATTTGTTAGGGATTAGGTTTGCTTAATTTCTTAACTATTGACTATGTCATTAGGTGTATTTGTGGGTGCCGTTATTTTCTTTAAATCTATTGTAACGTTTGTATAAAGCATCATGATTATTCTTTCAATAAAGCAAAAGTTTTTACTTAAAGAATTCAAAAGGGAATTCACCAAAATTCAAAAAAGAACATCTATCCAAAAAGTTCTCACATAACGCCGAAACTTGAATTCACACACTTTTCATATATGAGACAATTCTATAAGCATTCATTGACATTCATTTTAAAGTATTGTTTTATTAATTTTTCTAATTATTAGTGACCTTGACTTAGCGCGTTAAATAAACATGCAATCTTCCATTTTAATCTCATATTCTTTCTATAAAATTTAGGATGTTTAATTAGAGAGGCTCAAACTCTTTCTCTCTTGGTTAGGTAGTTCAATGTATAGTGGTCTAGAAACACTGAATTTGAATCTGAACATTCTATTTATTAGGATGTGTATGATTGTTTTTTTTTTTAAAATCAAGATATAATAAAATGGAGAACTAAGAGTTCTCCAACCTTTTTACACAAAGAGGAGCAAGTCCAACAAAAAGAAATTACAATCCAATTGAAATTACGAAAGAAATAACAATGATTCCTTACTAAATTCGTAAAAAACTATAATTGAGATGTATAAACTCTCCGCAAAAAGACCATCTCCAAATCAAACATTTAATCCCCACACCGTATTGTCGAAATTTCAATCCTCTGAACGAAAACAAACTCCGTTCCTAGGCATCCATAAACTCCAAGTAACCGCTAGCCAAACAATCTCCATTTTGCCTCTTTTAAGTTTCTTTACACGACAAAACGAGTATCATTCCATAAAATTTGGAAGACACTCTTCCTCCTTAACTTCCAATTTACCCAACCAACTAGCAATTTATTTCCAAATAAATTTAACCACACAACAAGAAAAGAAAGAATGGTTTATAGTTTCCAAATCCACCCCACAAAAAACACATTTTAAAGAATCAATATGAAAATTTATACCTCTAACCGCCAATAAGTCCTTTGTTGGAAGCCTATTCACAAGTAATCTCCAACCAAAAGCTTTGATCTTGAAAGGAACCTCCAACTTCTACATTAAAGACAAAGCTGAATCGTACCTATTGATGAGACCAAAAGGAATCTGAAAGAAATCATAATAATTGTAACAAGACGAAACAGAGTACCTCTCATCGGGTTCACTATCCCAACGAATAGAATCACCAACATCTCCCAAAATGTCATGGTGAAGTAAACAATTTTTTAGAATTATCAACTCTTCCGTGATATTGTTATCATGAAGAAACGACCCATGAATACCAAAATCACCCCATATCCACTCTCCATGAATCCATCCCCCAAAGTCGCTATGGAAACCCATTTTAAAGCGGAAGCCACGTAGAAAACCGGAAATTTCTCCTTCAAAACCACCCCATCCAACCACTTAACCTCCCAAAATGGGATAGTGAATCCATTTCCAACTTTATAACTACAACCATCAACAAAAGAATCAAAAATAAATTTCTTACCAACCGAGATGATATTCTTCCACCAAAAAGACAATGATGAATCTTTTATATCAACTTTCCCACGAATAGATTTAGTTTCTATATCACCATACCGCGCTCTCAATAAATCAAACCAAAATTCATTTTGATTATTAAGAATCCTCCACCTCCATTTATTTAAAAGAGCCAAATTAAAATCTTCCAAATCTTTAATGCCTAACCCCCTTTTGTCACAAGGAAGACACACCTTCTCCCAACTTATCCAATGAATCTTTCTTTTCTCCTCCGTACCTCCCCATAAAAAATTACTTTGAATCTTAGTAAACTCTTTCACTACTTTCTGCGGCATTTTGTAAAAAGACATGGTAAATATGGACAAAGAGCAAAGAATAGATTTTAACAAAGTGATTCTCCCTCCAAGGTTTAAAAATCTATTCTTCCACCCCATAAGACGCTTTTCCATCTTCAACAAAAGAGGATTCCAACTTGAAAATTTCCTTGGATTAATTCCAATGGGAATGCCAAGGAACACAAAATTACTATCTTCCACCCTACAAGAAAGAGCAAGCGAAGCCGCCTCCAAAAAATAATTGTTAGAATTAATGCCAATCAACTTACTTTTGTGGAAATTAATACCAAGACCCGAAACAACTTCAAAAGCTTGTAAAAGTGTCTTCATTGCCCAAACTTGCTTCCAACTTCCTTCACCCACCAATAATGTATCATCTGCAAATTGAAGAATATTAACCGCATATCTTCTCTCAACAATAAAGCTCTCGAATTCTCCAATTTCACAAGACTTCCTTACCAACCCCGATAAAGCCTCCGCAACCAAAACATATAGAAAAGGCAAAAGAGGATCACCTTGACGTAATCCCCTCTCAATTACAAATTCCTTCGTAGGACTTCCGTTAACCATCATCGACATTTTGCTTTGAAACACCAAAATTTCCATCTATTTCCTCCATATAATACCAAATCCCATCTTTTCCATCACAACCCTAAGGAAATTCCAATTCACCCTATCGTAAGCCTTTTCAAAATCCACTTTAAAAATTAAACAATTTCTTCCCTTCTTCCTAGTATAATCCACCACCTCGTTGGCCACGACAACTTCGTCGAGTAATTGCCTACCGGAGACAAAAGCATTTTGACAAGGGGAAATAATTGAATTTAAAGTTCGTTTCAATCTCCCCGCTAAAATTTTAGCAATAACTTTATATAGACAACCCACTAGGCAAATAAGGCGATAATCATCAAGAGAAACCGAATTAGGAGATTTAGGAACCAATGTAAGAAAAGAGGAAGTTATAGACTTGGATAGACCATTACTTTCATGGAATCTCTTGCAAAACCGAATGAAATCCTCTTTAAGAAAATGCCAACAATTTTTAATGAAAAGAAAAGTAAATCCATCCGGACCCCGGCTCTTGGATCCACCACAACCCCAAACCTCTTCTTTAATCTCTTCTTCTTCAAAAGGTCTTTGAAGTGCCAAATTATCCTCCCTAATAATAATTTTAAAATTAATCCCTTCCAACACAAGCCTCTCCCTTTCCGGTTCTACAAATTTAGAAGAAAACTGATCACAAACTTACTCTTTTACCTCCTTAACCGTTTGAATAAGACCTCTAGATGTGGAAATAGGACCAATATGGTTATGCCTTCTTCTTTCCTTCATAACTTTATGAAAAAAACCACTATTAGAATCTCCCTCCTTCAACCACTTCAATCTTGATTTTTGACAAAGCATATTCTCCTTAATTCTCAACTTCCTCTAAAATCTACTAGTCGCTTCCTTCCGGTTAAAAATGATGTCGGGATTAACACCCACATCTTCCACCTCCGCCCTCTCATAACCAAGATTAATATCACAAGCCCCCTCCTCCACTTTCAAATCTACCCTTCCGAAAACTTCTAAATTCCACCACTTGAGTTTACCTTTAAGGAGTTTCAATTTTTCCATTAAGACAAAGTCTCCTCTTCCTTCTACCTTTAGAGCTTTCCATTCCTTCTCCACAAAGGGAATAAAAGAGCTATAAGAAAACCATTAGTTATTGAATTTGAACGGTTTAGGACCCCAATCAATGTTATCTTTCGTCAACCAAATAGGGCAATGGTCCGACAAGTCTCTCGGTCCAATAGTTTGACCGATGATACTCTACCTATTAATAATATTATCCGACAAAATAAAATGATCAATCCTACTCATGGATAAACCATCCCCACTATACCATGAGAACTTCTTCCCTTTACACGACACATCCACCAACAAACTTTCTTCAATGAATTCCCTAAACACTTTCATTTCGCTATTGATACCTACCTTCGCTCTCCCTTTCCTTTCCTTACTACTTTTGACCGCATTAAAGTCCCCTCCAATGATCCATTCCCCGTCATTAAAATTCTTCTTAAAGATTACACGTTGAAAGATTACGTGTTGAAAAGTAAAATTCAAAACCCTTTTTATTGGTGACCTTGTTTGGAAGGTAACTCTTCTTATGGATCGAAAAGATAGATTAATGGGAAAATGGTCTCCTAAGTAGGAGGTACCTTTCCAGGTTTTGAAAATCTTTTCGAATGGCGCATACGAAATTGAAGAAATAGGAAAAGACATGAGAATTTTGAAGATAAATGGGAAGTATTTGAAAAAGTACAAACCAACATTGCAATAAATCAAAATAAACGTAGAGAAATTCTACATAGCATAAAGTGATGATGTACCTTGCCAAACAAATGGCATTAATATCATTACAAACAAGTTTAAAAGGAAAAACAAGTTAATAAAAATAAACTATTTCTATTACAACTGAATGTTGGCAAAATATTTCTTCAATTCGTCAAACTTCTTCTTCTGAATTTGGAGCCGATGATCACAGAAGATTCTATTAGTCGAGAGGCGTTCAATCTCTTGAGTGAGTGTTTGAGCCCTTTCAGCATGATGAACACCCACCTTCAACTCCTCGTCGATTTCATTTTTCTTAGGTTATTAAAGGGCTTCCTTACGTATCTTCTCCTGGGAAATCTTCTTTTGGAGTGTAGTTATTTGTTTCTCCCACTTTTGGATATTGTCGTCGCATTAGGCAATCTCTTTTGTGTAAGCTTCAGAAAGCTACTACAACTCTAAGACTTTGTTGGTCAAAGCGGCCGTAACGTCCCACTCAGCAAGTTGAGTTTTGGATTTCTTCGAGATTTGTTTTGAGAAGTCTTTGAGACGGTTCAGGTATGTACTCACCAAGTCGATTAAGGTAGTCTGGTCCATCACAAGACTGTTTACTTCGGCAGGAGATTCCAAGACATTCACCAGCTTCGGGATTTTCTTCAAGTCGAAGAAGGCAATCGGATTTTCTTCCAAACCTTGAACAAGTCCACATCAAGGATTTTTGTCCTAATCTCATCCATTGTATCACCAAGAGAATGCATACTGGAGGTGGGCCCAGAAGTGGTCAAACTACTTTGAGAAGAGTATTGAAAAGTGTGGCGAGCACTGAGCATAATCTTTAAATATTCCAAAGGTTTATGCACCTTTAGGCTCTCAATCTCTTCACGAGAAAGACTAGTCGAACCAATCGACAACGAACTTTCTTTTGCGGGATTAGGGGTTGGATGAGTACCCTGTCCTAGAGTTAACCTAACATATTTCTTTTCCATTTCATTATCATCACCAGCAATCTCTCCTTTTTCGTCATTCTCGTTATCGACCTCAGCATCAGCATTCGATTCGTCATTTTTGTTGAGTGCGTCTGATCCAGGAGGAGGGGGAGAATTATCATCAGAAGGTTGAGGGGTGTCAGGAGATTGTTCCTTTTGTACTGTTGACTCTTTTGTCGAATTTTTTATAGAAGTGTGTGGTGGACTGGCAACTTTGTAAACATGGTTACTCTTAGGCTTTGGCACTTCTTCCTCTAGGGGTTTTCTTCAACAGCAACCTGAAAATGACTTTAAGTTAGAAATCAAAACAGAAATAATAAGAAGTAAATACAGGTGGTCGAAGCAAAGATTTACCTGAGTAATCTCAGTATTAAAACTGGAGTTTCCACTCTTTGCATCCTTTACTTGAACCTTTACAGCTGGACTATTTGGGGGAGTGGCCTTGGTGGATTTGATTGTGGATTTTTGTGAAGAGGTCTTGGTAACTTTATTCTTTTTTGGGGGTTGACTTTGTTCTGGAGACTTATCACCAGATTCTTCATTGGGAACTTTTTCTTCTTGTTTTTTCCTTTTGAGGGCGGGTGGTGGTTTTCGACCTACCTGGAATAGAAAATAAAAAGTTGATTATTTTCTGGAAGAATGAAGAAAATTTAATTTAGAATGAGAAAGTTATACCTTTGCTGCAATATTTCTGACATTTGTTTGTGGATCCTCATCCATCTTTTCAGATGTACCTTCGACAACAGCTTTCTTGGCAGGAATTCTTATGGCTAAGAACAAAGAAGAAAGTAAGAGATAAGTACAAGAAGCATATGAAGTAAAACTTAGGATGGCAAAATAAAGAAAAATATATTTCATTAACACCTTCAAGAATGAGAGTTTCCACGCGAACGTGTTCTATTCCAATATGAAGGTGTCCTCTGAAATTGTCCAAAGTGAACTTAGTTGGAACCACTCGCTCAACAGTATTTTTGTAATGTTGTCGAAGAAGTTTCGTATAATCCCCACAAACGAACCAATCTGGAAATAGAGGGCTCAACGCCACACCAAAATCAGCAAAAGGTAAAGGGGAAACTTTGGTGGATAAAGATTGAAAGCCAAATCATATCGTTGTTTTGGACAAACATATGAAGGCAATTTCAACTTCTCCAGGTTTTCTGTAAACTTGTGTTTTAAAGTTACTGCTGTTTCGCTGATGGTTCGACTAAGTTCATCTGGCCTATAGATGGTTTCAAAATAATTTTGAAATTTTTGTATTTCTTTGATGTGTCTTTCTTTACCTTTCTTGGTTCTGTCCCACACAAGAGCAAAAGCAGTCGTTAGATGGGTGTTGAAAGCTGCTACGTCGAAGAATTTTGTGATGTAGTAATCCTTCAAGAGAATCATCAACATATTTCTTCGATAATTCTATGCTTTATTCTTCAGTATGGAAGGAGTTATAGAACATGATGGAACCTTTTTTGGGGAAAATGGATATGAGTTTCAATTGAACGAGGCCAAATTATCGAGCAAAAAGGTTGGGTTGATAGACAATTAGTGCAACTTTTGTTTTGGTAACATTATGATGAGAAGTGAGAAGCCTAGGTGTCATAAATTATTCCCAAATGTCGAGGAATTCATCTTCGTCTTTCTGCATTTCGAAAGGGAGTTGTTTAGTGAACCACTCAGGTCCAACTGTCCTGCTAGCTAAGGGTGCCATGGAGGAAGTGAAGTTGTACCTTTTGGCAAACATCATGACATAGTTGGTAAAAGATTGTCGAATACTAAGCCCTTCATCAGTTGGTGTCATTTGCACTAATCTAGGCCATTCGACAGTCATGTTCTTCACTTATTCATCGTCTACATCATTCTTGACAAGAATGGAAGCTTCAAAAGTGGCATTGAACCACAGTTGCAAAAGCCAGAGTGGTCCCGATATGCTAAGATTTTCCTTGTCTGTTACAGTATTTAGGAAACCCACAATCTCACTCAAAGATTCATACAAATTCTCTAGAATCATCTCACTCAGGCACAGTTAGTCCCATTGTGAAGTTGGTTGGCTAGGGTAATGTAGCGTTTGGTCACTTGCAGGGATCGAGAATAGAAAATAAATTTCGACAACCATAGGGTCAAAAAGCTATGTGTTCTTTCTCAGAAACTTCAGCAATTTTCTTGTCATGGTAGTGAGCAATAAACACTGAATATGAGGCTTTATTAGTGTCTAATTCTATGGAATCATGGTTTAAAATGGTGGGATCAAAATCTACCCTTAAAGGACTAAGCCTAACAATGGCAACTATGTTGAAAAGGGTGGGAGTGACCATTCCGCAGGGAAGGTGGAAGTTATTATATGTGCTATCCCAGAAAAAGAGGGAAGCTAAAAGCATATTAGGGCAGTAATTGGTTTCTACTTTCGACATTTGTATCAAGTCAAAAATCTCCATTTATTTCCAAAATGTTGTCTTAACTTTTTCAATTTTAGCTAACCAAGCTAGATAATCAGAGGGGTCTTTTTCCCCAGGGCTGGTTCTAAATATCCTAGCATTGTTTAGGTGAAGTAAGTTCAATTCTACATCAACATTTGAACTCTGGTCCTCAGTTTGTTCTTCAATTTGTTTAATGGGTTTAGGTTTAACCCCAGCACCTATGGGTTTGAGACGTTGGTAGGTGGAAAAAAACTCTTTTAACTTTTCTGGGTTGATATCTGGGTTAGGGAGAGGGCCTAACATAGAGCGACAAATACCAGAAATAAGAATAAGGATCAATACCTGAGATTTGTAGATACTTGCTTTTTCTTTCTCATTTGGAGGCTCAAGAATGTATTGCTGATTTCCAACAATGTTTGGTCCATTTAATCTGTGTGCGTATGAAAGCGAAGTTGAGCTCTTAGATTTCTTGTTGTTGGAAGGTTTAGATGAAGCCATTATTGTTGAAGCAAAGATTTTTGCAGTTAGAAAAATGGGTTTGTTTGAAGGAGAAGAAGAAGAAGAAAGCGTAAAAAGCTTGAAGAAGCTGATGAATGAGTATTTATAGAGAAGTGTACTGAAACGGTTGAGTTTTGGTTTTTGATCATGGACCACATGGCGAATTCTCATGGAGAAAGTAGGTTAGTGGCAGTTGATACGCCTATGACTTGCTAGCTTTTAGGAAATGATGTGAGTAATGTCAGAAATGTGGGTTAGAGTTGACGTTCTGAAAAAGTGTAATGATGGAGTTTTTTAGGGATTTGGAATATCAAGTCTTGGAAATGATAAAAGTGATGAAGGCAATATGGCATCAAAATGACTCATCGACAACAAATGATGTTTTCTCCAGAAGTAGTCGAAAAATCTTTGCTGGGGGACAATTTGTAGACGGGCATTTTCGACGCCATAAATATAAAGCTCAAATTTGATGTATTTCGACTAAGAAAGAAATTTGAAGAACATAATTAGAAGACAATTTCGACAGAACTAGGTGGTGATATTGTTTTCGACGGAACTAGGTGGTGATATTGTTTTCGACGTTTTCGACAGACTTGAGGAAGTGCGTCGTTTCGACGCATAGGAAGGCATTTAAAATTCAAGAATTTATACGTTTGACAGAAGGACGCGTGGAAGCATTTGGTGAAAAGAGGACATGTCGAAGGCCAAGTGTCATATTTTTAGGAGTTGTCCGTAAGTTACAGTTATGTCGTTTATGCATAAATATGGTAGTTCTTGTCAGAATGAGTGTGTGAAATTCTTGTACAAAATTTCTGCAAAAAATACTCGAAGTAAGTGTGTGTGAGAATAAGAGTTTTTTTTATCTGGAAAATGTACGTGTACAACACCATTTTATTTTATCAAGTTTAATAAAAGTTCAAAAATTCTTTACAATTCCTTTACATGTTATAAGTTATTTATCTTTCTTCGCCAACTTAATTTATGCTTTGTTCCAATCTATTTTATTTAAGTTTTCGCCAGAAACTTTTTTACTCTTTCGTTAGTCAAATTATCCATATATATAAAAGACTTAACAAAAGCGAAACCAAAGTTTGTTAAGAGATATAAAATTTGTAGAAAAACACATGTGTTCTAGGATTTGTATAGTTAATTCTGCAAGTAAATAAATTCGTTAAGATTGGGAAATCAACGGTTGTTCGTCAAAAATCAACAACAAACAACGAGCAGAGCAAATCGACGGTGTACGGATGTTACTCTTATTTCTATTTTCACATGTCCAATGTTTAATTTTGTATGTCCATTAAACACTAAATATAAAACACTAATATAGAGGAGAACTCACTCCCGAAAAATAAGTGATGTAATAGGACAGGGTTGTAAAATGCACTCACACCGATGATTGAATAAAAACATGAACAAATGCATTGCTGAAAACAACTGCATTTATGACAATCTTTTTGTATATTTACATCAGATGGATGAGTAATGACATAATGAAACATGTTGCAATATACCATGATCAGTTTTCCACGGGAATTAATTATTATAACTATATTTTTTTAAAAATTTAATTGACCAATATAATAATAAAAACGACCAACAATTAATTATATAAACTATATATTTTAAAATTACAATTATTATTTAAAATTGTTTATCTTCTTACTAAAATAATAATGCTAATTGTATTTAATTCTTGATTATATTTTATTATTTTTATATAACTTTCCTATTATTCAGTATTTTAACACAATTGCACTAAATGTAAACAAATCCAAATTATGATTATTGTACTCAAAATTAGAACAACTATTTTAATTACTACAAAATATTAGTTCATCATTATTGATTGTATATTTTTTTATTCTTATTTGATAATTGTTCATTATTCATTTTATATATATAATATATGTTTTTTAAATTATTATATCGTATCTGATTAATATGTATAAAGATACTGTGCGACCCGTGCGAACACACATGTCTAAAACTTTGTAAAAAAATTGGTTGAGTTGAAATATTGAAGAACTTAAAATGGATAATGATAAATATATGCTATTAATATTGATATTATTTACACAAGTTAATTCAACAATTAGATTAAATACATTACAAATAAATTTTTACGCATTTATATTAAAATGCTTGTTTATCTTTTATCTAAATAATAATGTTCTCAATTTTTTAGATGTTGTTATAAAATTTAAACGACATGATGAATTATAATTGACCGATCATTTTTTATTAGAAATTTGGGTAAACGAATATGAGTACTTAGGTACCTATAGGGTACACGTACGGGCACAATCTGAAATTCTGGTTATACAGATACTCCAATGTCATGTCTTAATGTTAAAAGAACTAGCCACTCCTCATGTTTGTTGTTGCAGAACCCTTCAAAAAATAACTATCATGTTTAATCACTAGAAAGTACTCCATGGATCCTATCTAGAAAACAGATCAGGATGCTTGTTCTGATACCAATTGAAATTCTGGTTATGCAAATACTCCATTGTCCTATCTTAATGTTAAGACAATGATTACGACACTTTAGGAAGCAAGAGAATTACACATCTACTATTTTAAAGTAGTGCAACACAAATACCAACAGATGTCAATACAACATGTTGGGACATCTCAGTCAAGAACACAATAATTGTTGACTCATTTCGGTGTTAACAAATCTACATATGGAGGATACTAATCCAGGACAAGGACTTCACTATCTTGTAGTATTACTCTAAAGTTAAACTCACAGTTTACAACTTTATCCTAATCACTACCTTCCATGAACATCTTTATATAAGGATAAACTCTAGTTGTTTACAACCTTCTATATGAGACTCCTTCTCACATCCTTCATCATTACCTGTGATGACTCTGTCTTCTACTGATCTCCAGAACCTGTCACGGTTTCTTGACCTACAAGTTATCCTGGACATATTTCAAAGCTTCGTCCAAGAACATTACACAAACCATTACGTAAAGGCTTCTGGTCGTGCCCCTTGTATCTCTTCCTTCCTCCCTGCATCCCATACTACATGGGACTTCTAACTCCTAAAAGAGCCAATGACTCTCAAACCTTAAACCCTTATTTTACAAAGTATTTAGGTTACAAATTTACAAGTGATACAAAAGTTACAAAATTTATTTTAACCCTAGGTCTAAGTCTCCTTATGTAGTCTTCTACTATTGGACTTTCTATCTTTGCTCCGTGATCCACTCTATAAATTTGCACCAAATCCTTGACAAATTTGTTAAGTATAGAAATCTGCTATATTAGGAAGATGTCCTGTCATGTTGTTGAGACATCTTCTGGAACGTCTTTAATCCTTAGCAGATTTTTTATCTTTATCATACTAATGTTTTACCAAAATTTAGTCAAACCTCAGGAGCTTTCAGTCTCCCCCTTTTGACAAATTTTGACTAAAATATCCTTCTTCCTGTATTGAATGAGCGAGAGCCTTCTTCGTCTTGAGAGTTACCTTTGTGATAACTTCTTTCTGAAATCAAGAAAGAGCTTAAACAGTCATGACACTGAGTACATACATTATGTAACTCAGATCACAAGTCACAACTTGTTTTTCAACTCAGATCACAAGACACAAACAATCCAATTTATAGTGAGAATTATTCTTTGAAAGAAGCGAACCATCAATCAGAATGGTAATCAATTCAAAGAGCCAATAATTCCACTAATAACGCACCAACCAAGAATGTTATATGTTTCTTCTTTTAAGAGCACCATCCAAAGAAAACCAGTTACATGCAAACATGTTCCAATACAAAGTCCTGACATCATGTAAGATAATATCTTTGATTTACTGGTCCTTCTGCTAAATTAATATATCCAGAGTATCTTCACAGGAATCTGCAGAGAAAAACAAATTATTCCAGATTGGTCAATGATTCTTAAAGCATCCAACAAGAATCATATATTCTGTATTGTTAAGTCTCCCACAACTTGAACAATACAATGTCAAGACATGACCCTTGACATCTTCATCCCTAATGGATGGAAAAATCTGCTTGAAACTCACCCCAAGCTTGGTGTAGACTGCACCCCTGCGGTAGGTCCTTAGATCAAGAGACAACTCCCCTTATCTAAGACAATCTCTGCTCCCACTGACCACTTGCTTAGGAATGAATGGAAAAAATAAGATGAATCTTCAATATCTTCAAGAGCAACACTCTCTGTCCAACCACTTGTTGAAGCACATTCATTTTGGAACCACTATCCCTTCTGACAAGAAATAACAATCACTCACACATGAAAACCATCATGCTATCCATAAGGCACATAAGGATCGCCATCCTTATAGTAACAAACTGTTGGTAGAACAACAAAATCAATCTGTTTTCCTTCCATCAAAGTTAGATACTGGACACATGCTTTAGAAAAGCATGACTTGCTAGACAAAGTCCTTCCACAATATTTTTAAAAATAGACAATCACCCAACTCCTTCAAAGGCACTCCTCCTGTTTGTTGTTACAGAACCCTTCAGAAAATAACTCCTCCTGTTTAATCACCAGAAAGTAATCCATGGATCCCATCCAGAAAACGACCAGGATCTTGCTCTAATACCAATTGAAATTCTAGTTATGCATATACTCCAATGTCCTATCTTAATGTTAAGACAATGATTACTGCACTTTAGGAAACAAGAGAATTACACAACTGTTGTTTTGAAGTAGTGCAACACAAATACCAACAGATGTCAAGATAACATGTTGGGACATCTCAGTCAATAACACAATACAGAAAAATTGTAAATCTGTAGAATATAAAGAACACATTAATTGTTTACCCAATTCGGTGTTAACAAACCTACATCTGGGGATACCAATCCAAGATGAAGACTTCACTATCTTGTAGTATTACCCTAAAGTTAAACTCACGGTTTACAACTTTATCTTAATCACTACCTTCAATGAACATCTTTATCTAAGTCTAAACTCTAGTTGTTTACAACCTTTTATATGAGACTCCTTCTCATATCCTTCATCATTACTTGTGATGACTCTGTCTTCTACTGATCTCCAGAACCTGTCACGGTTTTTTGACCTACAAGTTATCCTGGACTTGCTTCAAAGCTCCGTCCAAGATCATTACACAAACCATTACCTAAAGGCTTTTGGTCGTGCCCCTTATATCTCTGACTTGCTCCCTGCATCCCATAATGTATAGAGGAGACTTCTAACTCCTAAAAGAGCCAACAACTCTCAAACCCTAAACCCTTATTTTATAAAATATTTAGGTTACAAAGTTATAAGTGATACAAAAGTTACAAAGGTTATTTTAACCCTAGGTCTAAGTCTCTTTATATGGTCTTCTCTTGTTGGGCTTTGTATCTTTGCTCCTTAATCCACTCTGCAAATTCACACCAAATCCTTGACAAATTTGTTAAGTATAGAAACCTGCTATATTAGGAAGATGTCATATCATGTTATTGAGACATCTTCTGTAACTTCTTTAATCATGAGCAGATTTCTTTTTCTTTATCATATCAATGTTTTACCAAAATTTAGTCAAACCTCAAGAGCTTTCACAATCATTGATGCCCACGTGGGTAAGAGAGCGGGTACATGAATTTTTTTAAACTGCGGTTTTGGGGACGAGTACTATAATACCCTACCCTAACCCTACTCATTGACGTCCCTACGCATGGGTAGATGACTACTTTATTTATTTATTTTTCTACTAAAATATACATTTTCGACGGACAAAGACTACTTAATTTGTATATATTTTATATAGATTTCTTAATCATCACTATACTATATTTATTTACTATTTATAACGACATTACGCGACCCATGCAAATGCACAGATAAATGACTATTTAATTATTTCATTTATTTATTTTATTAAAATTTACATTTTCAGCAATCAGAGACTACTTTGATATATCTTTTATACATTTTTTAATTATCATTATTATTATATTTATTATTTAAAATGATATTGTGTGACCCGTGCTTTTGCAACGCACGAGTCCTTTAGCAGTTAATGTATAATAAGATTTGCAGTGACACTTTATTTTAACTCTTAGTCCGTAAAACCAAACTAGTATAAATTAATTGTTTTAATTAACATTATATTATTTTATAATTTAAAATATATTTGTTAATTGTGAAGCTTC